>CM076598.1:30905000-31477500 GCA_038502835.1 Octonoba sinensis
TTTCTATAAGCGATGTATAGCAAATTCAAGTTTCTTTTTCTTTCTTTAATTTATGGTGTTTTATTATCCTGAACACATATTTTTCCCGGGGCCTCAATGGATGAGCGGTCTTCGTGCTGGCCTGCGAGCACTGAAGAAGTGATGGGTTCGATTCCCGTCCTGTGCCCTGGGTATGTTCTTGTGATTTCCTTTGTATTGTAATATTCTATCGTATTTTATTGTTTTATCTGCTTTTTACATATTTGTAATGGGTTGCTTTTGGCTACTGCCAATTGCAGACTTAGTGTACTAGTGCGCTCAATAGAGATTGGTACCATCTCTTTCAGCGGCACCCCAATGCGTGTGGTACCATCGCCGCATGAGAATTTTGACGCCCGGTTTCTTCACCACAAAGGGCGAGCACCCGGACTCTGTTGATGCGAAATTTTACTAGGAATTTAATTTAGCCGAGAATAGTCAAGTCTACTCAAAGGATCTTTTACATGCCGCACAATCATACGACATGGTCGCAGATGATTTTCTGCATCTTGAAAATCCACCGAGACAGCCAGGCTCGACCCTGAGACCTCTGGGGCGTAGGGATCATTCATAAATGATGTCACGCTTCGAGGGGGGGGGAGGGGGGTTCGTGAAATTGTGACAAAGTGTGACAAGGGGAGGGGAGGGGGTAACAAGAAGTGTGACATATTGTGACAAAGGAGGGGAGGGGGTCAAATATATGGAAAAAAAGCGTGACATCATTTATGAACGGCCCCGTACGAGCTCCGCGACTTACCACGACGCCATCATGCCGGCTGCTCTATCTGTTATATTGGATTAGAGTTTGAGAGACATCCATTGAGAAAAGCAAATAAACTCGAAAATGTATGTGACCTGACGTTCGTAAACAAACAAACGTGCTTTTTTCCTTAAAAAAAAATATGTGTTTAAAACGACATTATGTAATCATAACATTTGTCCCCTTGGTGGCGTTATGTGGATAACTTTATTTAAAACTAGCGGTACCCGCAACGGCGTTGCCCGTGCAAAGAGTTAAAATAGCGGCTCAACTTGTTTTTTTTTTTTTTTTTCCTCAAGCAAGATGCCGAAGGCGCCCTTTTAAGTCAGTTTTGAGCTGATAAAAAACTTATTTCACCCTATGTCTTTTTCCATAAATGTATACCTACCTTGACTTAGGTATAAAATTATTTCAATCTATCACTAATAACCTATATTTATTGATCTATATTTATATCCTGTGGCATATTTATCTTTATCACATCATCAAATCTATTACATAACTTTTTTTTACTCTGATTGATAGCAGTACATTCTTTCTGAGCCTGAGTTCAAAAATATAAATATTATTTCATAAATGTTTATTTAAACCAATCAAAAGACTAAATTGTGATACAAAAAGTAAAAAATAAAGTATATTATTAGCTTTATACATAAACATACATTTTGAAATCAAATAGGAGAAATGAACTTATTTCAAAATATGAAATTTTAATTGCCACAAATTAAAGTAATCTGGTGAGATTGATAAATTGATCAGACAATGTGGAATTGATAAATTGATCAGACAAAGTTTAGTAAAGATTATCTGAAAAATCTAACAGTTACTGATCATTCTTAGCCTATTCAAGAAAAGCAAAAGCTGCGGCGAAGAGATGCTGCACTATATATATGTAATCAATTTGATGAATATAAAAAAAATCAATGGCATAGCTAGCATGGGAACACCCGGGGCGGGTAGTGATAGTGTCACCCCATGGAAAAGATTACGCTCTCCCCATCCAAAAAAAAAAAAAAATAATAATGTAAGCACTGAAGTATACGTTTTAATGAAATATAATACATTTTTTTTTAAAAAATTGCAGCTTTGAAAAAGAAGAACACCATTTGCATCATAATATTTAAAGTATTTCTTGAGGGCAATGGTTATGATTAGCGGTTAAAAAACATTGTGAATATATTTTGTAAAGGAAACACTTTGCTTAGATCAAAATAGAAAGTTAAATTGGATAATTTTTTCTCCCATTTTAAGTATTTGTTTTATTCTATGGAGCTTTTAAAGGTTCATTCTTTTTCTCCGTCGTGGCTGGATGTCACCCCTAGATGGGTGACAACCGGGGCGGACCGCCCCCATTCAGCTATGCCACTGATGGAATAAAGAACAGCGGACAAATAGACATTTCTTTGGTAGCTGCACTCTCAGAAACGCATGCTCAAATTCCACGAAACTTTCTTCGTATTTGACGAAATGGCTTCGTGAAAAATGCTCCGATTAAATATTTCGTCAAATTGACGAAATTAGTTTCGTCATACATTTGACGAAATGAATTTCGTCAAAAACAAAAAAATATTTCGTCATATACGTTTCGCTAAAAATAACGAAATTTTAGTCACTTGTTTCGTCATTTATTTGATGAAACACATTTCGTCAAAAACAACGAAATTTTAGTCACTTGTTTCGTCATCTATTTGATGAAACACATTTCGTCAAAAACAACGAAATTTTAGTCGTTTGTTTCGTCGGGTCTATTTGATGAAATACATTTCGTCAAATCGAATACATCGAATCAAATTTTCGTCATTTCGATTCCGTATTAACGAGTCTTTACATTTCATTAAAATTGAAAAAAATTTCGTCATTTTGATTCGTTAATTATCATGATAAATTTCGTTGTATTAAAATACTTTTAATTACATTTCGTCATTTTGAGCACGTCATGGAACCGTAAATAAAATCTTGAATTTATTTTTAAGAGAAAAAAAGTTAAGTGGCAACCAAGTTTCGATTGCGCTGAATGCACAGCTCTGCATTTAACCTCGATTCACATGTATTATTCTGCAATAATAGATTGTAATTATAAACAATAGCAAGAAAAGATAACACCAGCTGAAGCGACCGAAGCAGGTGCAAAACATTCATTCCCCTTGCCTGAAGCATGCTTGATTTTTTAGTTACTTAAATGTGCACAAAGAATTATTTTTTTACTTTTTTTCTGGCATCTTCATTTTAGATCGGATATTGTTATGCTATCTTGAAAATTCTTGCGCGACTATACGATGATGGTTCGCGCCATTTTGAAAGTGAGTTCTTTTAAACACGCCGATTCTAATTACACAGACAGTTGCATTCAATTAGTATACTAATTTGGGGAGCAATTGATGATACTTAAAATTGATTTTTTTAAAGATTCCGACACATCTCAAAGAAAAGAAAAAAAGGGATACACACACCTATATCAAACTGAATCTCAATATAACTTACAACACCACCTGATGCGTGAAATTTGTTATATATTGTAGCTACAAAATACAATATTAATTACAATTTAAAAATTCAAGAATATTTACATAACATAGTAACAGAACTGGACTATGTAATTAATCATCACACTCAGATTATCAGAAATTTTTATAAAATGTAATTATGGTAGGCTGAAAAATCTAATGAATAATGTTAAAGTTTTAAGAGAAGTTTCCCAACTCCTTGTATTTTGTGGCATTAAAATTGTAATCTAAAAATAACCCCCACACCCTATTTAAATATGAAATAAAACATAACTTGTTTTTTTGATAAGTTATACCTTACATTATACAAAATAAACTAAAGCATAACATATGGTAGAAATAATAATATTTGAATTCTGTCACTTAGTGGTGATTGTAAAAAAGTGGGATTTAATCAAACTAGGCAGCAAAAATAATAAATTCTATTTTTTTAAAAATTAGAAGATTGTATTTAAAAAGTATTTTTCATAAATTTCAAATTATTGACAGCAATTAAATTATATTTTCTTACAATTGAAAATAATTTGCAGAGGATAGTTATACAAAAGTTTAGTAATTATAGATACTTCTATTTGAAAAAACCCGAGTGTTTTACAACTCTGCTACAGCTGCTAATGGAAATTAATACTCCTAATGAAATTAATATTTTTTCAAAATTTAATGATTCTTTCATTTTTTTCAAGCAATGTATTATTGCAGGGTTCATACTCTTTTGGGAAAATAAAAAAATAAGGACTTTTTAAGCAAACGTTCATTGATGACACACTTTTTTTTCAATATATTTGACTGCCTGCCCCCCTTGTCACAAAATGTCCCACTTTATCATAGCCCCTAGTCACCCCATATTGGAGAGCTTCTAGTCCGTAGTTTCTTCATCTATTTCACTACCTATAAAAGAATAAAGATTAAAATCATGAAAAAAAGCTTCAAAACTTTTCAGAGAAACTAATTTAAAAACATTCAGAAATTCATAGATAAAGTTAAGTAAAACTCCACAAGCACATAGAACAACAATGATATCTTCAAGAATGGAAAGCGATTTTGAACCAGTTCACCACAAGAAGTACCTTTTGAACTATGACGAGCAGAGTTGTATTTTGTGCGTTTTAAAATTATTAAATGTTTAAAATGAAAAATTAAATGTAAAAATGTCCTGCAGTGGACCAGCTTGTTCCAGCTTTGTCATAATAGCTTTGTTCACGCTGAACACTAAAAGTGAAGCAACATTGACCAAGTTAGTGTTTAGGAGGGTGACACCTCTCACAGCTGGTTGCTCTGGGACTGTGTACACTCAAGTCAACCGATACTTCTGGAGATGCTAACCCCCAAGTGACAGTCTCTCATCTGGTTCAAAAAAAGGGTCCGACTCCTAACAATAAGGGCCCCTATAAATCAGAAGCACCCTGCACCCTCTCTTCCTCACTTCATGCGGGAACTCACCAACAGCAACAAATGTAGAAATGCTTTTGTCTGTACTCTATTATTTAGTTTGCTTGGAAATCATTTTCTCGCCCTTTCACACATTCTTGACATTTACTATGCAATTTTTAAGCTGTCCACTTTTAATGCTTGATTTTTTTTAATATGTTGTAAAAATAACTTTTCCAGTTTCTGAACAGTTTTTGTTTTTTGAGCTATTTCTTTTATGCAATCCGTACCTATCACGCAGAAGTAGGTTTGTCTTAATGTTCTTAGTAGTAGACGGCGCACTACAGGTGACAGTCACTCTGTAGTGCTTCCGTCTACTACTGCGGACAAACTTTTTTCGCGTTGGCAACACCGCTGTCCATTTTCTTTGTGAAACGTGACGGAGAAACTTTTTCGGCGTTAGCAACACCGCTGTCCATTTTTCTGTGTATTATTTATTCAAAACCGATATGGCAACAATGGTAATTAGTTTAAATTGGCGGGGTTATTTGTTTTCATTTTGATTGATGTAAATAAAACAGTGTTTGGGAGAAAACAGCGGATTGGCGGGCAGATTTATCGGAGGCGGTTTACAGAGGGCGCTAGTATCGTTCATGAGTGGAAAAAAACGGTGGTTACTCTTTTTTCTGTTTAGTGTTCTTAAAAAATACACATGTTTTAAAAAATAAATGGATGCAGTAAATAATACGAGAAAACAAAGTGATTGGCGAGTATAATTATTGGCTAAACGCTTGGGCGCACAGATTTATCGGAGGGGGTTTACAGAGGGCGCTAGTATCGTTCATGAGTTTAAAAAAACGGTGGTTACTCTTAGCAAAGAGACCCTATTTAAAAATACACATGGAATATAACCTTATTTATTACATGCATGTTTAAAAAAAAAATAAATGGATGCAGTAAATAATACGAGAAAACAAAGTGATTAGCGAGTATAATTATTGGCTAAACGCTTTGTGATCAGGCTAAAACTCTTACAGGTGGTTCCGATATGGAAATAAAACGGTGTTCACTCTTTTTTTGTTCAGGACCACCCCCTATCAAAAAATTAAAATGGATGCGGTAAATAATACGAGAAAAAGAAATTGGCGAGTATAGTTGTTGTTGGCAAAAAAACTCTCACTGATATATTTTCAGGTTAAAACCGTTGCAGGTGGATCCAATATCGTTCGAGAGGGGAAGATAATAATAAAACGGTGGTTACTCCCTTTTTAAAAAAGAAATATGATTGTGTACGAAGAAAAAGTATCAGATGGTCGTTTGAGACACTGTTTTAATAAAAATCATGTCTTTTCTCAATTTTTTTTTTGGGGTTTCAACAAAACTCAGGCTGATATCTCTGTTTCAGCCCCGCTTGAATATTATCGTATTTCTAAAACCATTGCAAGTGTTGTGGCAATCGAGTTCTTACACATTCAGACAAGACTGTTACACGTTATTGCGAAATTTGATTTGAAAATCATAGCACAGTGGCCGAAGCATTTCTTTCTTTTTGTCGCTCTCTCAGCAGGTTCCCCGTTTTCATGAATTTAAATTAATTAATCAATACTTAAATTTTAAAAATAAATAAATAAATGAAGCCCCGTCGTCCTGTTCCTGCAATGGAGTGCGCTGATTGGTTGACGCTTTAATCCGAGCGGAAGAGCTGTACCCCCCGAAGCAAGCGCTCATTGGTTGACCGTTCAAGCCGGATTGGGACTTCTTAAGAACAGGCGTCTGGGCCAGAAAGCTTATCTTCAGCCGGAGGTGTGAAGTGAGAACAACTACTGAAGGAGAAACATGTCTCCCATCAAAAGAAAATCAAATGTAAATGAAACTTTTTCTCTTACACACATAATAAATTTTGTTATCACAGACACAATAAAACTCATAATTATATTTCTTTTCAGGCTCTGTTTGAGGATGAAGATATACCCTTCATAGATGATGATGACTATGAAGAAGTTAGTTTCATTTTAAATATTTGTAATTAGTAGGAATCATTCAGTAGCCGAAAAAACTAACTCTTTTTTTCCCCTCTCTCTCCGTAGGCTCTAGGTGAATGCACGCAAAACTTCTTGGAGATAAACGATGATGATGTATGTTTTACTTATATTAATCCATTTTAAATCTATGTTGTTTTCATGTTAAGTAAAAATTTAAGTGTATTTTTTTTTTTTTTTTTTTTTTTGCAGCTAATAGGTGAACCTACACAACAGTTTTTGGAAGATGATGAAGAAGTGAGCTTTTTACATTTGTCACTCTGTACTGTAATAAAGTGTATATAATCAATGTAAACACATATTTTTAAATTTCTGATTCCGTTACAAATTCGATACTGCCACCCACTACATAAAATAAAATCGTATCAAAGCAAAAAAAAGTTAACGACCACTAATGCGAATGTGTTTTGGCTTCTCTATTTCAGACAAAAATGAGTTTTCAAAAATTGAAGAAATTATATAATTATTTTCTTTTTTTTCAAATAGGGGAAAAAATACTCTTCTAAGGGAGGCATATGTTGATTTAAGAAATTTTAACCTTGCATTTCTCTCTCTTTGAAGATTACAAAATAAATGTGACATAAAGATTATTTTTTCCTTTAGTTCATTGGAGAAGCGACACAGACATTTTTAGAAGAAGATGACGATAATGTAAGATTGTCATCTTTTATATTTTGATTTTAGGGTTTGCTTGTTCCTACGTTACTTATTTTATTTTTTCCTTAGTTCCTAGGAGGTTTGACACAATCATTTCTGGAAGTGGACGATGAGACACTTATTGGAGAAAGTACCCAGTCATTCCTAGAGGCCTCTCAATTTTTCGATAACATATCAACCCCGCAAGTGGGAGGTGGTCACGAAGTAAGAATCCGTTATCAGTTTTTATTTATTTTTTTTTTTTTTTTTGGTAACAACGACGTGTGTCCTAAAAATATTTTATTTTTTCTCTCATTTGCAGTTAGAAAATGCCATAATAATAACGGAAAAGTCTCGGAGACAGAACATCAAATACCAGGGTCAACAAATTATTTTTGAAGCAAGAGTGGATCCAGAACGACTACCTGGAAGCGTAAATGGAGTTCCATTAATTACCATCCTTGGAGTTGTGAGAGAGCTCTTTATAATGTTGATCGCGAGAACGACGGCAGGTTTGTCTCCTACCGATCTAATACGTTTTTGCATTCAGTCGGATGATTTGGATGTTCCCATCTCCACGACGCTCATGCCTGTCTCCGATCTGACAGTAGAGAAGATCCTGGCTGCAGTCATCAAGGTGTTACAATCCAAAAAACACATCAAATTGGATTCCACCTTCAGTGTGGATGTCGTCACCGTACGGCGCCCTGTTGGCGCAGGGAGGGACAGAGTTGCGAACATCGAAGTGGACAGGCTTCGGAAAAGATCCATTCTTTCCATCCCCATAGATCGATTGGGCTTGTGTTGTGCAAAAGCCATCGTATTTGCACTAGCCCATCTTCGCAAGGACGTCACAGCCATCAATGCCATGAAGAGAAAAGATCGTCCAGCCCTAATGAATCGAGCTAAGGCGTTACATGTAGCCGCTGGAGTTCCCTTAGGTCCTTGTACATATCAAGAAGTCGCAAAATTTGAAGAACATTTAAATGTTCAAATTGTCATATTTTCGGCTGATAATTTGCAGAAGGTAAATACTTTTATAATTGGCTAAAGGATATTTTTTTCCTAAAGTTTTACATTAAAAAAAAAAAAATGTTTCCATGTACTAAATATTGTTCTTATCTATGGTTTCAGATGACTTACAAAGGGAAGCCTCGTCCAGAACGGATAAATCTGTGGCTACATAAGGGACATTACGACGCTATTAAGGTGTTGAAGGGATTCTATAGCTCGAATTTTTACTGCGAACGATGTGAAAAACCCTATAACAACTTGGAAAACCACAGATGTCCGGACTCCTGCTACATATGTTTGCGGTCCGTGTGTTCGCTTGGAGAAAGCGTGCGATGCAACGACTGTGGAAGACTCTGCCGGTCCAGCGATTGCTTTCAAGCACACAAAGCTTGCACTGACAGACAGCAGAAATCCATATGTGACAGAGTAAGTTTTCGCGCATTATTTTAACTCTTCCGTTTTATTACGATTTTTTTTTTTTTTTTTTTTTTTTTTTGGTCTCCAATTTTTTCATTCTTTCGTTTTATTTTTAGGTGTATCAGTGTGAACACTGCTGCAAAATCATTCAAAGGCAGAAGTGTCCGCGAGAGTTGCATCGCTGTGGAACCACGAAATGTCCGTCTTGCGATCAGTTCGTGGTTGCTTTGGAACACCGATGCTTCCTAAAAAAAGTGGATAGTAAAAGACCCAACGAGAAATTAATTTTTTTCGATTTCGAGACAGACCAGTCTACTGGAGAGCATCTAGTGAATTTCGCCTTAGCTCAGTACTACGATAGAGGTGAGAGCGTGTTTAAGGGCTACACGGCTTGCCATGACTTCTGCTCATGGTTCTTTTCACCTCGCCACAAGGGCTATACGGCAATTGCACACAATATGAAAGGGTTAGTATTTTTTCCCCTCTTTTCCTTTTTGAAAAGCGATATTGTGATACTTTGTTGCTTACAAATTTTTTTTTTTTTTTCTACCCTAGGTTCGACGGCCAGTTTATTATGTCGTGGTTGCTGGAGCAGGGCAATGCACCTGAGATCATCCCCAACGGGTCAATGATCATGTCCATCATGCTACCCGGTCTTAAAATACGGGTGATTGACTCATTGAACTTTTTTCCGATGGCGCTGTCGAAGCTTCCGGGTTGCTTTGGTTTGAATGAACTGCGGAAGGGATACTTCCCGCATTACTTCAACACCAGAAGCAACCAGACCTACCAAGGAAGGCTTCCAGACTCGAAACATTATGGTCCAGATGCAATGAGCCCATCGGCTAGAAGTGAATTCATGACTTGGTATGATGCAAATAAAGACGAGACCTTTATTTTCCAAGATGAAATGTTATCGTACTGCAGGTACATATTTTACACAGAAAACTATGTTTTCAAAGTCACCCATTTATTTTTGATTTACTACTGTATTAAGAAAAAAAAAATAAAAAAACATCTTTTCCTCCCTAGATCGGATGTAGATATTCTGCGTCGGTGCTGCATTGAATTTCGATCTCAATTCTTGGAAATTTCGAATGTGGATCCTTTCACGTAAGTGTCAAAAAAAAAGTTTCATATCGATATATTTCATTTTTATTGAACATAGATTTTTTAACTTTATTGTATTTTTTCTTTTAAAAGGTATGTAACAATTGCTTCGGCATGCATGGCCGTGTTTCGAAGTCTACATATCCGCCCCGATAGTATTGCCATGGTCCCGGTGAACGGGTATGTAAACAACACCAGCTATTCCGCCGATAGCATTCGATGGCTGGACTTCGTTGCCTCCACGGAAGGAGTGTGCATCCGTCACGCATTAAACGGATGTGGAGAAGAAAAAGTAGATGGTCTGTCCGTAGACGGGTTTTGTGCAGAAACCAATACCGTTTATCAATTTCAAGTAAATATTCCGAATTATTATTATTTCTTTAAATATATAATAAGAATCTAATGTTATTAGAATCTAAGAAAGAAAAAAAAAAAAAAGTGTGTTCCTCCTTTTCTCTTAGGGCTGCTTCTACCACGGTTGCCAGACCTGCTTTGATGGGGACGCCATGCACCCTCTCAAATGTGTGACGATATCCACACTCTGGGAAAAGTGTCAAAGGACAACAGATAGTCTTCGCTCGAAAGGCTTCCAAGTTGTTGAAATTTGGGAGCATGATTTTAAGAAGTTGAAGAAGGAAGACTCCCGCCTTCAAGACTTCTTAACGTCTCACACGATGGAAGACAGATTGAACCCACGAGATGCTTTTTTCGGTGGTCGGACGAATGCGCTCACTCTTTTCTATGAGGGTGCAGCGAAATACATTGATTTTACTTCCCTGTACCCGTGGGTAAGTTGATTTCTTTTCGAGTGTTTTTTTTCTTTTGGCAAAGTTGTGTTACTGATTGCGCTTCCTTTCATTCCTTTTTTTTCAAGGTCAACAAGTACTGCACATACCCGGTCGGCCACCCTAATGTCATCACAGAGGGGTTTGAAGACATTGACGAATATTTTGGCATCGTCAATTGCCGAGTAGTACCTCCTCGGGGGTTGTATCTGCCGGTGTTACCTTGCCGAATTCAGGACAAACTCATGTTTCCTCTTTGTCGCACGTGTGCAGAAAACACACAACAAACCCCGTGCACACATGATGATAGAGAGAGAGCGTTAACAGGTACATGGGTCAGTGAAGAACTGAAGCTGGCAAAAAAAAAAGGATACCTGATAACCGACGTAAGATTTTTTCCCCCTCTTAATGTATTCTTATTTAACCGTTTTTTTCCCCTTCACTTGTTTTTTCTCAAAACTAAATCATCAAACGTTTGTTTGCAGATGTATGAAGTCTATCATTTCTCAGAAACATCAAATGCGCTGTTTAGGTCATATATTGACCTCTTTCTAAAAATCAAGCAAGAGAGCAGCGGATGGCCTCGAGAGTGTCAAACAGATGAGGCAAAGACAGAATATATCCTGCGGTATGAAGCCAAGGAAGGTATATTACTGAACAGTGCTGCCATCTGCAAAAACCCTGGCAGAAGACAAGTCGCCAAGCTGGCTCTGAACAGCTTTTGGGGAAGGTAAGACTAATATTTTCTCTTTCTCTTTAAATATATCATTAAGATATTGCTGAAACTACAGCAACTAAACAATGAAAACTTTTATTTACAGATTTGGCATGAACACCAACAAAACAAGCATGGTTTTTGTGAATAGTGTTCCTTCTTTTAACAAGTATCTCACCGACTCGACAAAAATAGTAAGTTTTAACCTAAAAAGAAAAAAAATTTTTACTCTGAGTGTGTGTAAATTCCAGTTATGTTTATCTTCTTTTGTGTATTTTCAGATCAAAGATGTTTTTTTCCCATCCGAGGAGCTAGCTGCCTTGCAGTTTGCGTGTGCAGAAGAGTTTGTAAAGCAGGATACGTGCACAAACGTATTTATAGCTGCTTTTACAACATCCTGGGCACGACTAAAATTATACCATGAAATGGACAAGCTTGGCAGTGACGTACTCTATCACGACACTGACAGCATAATTTATGCGAGTCACGGTATGAACGATCCACCGCTTGGCAACTTCTTGGGGGATTTCACGGATGAATTGGATGGTGATATCATCACTACTTTCGTATCTGGTAAGTTCTGTTTAATTCTGAAAATTGGCAACCCTTTATGATAATATTCTCGACATATTCCTGATTTTCTTTTTTTTATTTTATTTATATCCAGGTGGACCCAAAAATTATGCTTATAGCACGAGGAGTGGGGAGACCTGCTGCAAGATCCGAGGGTTCACTCTGAATCACAGGAATGTTCAGCTCTTAAACTTGGACTCCATGAAGCAGCTCGTGCTGAATTTAGACGGGTCATCTATCAACGTGCATAACCCATCTAAAATATGCAGAGAAGCGAAACGACGAAAAGTCATAAATAAAACGGAAGACAAATTGTACAAAATTATGTATAACAAAAGAGTCATTCAACAAGACTACACGACCCTGCCCTACGGGTACTAAGGTTAGGGGGAAAATGTTTTTTCACATCTTGTGTTAAAAAACAAATGTAAACGTTATGTAAAAAAACGTAAATGAAAATGTTGCTGTTGTTTTATATTTTTCTTTGTGTGTGTTGATAAACCCTTGTTGTATTTTTTTACATCTTGTGCAAAAATAACGTCGAATGAAAAAAATGTTGTTTTATTTTTTTCTTTGTTAATAAACCATTGTTGTTGTTTTTTGAAAAAAATTCTTGTCTATATTATTTATTCTAATTACAATTAGTACGGATACATTCTTTTTTCTAAAGATTAAAAAAAAAAAAAAAAAAAAAACAAAAAAATAAGCAAACACAAATAAATACACACTTAACTTTCTTTTAAACAAATTTATTAAATCAATATTTAACCCAAGAAGTTCTTTTTGCATACATACGTTTAGTTTTTTTGTTTTTACTTTTTACAATTTTACTTTCTTGAAACATGTGCTTATTTACAATGTAGCTAGGAGGTAATTTCATTTCTTTTAAGAGCCACACCAAATTCCTTTGCTCCCGGAGGACTTTGTTTTCTATTACGCAGTAAATCAGTAACTAATTTTACAATATTTGTTCGAGGAAAACGTTGACCTTTGTAAACCATTTCACCTTCCGGAGTCCATGACAGTACTGTTTACTCTTCTTTCAAAAATTTCAAAATATTTTTTGCAGTGTCCACGTATCTTGCTGGAGCGGTTGTTAAAATTTTATTCGCTATGATGTCTTCATTTTTTTTTTTTTTCTTCTACTTCTTTCTCCGCTTCATGGTGCTCATTCGGTGTAGTATCAGTCTTTTCTTGCACGCTTGGAGGATGTTGAATCTTTATAAACTTTTGGAGAACTTGTAAATAATTGTTGACCTTATCGCTTTCTGTCAAGTCTGTTCTGCGGAGAATGTCATTCATTTGAGCATCTAAATGAGATAAATGATCAAAGAATTCTGCACGATCTTCGGGAACTAAGATCATTTTCTTACTGTACTCCATTGATTAATGAACTTATGACAGAAATAGCAGCGGGAATGAAAAAACTTAAGAAACCGTCTCCACGTTGTGTAAGCAGTTGTCTCTTTTTGTACAGAGGGACTTTTCTGTCAGAAAGCTTTCTGAGACTTCTTTCATAGGGGGCCAATCTAGCTTTTTGATTTTTACTCAGGGGTACATTCCCCCGCAATACGTTTAAAGCGCACTCACATAATGATTTTATAACACTATTCGGACTGTTTCTCAAAATTGATTTTTTTGCACCGCTTTTCATAATCAATTTTAAATGTTCCAGTTGCTGTTGTGTGCAAGCCGACATTCTGAACGGTAACAATCAGGTCTCAAGTTAAGCAGATTCCAAAAATTTCGAGTAGGCGCTCGCTTTATATACAGCACAATGTTCAAAGTCTTGTCCGTGCATGAACGGACACGTCACTTCCGCTTTTGGCAGCTCGGAGACCTTAGGACATTCCAGGTCTTCCAAGTTGATCAGCTCTCGTCCGGTCAACTCTTCTAAAAATTGTTTTTTTTCCAAGCCCTTTACGTAAATAAATGAAAACATGTTCATGACCATATCCAGTATGAAACGTAGATTTCCGTAGGGTAGTCTACCGTCATCCCATTTAATATGATGCAAATTCCGGGTGACCCAGCAATAGGTTAGTTGTTTTCTACGGCTTAATAGTTCGAAAGAATGCGGTGACTTAAAGCTCCACCTGCCGCGAAAAGTGTCATCATTCACGGCATAAACAGCCATTTCTTTGACGACAAATCGTCTCGGACTCAGTTGAAATCCTTCGAAGTCTAAGACAGCAGCCCTCATCATCTTGTCTGCTGAAGAACCGAGTTATCGCGGCTGGTACGCGTAGTATTTATCACCAGGAAATAACCCACTGCGCAGGCGCAGAAATTCTTCCGTATCCGGTTTCAAGTCGATTAACAGGTAACTGAACGGTTTCTTTGTCGCATCTTCGTATACTTCTTGGAAAAATTTAGCTTTATTTGGGTAAAGCTGTCTGCCTAGGTGCATAACTTGAGACCTGTCCCGTGGGTTCTTGAATATAAACAAATAATTGGCATTTAGAGAAATATCTCTCATTTCTTTCCCTTTGTGAAATATATTTTGAACAATAAATATAATGCTCAAATTGCGGTGGTGACTTCCTTTAGTGAACAGTTTAGTTAGCTTGTTGTCATTTGAAAGCTCAGACATAAGATCATCTATGACTATTAAAGCATTTGATAAAGTATTAATTTTGGGTAAGGTAACCCCTCATAAAATTCAACATTTTTCATTTCTTGGTAAAGTTTTTGATAAGCTCCATAACACCAAATGATTTTAGGAGGAAAAGGGTCTATCATTTGAAAATCAATAATTTTTTTACACAGTTGCGTTTTTCCACAGCCGGTTACTCCAGCTAAGAGGATATTCCCAGGATGTCTTAATTTTAAGGAGTTTATGATCAAAACTGATTTGTAAAGGGTTTAGAGTATCGTGTATTTATACTAATTCCATCCATCGTGAAAAACATATATGTATACAATATTATTTGTACAAATAATGAAAAAAAGAAAATACACAAATAAAAACTCAGCGTTTTTTCATAATTATTATTATCTTTTATTTTTTAAACACAAATCGTACACCATATCGTTTTTTTACAAATTGATACATACGAAAATCATTGGTTTTACAGAATCTCAGATTGTTTACAATAGAATACATAGAGTGTCCTTGACAACGTTTTAAAATGTAGTAAATACAGTATGCTCCACAGACATTCGAAGTTAAACTTTGCAGAACCACAGAATTCCAACACACAGAACGGTAGTACTTAGTGAAAAGCTGAAATCGTTCACCATAAAACTCAGGAGAATTTCCGTATGAATCGAAAAATTCGATAACCTTTCCATCTTCACAATAAAATGCTAGCCAGTGAGAACCTGGTTCGGAGGATTCATCTAAATTCACAACGATTGCTGATTTATTTTTAGGCAATCGTGGTATCTTATCTGAGGGAAACACACCTCTAAAAAACGGTGCAGTATCAGGATCTCGTGATAAAATAAACCGTATTTGATTTCCGTCCATTTTTCCGCACACCTTAATTTCCAAAATCGTACAGGATGTTTCTGTTTTTATTGATTTCAATGATGTTATCAAACTCTGCGAAAATTAATACACATATGGTGCTAGTAAGCGGTTCAGCAAATTTTATTTCCAGCCGCAAATTGCTCTGCTTGATCAGATTTAAATGATCACCATTACACAAATCAGAAGATAGGTTAAATGCGAAAAGGGCATTCCTATTTATATAACCTTCCCTTGATACGAATAGTCCTTGGCCGTGTCTTTCTGTGACGGAAAAAAGACTGTGATATCCCTTAATGTAATTGTTATTTTTAAAATCTAGTTCCAGCGGGTTATGAGGTTTTGGCTGACCGTCGACATAAACCCCTATAAAATTGATATTGAAATGCTTAAAATCAAAAGGAGATTTTCCTAGGGTTCCATGAAATGCATCATTATCTAGACAACCTATTATTAATTTCTTTGGCATCGAACCGCTGAAGATCTCCTGAACCGTACTCATTGAGCCTTGAGGGACAGAATATACTTTACATAGTACTCGATTAATTGGATACTTTGCTGTTTCCCTTTCTAAGGCCTTAACGTGTCCTAAAATTACACCAGGACTGACGCGCACTTTTCTTACGAATAAACTTATTTTCTCGATAATTACTTTATTTCCTTCATCTCCTTGCAAACAAAATTCCGATTTACTTCGTATCAATTTTATTTTGACGTCTACTAAATTCAATAGTAATCTTTCCTGATGAAATAAATCCGTGTAAAGTCCCACCAATCATATCCACCGACGCGCTCAGCTTAAAAAATTTCGATCGTTTCTCAAGGCCTCCATCAATGTCTCTGTAAAACATTTCTGCCGATAATTGGGAAGTCTTACTACCACAGTCATTGTTAAAAATCGTCTCGAAATACGCTCGGTACGGATAAGTGCAAACTAGAGTTCGAAATAAGGTTGTCATTCAATGAAACATCAACTTGGGAAAAGAGGGAATGCAGGAATAGATTAACAGGACCAATTTTTGCATCTTTTTCCAGATTCGAACCGTCCGCTTTCACAATTTTCGCTTTTACATACAGTTGAGTTTGACTAAGATTAATATATTCTTCTCCACTGCCTGAAATATGAAATTCTACTGGTCCGCCATCAAACACATTCGACAAAGGGTGGAATTCAACCCATTGCCCACTTTCTATGGCCGTTTGGGTAGCAGGTAAATGAAAAAGCTCTAGCTCAGACTTAACGCATTCAGGTGATCCTTTTAAAATGAAAGCCATTATGGATCAAAAATGTCACGACCTCTCACTTTTCTTGTTTTAGAAGGTATGGCACTATTCTGTTTCTTCCTCTTCCTTTTATATTTACCACGACCGATCATAGACTGTATGTGATCTACAGCTCTGCGAGCTAAACCTTTACCGGCCTCCCTTGCTCTCCTTTTAGTTGCTGCTTTAAAATTTTCTCCCGATAAAACATCACTGGCCACTTTAGTTCCTGTAATGATAGCTTCCTTTCCGACCGCTTTCCCGCCTTTTACGAGAAATGGCAACGCAGAACGGAATAAACGCCGAAACACTCCTCCTAATCCGTATCCTTTTTGGAACGACACGCCTTCGTAATATGGAATTCCATAGCCCATGTGATTGCCATAATGCTCCTCAAATTTTTTGGTGCAGCAAACGTAAGGTACTTTTGATGTACTACTCATCTTGGTGAAAATGTTGCAAGTAAATACTTTTCACACGTACTTTCGAAGTATTTATAGTATCTGGCGAAGTCGAAAATGTAGAATAACGATGACTTTTCCCCTTTGAAACGGCACGAGAGCCCCCGAATTAAGACGTATTTCAATTTCAATAGTATGAAAAGAATGACGGATCACAGGCACATAATGAGGTCTATCGTAATGAGCGCTGACTACATCTCCGTCTTTTCCAGAAATACGAACAACTCGCAGCAAAGGTGCTTCAACATGACCAACTACTACCGGCTGAACGATGTCACTGTATACGTAAAACACGGGAAATTCTGCATGGGGATCTGCTGCAAACGAACTCTCTGCCACATTCTCCACTATTTGTGGATAAAATCCTAAAAGTTCACACAACCCTTTTTCAAGAACGACTTTAGCATTTTTTTCCGTTTTTATTTTCACCCGCTTACTGTGAGCATTAAATTTAAAACTAATTTTTCCCTCATGCGAGGCTAGGGTCATGGCTTTCAAAATATCGGGAATCGTTTCATACAGCCCTGTAGGTATCTTTCTTGCCATGAAATTACCTTCACCTAAATGGAAACCAAAAATACAGTTATGGTCATCAACATTATTCCAAGTATGTGGGTAAATAACTTCAGCTAAACCTACTTCCCACCTGCCTTCTAGATTAATTGGTGCCGGAAGTTGTGTCACAAAGCTGGAAATTTTGTTACTCGGAAAGTAATGCATTGAACTGTCCGACGGTAACGTCAAGTAGAAGGACATTTTGTCTTTTGATTGGGAAAAAAAGGAGTTAAGAGTATTTATATCATTTTGACATCATTCACCCAAGCATTGAATTTTTCTGGGTACCCCAAGAACTTAACAAAAAATTCTATCCCTCCATTTTTATTTTTTCTCTTTTTTAATACTTTTTCAACCGGATAATAACCTGAATCCGTAACTTTTTGAATTTCCTTTTCATAAAATGTACCTTCTAACACTTCACCCTTTCCAGTTCATACACAATAGGGTTCCTTGGAATTATTCTATGAATCGTGAATATCTCCCTCGACCAATTGTTCTCATAACCTTTTTCGAATATTCCTTTCCACTTACTAATGCGAACAGTATCATTAATTTTAAATAAAGGTGGTTTAACCTTGGGGGCAACAATATCCCCATAAAGATTTTGCCAAACTTGACCTTGATTATCAATATTTACCGAAGATGGTTCCATTTTTATACTCCTGTGCCAAGTGTGATTATAACTGGAAACTAGTTTTTTAATAACATCTACATATTTTCGAGTGTTATGTTCCGTAAAATATCTTGTCATTTTAGACATCAAAGTTCTATGAAAACGCTCAACGATTGCTTTTGTTTCGTTGTTTGTAGTAAAAAAGTGTATATTTTCTGCTTTTAAATACCCCCGTAAAATCTTATTTGTGAACTCCGTCCCTTTATCCGTCTGTAAAGATTCAGGTTTTCTTTCCTTAAATATCTTCTTAAAACCGTTTAAGACAGTGTTAGCTTTTTTATCTTTCAAGGATAGAACCCAAGCATATTTAGAAAACGTGTCTATACAGGTAAGTAGAAACTTAAAGCCTTTATTAAACTGACTCAGCGATTGCAAGTCTAACAAATCCGCCTGAAATTGTTCATCTATACCACCCACTATAACACGATTCCGCTGAAATCGACGAGCCGCAGGCCTGTTGAGAGTGTAAGAATCTTTGTTCTCTAACCACCGTTTTATGTCACTAGTTCTAACTTTTTCACCTAATGCCCTCTTTAAAGCATTCAAGCCAGTAAAACTAGCCGGTTGACCAGGGTCACTATATATTTGCTGCAGAGACATCTTTAAAAATCAGGAGAGAAAAAAAAAATCTAAGAGAATTTTTTTTTTTTTTTTTATGAGACAAGGTTAAAAAAAGACTTTTAACTAACAGATTAGAAAGAATTATAATATATATTTCTTTCTTAAACTCCAGAACCTATTTACATAAAATTTAAAAGTTGTTATTTCAGCAGGCTATTTATATATGACGTTGGAAAAGAAAGGACAAAGTTAAAGTTAAAATGTAAAATAATTTATTTAAGTAAACAATTGAAATTTAACAACACATCATTATCAAAATTATTTACAAAAAATTCTTCCACTTCCTTGAAAAAAATTTTACAGTCCAACATGGCGAAAAATTCGCCCTTCAAAACTGTGAGACAGCTCACATTGGCCCGCACAAAGTCTGCAGCCAAACTCTGCCAGTCCACGTTGTACAGGCCCTGCTCGAAGTAGACCCCGTAGCTAGTCCTCCTGTCGTCGAGGGGGCAGTCGTGAGAGGCGGCCAACCCCAGCATGCAATCCAGGCACTCTTTTTTCACCATAAGAGAAATTTGGTCGCCAAGGTGTCGGGTCAGCTGCTTCGCCAGGGTGTCTTGCATCTCGAAGAACGCCGAAGGAGTGTCCGCGTCCCAGCCGATGACGTTCCTCGGGTTCTTCTGGAGCTCCTGCGCAACGCACGCGGCGAAGGTGCTGCATAGAAGGTCTTTCTTGACCGCATCGAACACCCGCTCCCAGGTGTCACACAGACGGCGGATCTGCTGCGACTTCAACAGCACCCTGTCCCGGGCGAACTGCAGAGACAGGTCCTGCCTCTCGTAGAGCTGTTGGAGACAAACCGTGGCCTCGAAGTCCGAAGTGTGATTCACCAGGGCCAGCTCCTTCTTGATGACGGTCACCGTATCAAAGCTGGTGCTCGGCAGCTTCAAGTTGTTGAGCCGATCGACTAACGCGCTCCAAATCTCTAGTCGCAGAGACACCCCTACCTTCGTAGGGCGCAACGCGTTCCGGTCGTCTTTCGTATACACTCGGACGTGTACGCGGGTTTTATTCTTGAAGTTGCTGATAGATACATACGTATCTCCGCCCAGGTGGAACATCTCCTCCGCCGCTGTCCCATCCCCACCCGTGTTGCATGGTCGTTTTCTTGATGGTTCCGTTTCGGTAAGATTAATTTTCTTTGCAGCGAAGAACGACATCCTCAGGACGGATCTTTTCTCCCAGGACCCAGGCGGTGTCTCCAACACTTCTACGAAGCCCACAAATGCTTGATCCGGGGCTGACGCGCTCTGCCTTAAGTACTCTCCTTCCGACCTGAGGAGGCTTGAACGGTCAATCAATGAGCGCTTGCTTCGGGGGGTACAGCTCTTCCGCTCGGATTAAAGCGTCAACCAATCAGCGCACTCCATTGCAGGAACAGGACGACGGGGCTTCATTTATTTATTTATTTTTAAAATTTAAGTATTGATTAGTTAATTTAAATTTATGAAAACGGGGAACCTGCTGAGAGAGCGACAAAAAGAAAGAAATGCTTCGGCCACTGTGCTATGATTTTCAAATCAAATTTCGCAATAACGTGTAACAGTCTTGTCTGAACGTGTAAGAACTCGATTGCCACAACACTTGCAATGGTTTTAGAAATACGATAATATTCAAGCGGGGCTGAAACAGAGATATCAGCCTGAGTTTTGTTGAAACCCCAAAAAAAAATTGAGAAAAGACATGATTTTTATTAAAACAGTGTCTCAAACGACCATCTGATACTTTTTCTTCGTACACAATCATATTTCTTTTTTAAAAAGGGAGTAACCACCGTTTTATTATTATCTTCCCCTCTCGAACGATATTGGATCCACCTGCAACGGTTTTAACCTGAAAATATATCAGTGAGAGTTTTTTTGCCAACAACAACTATACTCGCCAATTTCTTTTTCTCGTATTATTTACCGCATCCATTTTAATTTTTTGATAGGGGGTGGTCTTGAACAAAAAAAGAGTGAACACCGTTTTATTTCCATATCGGAACCACCTGTAAGAGTTTTAGCCTGATCACAAAGCGTTTAGCCAATAATTATACTCGCTAATCACTTTGTTTTCTCGTATTATTTACTGCATCCATTTATTTTTTTTTTAAACATGCATGTAATAAATAAGGTTATATTCCATGTGTATTTTTAAATAGGGTCTCTTTGCTAAGAGTAACCACCGTTTTTTTCCACTCATGAACGATACTAGCGCCCTCTGTAAACCCCCTCCGATAAATCTGTGCGCCCAAGCGTTTAGCCAATAATTATACTCGCCAATCACTTTGTTTTCTCGTATTATTTACTGCATCCATTTATTTTTTAAAACATGTGTATTTTTTAAGAACACTAAACAGAAAAAAGAGTAACCACCGTTTTTTCCCACTCATGAACGATACTAGCGCCCTCTGTAAACCCCCTCCGATAAATCTGCCCGCCAATCCGCTGTTTTCTCCCAAACACTGTTTTATTTACATCAATCAAAATGAAAACAAATAACCCCGCCAATTTAAACTAATTACCATTGTTGCCATATCGGTTTTGAATAAATAATACACAGAAAAATGGACAGCGGTGTTGCTAACGCCGAAAAAGTTTCTCCGTCACGTTTCACAAAGAAAATGGACAGCGGTGTTGCCAACGCGAAAAAAGTTTGTCCGCAGTAGTAGACGGAAGCACTACAGAGTGACTGTCACCTGTAGTGCGCCGTCTACTACTGTTCTTATACTTTATACTATCCACATTGGGAGGGGGGAGATATATAAAGCCAACACAAGTTTATAATTGTTATCTGTCGATTTCAAATAATAGTAATAAAATATAGTAAAGTTAAGAAATAGAAAGTAAATCACATAATATGGCAAAGTTAAGTAAAAGCAAAAAGTAAACACAAAATATGGTAACGTTAGAAAACATGAAGCTTCAACATTACATTACACGTTGAATTTCAACTACAAATATTATTTGTAACGTGCAGGTCGTTATAGTGCTAAATTCAGTAGTAGTACTCTTTCTGGTAGCATTAACAATGCTTAAGAAATATAAATAAAATGTTATGAAAGTGAAAGTATGAAATGCAATAGTTAAAATTTGAAATGTATCCACTCTGAAGTATCTAACTTCAAAAGGCTAATTTCACTCGCAGTTACTGGATATATTATTTTCTGGGGGAAACTGACACATAAATCTTTCAAATCCTCATTATTTTAGCTTTGAAGATAGAATATCCATTTTTAGATAATTAAGCACTGTGCAAAAAATTCACGAACCAACCTGCATGAGGAAAGAAACATTTCAAAATTAATATATTTCAATAGAAAATTGAGCAAGTGACAAATTAATGGGGGATGGACAGTTGGGGGAAAAAATCCTTGGATATTCAAAATTTGGAGTAGATTTTTTTTATTAAGGTAGAAGATAGATTCAAAGAAGAAACACCTACTTTATAAAACTTTTTACAAAAACAATGAAGGGCCATTTCACAGTATTTTGTCCAAACGTGTAGAGTCCGCATCATGACTTTTTTTGTTATAACTACGTAATTTACTATTTAATTGTCACCAAATTTTACTTACAAATAATGTGCTCTGAAATGGCCCTGAAGATAAATTATGCAAATGCACTACAGTCAACTTTGCACCTTAATTACTCGATTTTTACTCGTCCCACTAATATTTTAATAATGTTATTGTTATTATTCGCATAAAATTTAAGGAAAACTCCCAAAGTACATGGTAGCTTTAAAAACTAAGAAATAATAATTACAAACACCATCTACAATGAATTATTAACCTGGTTCAAAGTTACCATGGCACTCAGGGAAACTTCGAACCGCATCAGAAAAAATTATATGAAATACACTATTTTAATAAAAGAATTATAGTTATGCAACACTGAACTATAAATTTTTTTAATACTTAAAACTCGCCGTTTTTAGTCCACAACATTACAAGTTTTCTATAATTTATGATATTGCAAGAAATGTTACATGAAAAAAAAAGAGTAGAAGGAAAACATCACCATGTTTAGGACAAAAATCCCCCATTACAAATTTATTTAGGAAAAAAAAAAGTTGAAGAAAACAATTTTCAATTATTTAAGTAAACATATTCACACAAGTATATTAATTAAAACAACTATTTAAAAATTTTCATTAAAATTTAACACTTTTAGCCGAGTACTTTTGCATTTAGCAGAGAGTTGGAGCTCATAAAAACCTTTCTATTACCTGCTGGAGTAATATCTTTTGGAGACTTTGTTTTGTTATCTTTCTGTTTGACAAATCATTATTGGTGGTCATCAAAATGATACCTTGAAAAAAATAATACCATAATAATCAATTCTCACATTTTAAAAAATATCACTCGAAAATCTTTATTCATACATATTCATCAGCAATTTAATGATAGTATGTATTTTGCAAGCAAAAATTATAAGAAAACAAAAGTAATATTAGGCACTTTGAGAAGAGCTATATTCTATTCTATACGTTTAATTTGAATATCACTCAACTATTCATTCATATGCACACTACATGCTTACAGCAACTTTTCACATATTCTCAGTATACACCTGAGTATCACAAATCCTATTACTTAAATTTAATAGAATATCTAGTTATGTATATGCTTCTTTACAATTTAATTATATGTTTTTATAATCAAACTAGATAAACATATTATATATATTCTAATGGTGTTATTTGCAAACTTTTGTTACATGCATAGAAAGTTGAAATAAAATTTTAGTTTTATGTAGAATATATCTATAATCAGTAAACAACAAATCTCAGGCTAACTTTCCGCCGGCTCAAAGTTAAACTGAGAATGGAATAAAATTGCAATGTCTTACTTGTTTGACATTTTACTAAATATTACTGAATAGAGAATCACACATATACTAAAAAATTCACTATATTTGGAAGATAAAATGCTTGGTAAATTAGTATAATGTCACTTACTTTTAAAAAATGATACGTTTTAACAACTTTTAATCAGCATTTCAAAATAGCTTCCAAGCTGTAACTTTATATTTACTGAATTATATAATTAGCTGTGTACAGTTGCTAAACTTTTTACTGAAATAAAGAGAAGAAAAGTGATTTTAAAACTTTGCCAGAAGAGTAGCACTGAACGTGTTCAGTTTCATTTCAAGTCAAATATTCTAAAAAATATGAAGTGCTGCAAAGTTACCCTGCTTGACTGTATATAAGTTGATTGAAGGTTCGACAAGTTGTTAACTTGAACAGCAAAATATACATTATTTTTAAAAAGGTTTAAAACCTTAGCACAGCATTGCAGTAGGCAGTTTTAAATTATTATTGTTGTTTTAATTTTTGCGAGTGAAATACTATTAATGTGATACCACTTGGCCATAATAGTAAACATAAGGCAAACATAGTTAGGCCTAACAGAACATTGAAAAATATTAATTCAATAATATGTGGTTATTAAACTACAAGTATACAATTACAGACTTAGACAATTCTAAAATACTAACCTTATAGCTCTTTTTCGCCCACATCTGATGTAATTTGTCACTTGAACGGGAGCTTCGTCAGAACAGTACGTAGATATCTTCCAAAACAAAAACGCCATTTTCTTTAGATTGGATGAGCGTTGAGCGAGGAAATATTTCGTCAAATTTCCGAGAGTTCGCATGTCGTCAAAAGTCAGGTGATCGAATGAGGAAAGAATCGTTGTAAATGACGAAATTTGTCTTCAGGATTCAAGAATCGTCAAAAATGAGCGTTCTATTTCTGAGAGTGTGATAATGGAATATCCTGCTTATAAGATACATTATATATGCCCACCTTCTAAAACTAAAAATTTTCCCAGACACTCTTCACTCCCCGTTTGATAATAGAATAGCCTCATATTCTGAACACGTGCAATGAAAGGAAATTTCGCAAACGAGACTCCGGACGCTTGCCGGTTTGGATATTGAAAACTATAATTTTCCCTGATATTTCAGAAAACTTTACATATCCCGATATTTTCCAGAATATAAATTTCTCTGATTTCCTGGTTGTGCTTCCATGCTGTGTAATTCTTCAAAATGTGCAACTTTTATTTGTAAATTGATTTCCGTCGTTACAGGTTTTCCGTGTAATGAAAATTTTATATTATTCTTAAAAATGTAGAATATTCATTTGTAAATCGATTTTTGTGTCACCCATTTTCTGTGCTACAGAGATTAAGATTTTGAGTAATTCTTGAAAATGTAAGACATTGATCTGTAAATTGCTCTTTGTGCATTATGCACTTTTTCTGTGCAGTGAGGATGAAGATTTGATGTAATTTTTTGAAATTGACAGCTTGATTTTCAAATTTGCTTTTGGAGTATCACGCCAATTTCTGATATACATCGCTTAAGAGACATATCTTGACAAAAGCAAATTCGAAAGTGCATGTGAATGCTAAAAAGGGAAATTTTATGGTTCAAAGCTAAAAAAGAATGTGTTACTAAATTAATACACTAAAAATGCAAGAAAAATTCAATTCTTATTGCGGAATCCTACCTACAGTTCCTAATGTGAATGGGATGGATAGGTTTCTTAGTTATGAGCAGAACGTGGAATATTGCTTTTTTTACAGCATTCAATGCCACAAAAATGGTAATCGGAGTAATGCTCTAACACAAACATACATTTTTTTCCTGAAAAGATTCTCCTACACTCAAGTCGTATTTGTTTTTCTAGTCGTGTCTCTTGGCTAATTCAGTGGTTAAGGTTTTCTCACTGGCTCTGATTTCGACTCTGTAAACAACACCTCCTTATAGGTAGGCGAGGCATTTTCAGTGGAACTGTATCAATTTAATTGTTACAAATTATGAATTTTTGAAATTGTTGTTAACATTATCCTTTTATGTTACAAATGATGAATGGCAGATTTGAAATATTTTAAAAAGTATAATATCTATATTTTCGAAAAGAAAATTACATACCATTTTAACGCATTTAATTACGAATCCGAGCATTAATAATCCATAATAGTGGATTGTTTTTTAGTCATGGAGTTCAAAGTGAATGCTGCATCTTCATTATTGAAATACATAGTAAGCGTTTTCCCTAGCCGTTATGGGAAAGAAAATAGCTTTCCACTATTTGTAAAATGTCCACTATAATTAAGCTGTTCTGTCCAATAAGAATACAGTGTAGCACATAATAGTGACTGTTAACAAAATATTTTTTAGACTCAAAGTGTTGGAGCTTTGTTGGTTTATAAAATGGCAAAAAGAACGAACTTCTCCAGTTCAATACTGGAAACAAAAACTTTCTCACGCCTTGATAAACTCGAATAGCCCCTTTTTGAAAATTCTCAAAAACAAAAACAATCCTTGATCATAATTTGTTTTGTGAGAAATTAACTTTTAACAATATGCATAAAGCTTTAAAAAAAGCACAAAAGGAAAAATATGGCTAATTTTAGAGCACTTTTTTCTATTTTCATTTTCGAGGGAAAACATAAAATACGGGGAATTTGATAAATAACAAACTTAGAATCCGGGATATTTTAAATTCAATTAGGATACTGAAACCTGGGACCTGATGATAAAAACGTAGATTGGTGGGATGTTAAATCGGGGTTTCACTGTAGATATGAAAACTTTTCACATATAATATGATAGAATAACGCTAAATGATGAATGGCGAATTCTTAAAAATTATGTGAACGATGCACATTTATTCAAGTGAGTGAGTATATTTTGAAATAATAATGAATATTTAAGTAATCACAAAATATTAAGCAAACATTACAAATGTACATAATTAAAATGCCTAAATGCCTCAAGTATTTTTTAAATTCTTTATTTTAAAGCATACTTATTTTTTTTTGAACATGAATATCATGGGAGGTTGCAACCAACCGCCCCTATAAATTTGTCACTGAAGCAATGCTCCGTCAACATGTTCAAAAGGAAAATTAAATTCTTCATCGAGAGTGAAAGTTGTTCAGTAGTACTTACTTTTTGTAGTTAATGAGTATTATTTTTATGAATAGATACTATGTTACTAATAAGTTTAATAATCTGTTA
The DNA here is from genome assembly GCA_038502835.1 of Octonoba sinensis. Lineage (NCBI taxonomy): Eukaryota > Metazoa > Arthropoda > Arachnida > Araneae > Uloboridae > Octonoba > Octonoba sinensis. The sequence goes on from CM076598.1 coordinate 30,932,009, forward strand.
ACATCTTAAATTTTTTGCCCAGTTGAATTAAACTGGCTGGGCGAGACACTTAATTGAATAATAACAGTTGAAATCAATATATATTGTGTAAGTAGGCCCAGCAGCGTTCTAAAAAAGAAAATCAAATTTTTCACCTCTCCACTAAACCATGGGTGATTCTAAGCAAAAAAAAAAAAGTTGGTTTATAAAATGGCAAAAAGAACAAACTTCTCTAGTTCAATACTGGAAGCAAACGAACTTTCTCGCGCCTTGATAAACTCGAATAGCCAATTTTTAAAAACTCTTGAAAACAAAAACAATCCTCGATTGTAATTTATTTTGTGAGAGAGTAACAATTAACTTTTAACAATATGCATAAAGCTTTAAAAAAAAAAGCACAAAAGGAAAATTATGGCTAATTTTAGAACACTTTTTTCTTTTTCGAGGGAAAACATAAAACACGTTAAATTCGATAAATATAACAAACTTAGAATTCGGGATATTTTAACATCAATTAGGATACGGAAAAACTGGGACCTGATGAAAGAAACGTAAAATGCGGGTAAAACGTAGATTGGTGGGATGTTAAATCGGGGTTTTACTTTAGATATGAAAACTTTTCCCATATAATATGCTAGAATAACGATAAATGACGAATTCTTGAAATTGTTGTAAAGTTATACTTTTTTAATACAAATGATGAAAGGCGAAGTCTTAAAAATTATGCGAATGATGCACATTTATTCAAGTGAGTGAGTATATTTAGAAATAATAATGAATATTTAAGTAAACACAAAACATTAGCAAACATTACAAATTTACATAATGCCTCAACTATTTTTAAAATTCTTTATTCAAAAACAATGTACTTATTTTATTTTGAATGTGTGTATCATGGGAGGTTGCAACCCTCCGTCCCTATAAATTCATCACTGAAGCAAGGCCCCCGTCAACATGTTCAAAAGGAAAATTAAATTCTTCATCAATCGAGTGAAAGTTGTTTGCTACTTGTTTTTTGTATTTAATGAATATTATTTTTATGAATAGATACTATGATACTCATAAGTTCGATAATCTGTTAATATATTAAATTTTTTAGCCCAGTTGGATTAAACTGGTTGGGCGAGTCACTTAATTGAATAATAACAGTTGAAATCGATATATATTCTTTAAGTAGGCCCAACAACATTTTAAGAAAGAAAATCGCCTCTCAAAAAGAAATTATTCACCTCTCCAGTAAACCATGGGTGATTCTAAGCAAAAAAAAAAATCGGAACTTCTAACAAAATTTTGGGAAAAAGTATGCACCATCAATTTAAAACAAAGTATATAGGTTAAAAATCCCCTCCCCCCTCAACACAACAGTACATATGCATATATATATAAGCTTAAAAGTAATTCTTCAAGTAATTAAATGAAAAGTTAGTTCCAAAAGTTTTTTTTTTTTTTTTTTTCTGGAAAAAATTGTATTGAAATTTTTTTAAAGTAGTACAAACTATTTTGCTTGTCTGAAGGTAGAAAGAAAAGCAGATATTAATTGTAAAAGAAATCTTATGATTAATACATTAAAATGTTTACGGAAAACCGTTATTTTTATTAAAACTTTCGGAAAAGGTGCTCGACAATTTTCGGAAATGTCGGAGAATTTCGGATCAGAATCACCCATGACGCAGTAAACATTATTTGCTACTGATGTAAACTTTTGGCAACTTCAATTTTTAATGGATTGTGCTAGGCACCATTAAAAAATAAATTTCATTAAAATAATCAACCAAATCTGAAAATACTTTTCAAAAATGGGTCAGTTAAAACGCTGGTTTTCGTAACACGCAAGGGCCCTCGTGGCGTCATGTTTACATTCAACCGTGGAATTTCTAATCCACTTCACTTCAATTCTTCGAACAACTCGTAAGGAGTGAAGAAAATACTGGAAGATTAACAGTTTAATTATTAAACTTAAAAATATTAGGTCGAATTTTAAAAAAAACGGCTTCGTCTTGCAAAGCATCAGGCTATAATAGAATTTTGTGCAAATTTTTGTAATCGTACGTTGCGTAGATTTTACTGTAGAGCGCGCAGCCACAATGTCAAAAGTTCATTTTATATATATAGATGAACTTCGAAAATATTTTTCAAATTGCTGCTGACTTTAGGAATTGCTTTAGGACTTAACAAAACATATTTGTTCAATAATAAGTAAATGTTCAATAATAAGTAAAGCAGTTGTTGTAAAATGAAGGGGTTTACCCTTAATATCAATTTTAAATTCTTCCTCTGCCCAACTCCCATTCATTAACAAACTATCTTTGTAACGTGAATGCTTTAGAATTTAGATAATATTCTTTCAAATTGTGTTGAAGGCAGGGTTGGTGATCTTTTTTTTAAATTTAAATCAGATGTTTTGGATTTCTTAAAGCAAAATATGTATGCGCAAACAATTACAGTAGCAAATTCAGTTAATTATCTATGTCTTCTTAATTCTTAATTAATTATATTATATAGAAAATGTATGCTTACTAAAGAGAGAACAAGAAGAAACAGAAGAGAAAGGTTATATTTCTGAATTAAATGTATTATAATTTCTTGAATATATACAAATAAGTTGACTGGACAATTATAATAATTTTTTGCAAATTTCTTGAATATATAAACAGAGATTTCAAATATCACATAAAATGTTTACTACAGCTTAATCATTTTTACTATTTAGATGTTTCATCGAGAATACCAGTTTTGGTGCCTTATCAACCCCTAATCTGTTTCTTAATTTTGAGTGCATTATTCCAAATGTAGAAAAAAAATCCTTTCCAAAGGTGCTGTTGATGCTTTTGCTGTAGTCAGCCTGTCCAGAAACTTAATGTTCTCTGATAAAATGTCATTCTTTAACACCTTAACGAAGCTATTCCACTTTTCCCTAGAGGACCAGATGTATTAAGGCTACCATATGGAGAGTTAAAATTCTAATGAATTACTTGAACCCAGAATATATTAAAATTTATAATAAAAAAAATAACAATATTTGAATAACTTGGAAGAAGCTGATATAAATATATATATATTTCTTTAAATCATAAAAATCAATATTTTGTTTAAAAAAGAATCATAAAAATCAGTTTTTTCTAAAAAAATCCTAAAAATCAGTAATTTCTTCTAAAAAAATCCTAAAAATCAGCATTTTTTCTTTCCTTTTGTGTTTTATGGTATCCCAAACGCATGCATGGTATTTTCCTCCACCCGCAGACCCCCTAACTTTTAAGGTAGCCTTATAGGCATGCCGAAGCGGGAGCTGGTGACACATGCATGGTACTGGAGTAGAGGTAAAGCTTCGCCATAATGAAGATTTGGTCTTGAAAATGAAACTTCATTGTGCATGTCCTGGTGCGGGCGCTATTTATTGACTATATTAGAAAGCTTTTTCTAATTTGTGTAAATACTGCAGTAAATATTATGATTTTTATGAGTACGTTTTCATTATATAACATATAAAAAATACATTTGTGTGAGTAATATTTATAAACTAAAAATTTAAATAATTTAATGTTTAAAAAATAGTTATTTTTTTCAAAAAATAGATTTAAAATTTTCTTTTTCCAAAGTAATTGGGATTTTGAAAGTAGTTGTAACTAGTAGTTGGGAAAAAAGTAGTTTAACCAACAGTTAACTAGTTCAAAACAACTAGTAGTTGCCACAAGTAGTTAACTACTGCCGAACACTAATATATATATATATATATATATTTACACCAAATAAATAAAATTCCTTAAGATGTGTTTTTTTTTTTTTTTTTCATTTTTGCACTCTTTAAAAAATTATAAGCCACAAAGCTACAGGTTTGTGCAGCACAACAAGTGTTTTTTCTTTTCTTTTTTTTCTGGGGGGGGGGGGGGAGATACCACAAATTATTGCTCCGGGTGATACCCATGCAAGGAACGCTACTGTTTTTTGCCTTAAAGAACTTTATTTCTTCCTTCGTTTTGCTTATTCAGTTATGAAATTTTATTATAGGAGTTTTTTGTTGAAATTCCGTTCAACGTTTAGTAGGGGAAAGTCGGACAAAACCGGGTCCCAAATTGTTTTTTTTTTTATTTCCTAAGCAAATAAGTGAATAAAATTGCTTAAATTTCTATTTGAATGATAAATTAGTTCTTTAGTTACAGAAATAAATATTTTTCAATGTGGAAGAACAATATTTTGGAGGGTAAATAAACTTTTTTTGAAAGTATAAAAGTACCCGGTTTTATCCAACCAGGTTGGATAAAACCGGATATGTTTAGGAACACTTAAAAAATGCTGTTGTCTTACTACTGAAATATTTATTTATAACAATAAATTGGTTGAATGGCCGTCCTATACTGTGAAACATAGGTGGGTTGAAAATATCTCTTTGGGAAATTGTATTTTTGAATTCTTTTTTCTGTGTAGACTTCTTAAAAGATGTCTTCTTTTTAATTAATTTCCCGAGGAGATATTTTAAAAATACGAATGCATCACACGCCCATAGACTTAACATTAGTGAGCTGAATTCGGAAATTGACTGACGAGCAGCCTTAATTTTTATGGATGCAATTTTTATTCTAACAATATTATAAATTTGTAAAAGCATTAATTTGTTCATTCTACCCTACTTTAAAAAAAGAAGAAAAAACATTTTTTGGAATAAACTGACAAGCACGATTGAATTTTTAAAAAATAATTTTTATTTTAAATGTTAATAATTTTAATTTTATATATGAACTAAGTGGGATACTATAATATAGTAGCCTATATTCATACGAAGTCCCTCCTAAAAAGATTTAATTTCAAACCGTTTATGAGATGATTATTTAAGAGTTATATTTTACAAATTAAACTATTTATATTTCATACATTAAAAAATAGGTCGTCCAAAACCGGGTACTACTCGGCATTTTCCGCCTGCCAAGGTCCCGGTTTTATCCGACAACGCCATTAATCAGAAAAGACGGTTTAGCACATTTTAAACATGATGCAAAACCTGGTTTAATAATTTAAAATAACTGCTGGAAAAGGTGTTATCAAATGTTGTACTTACCTAAAATAAATCTCTAAGCAATTAGACACTACAAAGTGAAATCGGTGGTGTAAAAATCAAAACTTTTCCACTCGAATTTTTCAAAACATCGGCGTTGACAAACAAATAAACAACACTGCCTTTCATTTAACTCCACATAACATGGTGGTTGTTTGCAACTAGTTCAAGCGTTTTCCGACAATTAACAATACTAATCAAGCTAAAACTGCTGGGTCCCGGTTCTATCCACCTACCCGGTTTTATCCAACTTTCCCCTATGCTGCTTGATTGACATTAACAGAAATAACTGAACCATTATGCAAGGCCGATTGGCAGAATAAATTCAATATCGTTTACATAATTTGTTTTTTTTTTTTTTTTTTTACTTCATTGAAAGATTTTTTTCTTTTTAAATCATTAAAAAAGTTTATTTGAAATAATTCAGAATTTAAGCTATACCACAGAAGAGAATGAGTTACATATTCAATGTTTGTTACTCGCCTCGTAAAAGTAGGCTTGTTTAGTTCCGGACAAACTTCTTGTTTTTCATTAAACTTATTTTTTAGAAAAAATTGTCTTCAATTTTAAATCAATTTTATATTCATTTGCCTAATAGTGCTCCTTAGATGTTCATTTTATTCATAAATTTGTTCACATACAATGAAAGCTGTAAAAATTATGACAAAGTTAAAATCTTACAGGTTCATACACAGAGCGGTTTTTATACGAGGTATATGTAGTTCTGAATGTGTTGAGCACTCAACAGCAAACGGATTAGATAAACCCATCAATGGCTACCAAACGTAATCCTCAGTTTATTTGAGTAAAATAGGAGAAATAAAGTACTTACTATCTGCTAAAAAAAGCAATCTTTTTGACTTGAGCCATTATTGTAATTCTGTATGCTTGTATTACGGAAAGAAAATATAGTTCCGTTTTTAATGACGCATGCATCGTGTTACCATTGATTGTTATTTCTATTTCAGCTCACCGAATTTGAAACCGTGTTGTCGACTTACACCTTACACAATCTTTAACCTCTGATAATTGCCCGCTGTGCATTTTTAGCGTCGATTCCGAAAATGACCTTTATTTTTTTTTTTGAAAGTCACATATCTCAAAAACTAGAAAAACTGCAATTTTAAAGTGGATTTTAAATGCTTTTTGTATAATTTATTCATTTTACGGCTTATACTATGCATTATTGTATATAAATAAATGAGGGGTTTAAAGGGAGAGAACGGGGTTTTTTGATCCCTTAATTTCTAATGAAAAATTGCTACAAAACTATCCAAAAATTTTGCTTTTAAGGAGTCTCCAAATTAGTAATTTTGATGAGGCATAGCATGCCTTTAGAAACCACATCCCGGCTTCGCCCAAGCTTAATGACTAAGTGTCTCCCATCCTTGATGATGAAGACTCTGAAATAGTTTTGATCAAGAAAGAAAAGTGAATGTCAACAGTCGAAAGAAACTCCGAAGCAAAGAATAAAATTTGAAGTATTTTACATGATTCATGATGAAGTGTGTGAATTAGGTGGGAGAAATTTCTGAAAGCTTGAAATACCTGATAAAAAGATTAGGCAAATTAAATCAACAATTGAAGGAAATGTAGGTTCCATTCTATGGCAATATTCATTAGAAATAAATAGATCAATGAGACTCTTCACCCCCCCCCCCGTTCTCTTCTTTAGGTCCCACATATATTTAGATATAATAGTGCATATATAATACTGCTTTAGATGCTATCTAGACAAAACAATTAAGACCTGATTTCAAATTTGACAACCATGGAACCATGGTATAAGAATGAGCCTAAAAAGGCGCATTTTGAAGAAGTTTAGTGAATATATTTAATAAATAATAACACAAATTTAACATTTAATTTGTTAAATATTATATAATATCAGCAGCTTTTTAAAAATAAAAGGAAGTTCGCAATATAACTATTTTGACTTTATTTTAATGAACCCATAGCCGGTGTGGACTAAGAGTGGTATAAGTCATTCAAATTTTCTTTTCAAGATAGGTATTGATAAAAGTTAACACAAATCCACTCTTGAAAATTATTTTTATATAGTCTTGATATTATCAGAAAACCTTTAGTTACTCAAAACTAAGTTTGGATGACATACACCACAATCATTCTAACCGGCTCATGTCACAGATCGTCAAAGATTTTACAATCTTGTGTTCAAGAATTTCCTCAACTTTTTAAAGGGGTTTCCAAGCAATTATTTATGTAAAAAAGTGCAGGAATAAATACCTTCAAAACATTGCTCATGGAACTAAGTATATTAATTTTATATTCTGTACTTGCTCATAGGAATTAAAAGACATTACGTTTTCTCATTTATTCCTTTAATAAAATTTTACATTTATACAACACACCCAAAATACTTTTGGGAACAGTGTTGAAAAATATTATATACAGCAACCTCCACCATTCACTTCTGCTTAGCAGATGGCAAAATGGAACAAACAGATAAAAGAAATTTTTCAAGTACAAAATATAATGAGTGTTTTTAAGTATAAAAGAAAATGGAATCACAGCCCAGGTATTCCAAAGCACAACAACAAAAGGGGGAACAACTTTTACAATGCGACTTCAACATCTATATTATAGCGTACAATTGCAATCAACAACGTGTGCCTCTGTGCAAAATTCAAGATGGTGTACGAAATTTATCCAAGCTTTAGCAAACCAATTCCGTAATACAAATTTGCATTGCATCAATGTCCCTGAAGGCCATCTTCAGATAAACAAGTTCCAGTTCAAGAGAAGGACGTTATGTATAAAATATAAAGTTTCTTCAGAATGTAGAATTGCACGTCCCAGATGTTCCATTAGCAAAACAGATAGTAGCAGCGCGTGGAACTTTGCAGTTTATTCTCGAAATATCAATATTACATCCGTCCTGTTCCTAACAGGAAACAGTCCGGGATGTCGACAGCACATCAAGAACTGGAGGGGCCAGCTTTTCACCCTGTGGAGAAAAAAAACATTTTTAATGCAAAATAAGGACAAATTTCGAAACATTTTAACAGTGATCTCACATGGTCACTATCTAGACCAGTGTTTCAGAAGGTGTAGATTTTACAAGCATGGCATAAATCTATAAATAAGAGATATGAGAGTAACGTAGGCAGGGGCGCACCGTTGGAAGGTCACTGGGATCTCCCAAAAATTTTCTTTATATAGCAAATTTTGTCTGATCATTCTTTATGTTTGAAAGCCTAATGTAGTACAGGTCGCTTATATCTGCAAAAAATCATTTTTTTGGTTTTTATATCAAAATTTTCAGATTTTTGCGCTCTTTATATTGGGAATACTGCTGTAAGTAAATGTTCAAAAATTAAGGCTAGAGGCCAACTGTATTCTTTTGGTTCAATACTGTAATAACTACTTTATAGTTATTTCTAATTTTTTCGACATTATTAACATTCATCATGTGAGAGAAAACTAGAGCAATAACTATTTTCCGAACAAAATAGATTATAATAATCATTGAAACAAATAAGGTAATTAAATAAAACAAATTGCAAAAAGTTCAAACGCATCTCTTGAAAAATGTCCATTTTTCAGATATGGCACTGTTCATTTCTATAAGCGATGTATTATTGTACATAGAATCGTCAATAATAGCACTCAAGTCAGCATATATAATTTTGCATACTTAAAATTATTAGCTCCTAACCGGTCATGTTTAATTTAATTAAATTCGCATTGTACTGGCATTTCATGATTCGGTAAAATTCGGAGTTTCATTCGGTAAATTGAAATTCAGAAATTTTGGTTCGGGCCCCCCTAAATGTAGAGGGTACATTATTCTATAACGTTCATGTCCACCCTTTCTGCAGACCTCTTGCTTATTACCCATTATGTGGTCACTATATTTAGATGATTAATATCAATTTAGAACTCATCAAGGTCATCATTATCTTTTGTGACAGAAGTGAAATGATAGCATTCACATCGAAAATTTTCGAAAAAACGTAAAATGTGCCATTGTCAATTCAATTTTAAAAAAAATCTAAATCCAAAATTATTAAAACGTTTTATAAGCAAAGCGTTTAAGCACTGAAGAATGGTATAATAAAAATAATTAATAGCCAGTGAATGAAATTCATTGAAGCGGATCATTGAAAAAGTAAAAACAAAATCGTGAACTCAAACTTATAGTTAGCAAAACTATTAAGGTGTGTTTGGAACCGAGTTGGTTAATATTCAGGATCAGTTGTAAAAAATGTTATCTGTTAAGCTAATACCAGGTGAATAATCCTCCTGAACCTTTCTGTACCTTTGCCATTTTGTTATCAGTAAACTTCAAATTCATTGAAAAATGTTATTTCAAAATTGTATATAAAAAAGTAATCCTTGTAAACATTATGCAATTTTCTCATTCAGCTAATAACGGTTTTATCATCAAAAAAAAAAAAAAAAAGAAAAAAGAGCTCAGACTGGCAGAGTGCCTAGAAGAATCCATTCATGTTTAAGGAAGGAACTGGTGGTCTAAGGAATGTGCCGTTTCTGATCTCGTTTCAGTTCGTTTAATATACTTGACTTCATCCGAACTGATGTGATACGCAGTTTACAAATACAGTTGCTTTCAACAAACCGAAAAGCAAAACATTCGGATTCGCATGCTAATAAACACACCTGCAAAACGAACTTCCCTAAAACTAGAATGGATTCGTCCTTTTCTGCCCTGCGTAGAAGCGTTCACGTCAGAACTTCGTAGTCAATCTGTGCCAGTATATATTGCTTATAGAAATGAACAGTGACATATCTGCAAAATGGACATTTTTCAAGAGAGGAGTTTGAACGTTTTACAATTTGTTTTATTTAATTACCTTATTTGTTTCAATGATCATTATGATCGATTTTGTTCAGAAAATAGTTATTGTTCTAGTTTCCTCTCACATGATGAATGTTAATGATGTCAAAAAAATTAGAAATAATTATAAAAAGTAGTTATTACAGTATTGCACCAAAAAAAGAAAGTTGGCAAGAAAGTTGAAAAGAAAAACATTCGGATTCGCATGCTAATAAACGCACCTGCAAAACGAACTTCCCTAAAACTAGAATGGATTCGTCCTTTTCTGCCATACGTAGAAGCGTTCACGTCAGTACGGGCAGTATCATGGCCGACTCGGGCAGTATTCCAATATAAAGAGCGCGATAATCTGAAAATGTTGATATAAAAACCAAAAAAAAAAAAAAAAAGCGATTTTTTGCAGATATGACACTTCATTTCTATAAGCGATATAGAGGCTTCAGTTTGCCTTCCATATTTAAAGAGAGGACTACCTGAATAGATTGATAGAAGTCTTCTAAGCAGTTATGTGATCATCGTATCCTGTTTAGCTAAACCAATTTAATAAAACGGTACGTTGATATTATTATTAATCGATACCCATGGTGTAATTGTGAACACTGGCGTAGAAAGGGGGGGGGGGGGGTAATATCCCTCCAAATGGGGAAGATTTTCTAGAATTTGGCTAATTTTTCTTGGAAAAGAATGAAATTAGTACACCCCCCCCCCCTTCCCAAATCAGTGTCTAGCTACGCCACTGATTTTTAAAATCTACATAACTAGTCAAATCTAATAACCCGCATGTTATAAGAAAAAGTGTAACCAGGCTTGGCTATGTTGACAAGTTTTCTGCCGGCAAATTGCGATATTGAAAACACCAGCGCATTTTAGTGTCAACCTTGGCTTTATTAAGTAATTGATTTTTTTTTTTTTTTTTTGATAAATCGGCTACATTTATATTTGGATTTTGGCTTACTTTAAATATTATTTTCAGAGACTTCTTTCTGATCAATAAAGAATAATATCACCAAATATCCTTCCTTAAAATTAGAAAAATCATTTATCCAATACAAAATAATAAATAGTTTGGAAGATGAAAAATAAAAGAAAAGTTTTTTAAAAAATCTTTAGCTGTCTTGAACTCTGAAGCAAGCTTCCGTCCATAGCGCCGGAAATTTAAAGTCAATCAAAGACAAATATTAGTAGTGTGAAAAATAAATAACTGCTGCTGAGTTCTTTTGCTTCATTATTGTCTCTAAAATTACTATTTAAATGTCGTTTTGTTTTCTTAAAATTACTCATGTGTGTCATGCAAAGCCTTGAGAAAGAAACTCAGAATAACAAACGTTTTTCGCAATAGTATATTCAGGCGCTGTCCTTGAATTGGGCCTCATGTCTGAAGGCTATACATCACACCATTTCACGCATGAGCAGCTTTTTTTTTTCTTTTTGCAATAAACAAACGTCATAAAATACATAACCAGCGTTCGAAAAAAAAAATCTTTCATGTGAAAATTTTAGTGAAAATAATTTAATTGTGCTGAATCGCAGTTGAAACGCGTTGTCATTGCGACAGTGTGAAGTTTATATCGCACCCCCACAGCAGAAGTAACGCAACTCAACTTCGCTCTTACAAAACAATTCGTTCTGAAAGTACTAACGGATGAAATGGGGCTAAAAAATTAGGAGAAATACTTTTAAATCGGTTATAACATGCTGTACAAATTCGTGAGATTTTTATTTGTCAATTTGTAGTATGACAGACAGTTTGAATGAATTTTGAGTTGCGTCACTTATGTTACCGGGGTGCGACATATTCATACGTTGTGCAATATTTTAAGTACGAAGTTTTAACGCCTAAAGAAGTAATTTAAAATTTTCTACTTATAAATTAAAAGTTTCGCGCAATCTTTAAATTTAGGACAATTTGCAGCAACGAGTTCGATTCGTGGCGCATCAGAAACGCATTTGAAGTAGATCCAGAATTTTGGACTTCACTTGGAACCCAGTTCGAATCCCGCCGTTGAAATCGTTGCTTTGAGAAATGAGGAGGTGAAGTCAGTGGTGTATTCGAGGGGGGACGCAGGTTGACGGCTTCTCCCTACCTTTTTATTTTAATACAAGCGTCCCCCCAAACTTTTTACATTTTAACATAAGCGTCCCTCCACTTTTGATTTCAACTGCTTATCTTCTTATGTATAAGCGTCCCCAACTTTTTTTTCACGACTACACCACTGGGTGAAGTGTTTTTTGTGACACACGTTACAGCCTTCATTGAACACCGGAGAGAGTTTTTCTGATTTCAGATATATGAAGTCCGATTAAGTTTATAATTGATTTGTGTTGATTTAATTGTTTTTTTTTAATCTATAAGTAAAACACTGATTGATATTAAATTGTCAGTTTCATTTGGCATCACTGTGGTACCAGTAAGCATCATTCCTTGGATCCTGTCTGTTAATCACAATTTATGTAGGATTGATATTTCCCCGTAGATGCGAATGTTAAATGTTTTCGAACTGTTCAAAATTGAGCAAAATTTTTTCAAATTGAAAAATAAAATATGGAAATGAGATGTACACGCTAGAATCTTTTGAATACACAAAAAGATCGGACAATACCCTCAAAAGTTATTGGGGAGGGGGCGACAGACATTTTCCCCCCATCTCTAAACCCTACTTTCAAATTTTTTGTTTTTCAATCCTTATTCGATTAATTTACTCATTTTCAGTAGCGAATTTAAGGGGGGGGCAGGGGGCACGTGCCCCCCCCAAAAGGTTTTTTTTTTAATTTCTTACTGAAACAAACAAAATTTTAAAATATTATGCAAAAAAAACATACTATTTGAATAAATTAAATTTTGTTTGTAATCAGAGTCACTATGCCATCAAGTGCTTCCTAGCAGTGCTTCCCATCATTATAAAACTTTTCAAAACTCCCTCAGCTGCTGAAAGACCCTGAAACCCCTCTTTTTCTGTCTTTAGAACATGGCTGTGCGCTATGGATACCTTCAGAAATAGATTACAATCGCTTTCTTTTCAGCAACTACACTTAAATAAAAGCCAATCAGGGCGGTCGCCACGGGTGGTGATAACCCCCCCCCCCCCCCCCAGGTTTTCAGGAAACGGAACACCAAAATTTCAGTTAATTAATGAAAAAAAGTAAGAAAGAAAGAAAAGAAAAAGACAATTAAAAATTTTGCAGTAACAATGAAAAAAAGAGAGAAAGGGATGGATGATCAAAAAACTACAATTTGTTTTCCTTCTGTAAAATTTAAAAAAGAAACTGCAATCTTAAAAAACATTATCTAGGAACATTGACAAAACTATTATTGTTATTACTTAATTAAGGACCGCCAAAATGCACGTTTCTTTTCAAACCTTTCATAGCGGAAAGAAAAAAAAAGTATTCAAAACATTATAGAAACACAATGCAAGTCTGAGTATGAAAAAAAATTAAATAGATGAATAAACATAATAATTTCATAGTAGGACAGTCGAAAGTTTTACATTTCTGTGTAAATATACAATGAATTTTTTGATCAAAATATTATTACGAAAATCACTGCAAAGAGTATTAAAATGCATGGGTCCCCAAAATACGTTGCACTCACTGGCGGCTCCAGTGTTTTTCAACAGGGGGTACTTCAGAATAGCTTGACTCCAATCCCCCGTATCCCCCTCACTAATCACTACAATTTTTTATGAGTAAGAAAGGAGTTTTTTTACAATATTTACAGGAGGTGCCTACGAGGCCCATAAGATTTAAATTTATCTATACACTTGTCAATATTGATATTTTTGCAGCGTTTCTGCTCAATACACATATTGATCAATGTTTCAAGTCTTTCTTGAGACGTGGTGCTCCTTATCTTTGTCTTAACGAGGGCCAGATTGGAGAAAGTTCTTTCCACACTGGCAGTAGATACAGGAATTGCCATTAAAGATGGGACAATTGATTCGATTGTCGGGCATAACTCAGCAGTTGAAGCAGACTTAAACCTTCCAGTAGAATTGGAAACCTTTTTGCCTGTCCAAAGCTTGGATCACTTCTCAGAAGCTTTATTTCTCCACTTAAAGTGGAGTATTCTTCGTTGCAAAACAAGGCAATCTTCCTGATTTTCTCCTCGGATGGTTTTGGGGCTGTGAAGACTTCTTGGAAAGCTAAAAGCGTGGAGCGCGATACCTGGGAGAAGCTCCTCTAGACCTGTGAAGATTGAATCCAAAACTTCAAAATATGCTTTCCTTGATTCATCCTTCCTTGCACTGAAATGCTCATTTTCAGGGTGATCATCCAAACGAATGTTAACGCCGACTCCGTTTATTTGGAACGTTTATTTCGGGGAAATCCCACATAATAATGTACGATTTGGGGCCCCCTTTTTCAAGTTAGAACAGGGGGTACGACCGTACCGTCGTACCCCCCCCCCCCCCTGGAGCCGTCAGTGGTTGCACTGATGGAAAAACAAAGAGGTTCGAAACATTGTAATGAAAATTCACACCAAAAGTTAAACTTCAGAAGTAAGATTCAGGCGGCATGACATTTAAAACTAAAAATTAAAAAAAAAAAAAATGGAAAAAATTACTTATAGAATCACGGCAAAATAATACAGCACTCTAAAAAGTTTTTTGTAGGAGTCGAAAACAATGCTTGTATTTCGAATAAATCAAAATTGAGTTGGAAACTAAAAATTAGAAGACCAAACAATAACATGTTTTAGGAAGAAAAGAATTAAGGGAATGTTAAAGCATTTTTATTTGAAATAAATGAAAGAAGTCAAGGAGAAGGTTCAGAATGATTTGAAGAAAGTCAGAACTTCCCCCACACCACACACACCAAAACAATCTTTTTTTCTTGTTCAGAGTAGTCGTTAAGATGTGTGTTTGTGAGACTTAAATTTCAAAAAAGTATTAGAAAAAGAGCCTCAAAACTCCCTTTTCTCTTACGTCATCAATGAATGCCCAAAATTGTGAATGTAGAGCTTAAACTTCGAAAAATGTCCAGTGGAGAGCCCCTGAATCCAGATATCTTTTAACGTCACCAAAGATAGCCTAATATGCAATTTCAAGACTTCAAAAAAAGTTAAGTTTCAAAAAAATTCCGGGGGTGAGCCTCGCAAGCCCCATTTCGTTCTCGCACATCCTCAAAAATCGTCGAAATTGTATTTTTAGAACTTCATCTTGGAAAAATTTCAGCTGCCTTATAACGTCACCAGATATAGCCTCGTATGCGTTTTATAAATTGAATTTCACAAAAAATGAGAACCCAGACCCCCCTTTTAACATTATCAATGTACTCCAAAAATTATGAAATCCAAACTTCAATTTCAAAAATCCACGGGAGAACTGTTGAATCCATATGTCCACCAAAGATAGCCTAATGTGCGTTTTTAAGACTTCAATGTCAAAAAATTTCCGGGGGACAGCCCTCGATCACCTCACATCCTTGAAAATCATCAAAGTTGTGTTTTCAGAAGTTCATCTTTGGAAAAATTTAGCAGACTCTTACTGTGTAATCAATGATAGCCTAATCTAATGCATTTTATAACTTGCATGTTAAAATAAATTCAGAAAAAGTCTCGAAACTCCCCCGAAGTTTAAAACAGTAGAAAATTATTGAAATCACTGCATTGACATTGTATTTTTTGAAATATTGAATTTTGAGAACAGTCGAGGGGGGGGGGAGGGAAATTTTTATAAAGCTGCTTGACCTACTACTCATTCTTCGGTGTTATTATAATCTTCAAAACAATTTGTTTTATTAGTACGAATTAATTATAATGGTATTTTGCAAAATTATCTGAAGGGATGGGTGTTTAATTATTTTAATATGTAAAAATGTATTGTACTTTTTCAGTTGATGTAATTAAGTATGTTTTTCGTACTTTTAAAAATATTAACTGGTGTCAAGTGATATTAAAAAACGTGAAACAACCTTATGAGTTTTTTATTATGCAAAATTTTACGATGAGCAACTACTTTTTACACCGGTGCCCCTCCTAAAAATTATTCCTGGATCCGCCCCTGCTCATTTTGACTTTTCTTTATTTTTAACGATATCTATACGATATGTTACGCCTTCTTTCACTTTTACGGGAAAGTAGGCTAAAATCCAACATCACAATATATTATATCTTCCATGTAATTATTATAACTTCTCATCACAAAAACAAAACTGCCTACTTATTCATGATAAAATCTGGTCAAACATCAAAATCATACATTTCTTCAACCCATAAGACATTTGAAATTAAACTTGTATGATTCGAAAACGTGTCTGAGCGCTTCCGATCATAAGTGCTATAAAATCGGCATCGCAGTAATTTCGTACCTCTTCCGTGAAATAATAACTTCTCGTCGAATAAGTAAATAGGCCCTTGACATGATCTGGCAAAGCGCCTTGTAATAAATGTGATGGGCAAGCAAACGGTCTAATTGATTTCGACTAATGCTTAAATATCAAGATAGAAAAAAAATATTTCGTTTTCACTTAACCTGGATTTTCCACATAAGATTAAAATTATATGCTTCAATAATAATATGCCTTCAAAACTCTCGTCAAATATGCAAAACTAGTTCAAGTTCCCCTAAAAGATCACAATTGCAAACTTCATCAGTGAGATTATCAGAAAATTGCCTGGCAAACTCAAAGTTAAGAATCATATTCTCATTATAAACCAAGGGGGAAAAAGACGATAGTAATAACAAATAAAAAAATGCGTGAACAAAATAAACTTCAATGAAAAGAAAGGAAAAAAAAAAAAAAAAACAATTTACGAAGAGTGAATTCAAACTCTAATAATCCCTTCTAATCTTTAAAAATCAAGAATACTGATTAGAGGTTAGTTTTCCTTTCGCTCCAACCTTGATTTTCCAGACCAACTGCTGCAATATTACACCGCACACTTGTTAAACACCTGTACTAGCAAAACGTATGTTTAACTTGTGTGCTTAGTAATTTTAAGTGTGGGGATAGCATTAGGAAGAAACAGAAACGGGGTTACTCTCTGCACGTGTTATTTCCGGTATTTTTCCGTCATATCGAAGGTCAACGCCAAAACCATAACTTAGTTTCCCTTTCTTTCTTATTTTTTTTCATCCCCCCCCCCCGGTATAGGCAGGTTGCGAAATGTCAGCAGCATATTAGCAGGACTATAATAATGGATAACCTTTCACTTCTTTTTATTTTCGTTTTCCAAGCATTTTTTCCGCATTCTTATCGATTTTTAATGAGCTGCATTAGAGACGAAGAAACCCTTTTTTTTTCTTAAAGAAATAGCTAGTTTTCAAGTCGAATGAATATTATTGTTACCTGTCCTTGAGTGAGGAGAAACTGGTATAATTATTGATAAAAGCAGCATTGGCCAAGTTAAATAAAAATACAATATTTCTTCAATCAAAAAATATAGTTTTTCCCCGTTTAATTTTAGAAGCAAACATTTTTATATATTTTTCCAAAGTTGACTGAAAATTCATATTTTGAATTGTTTTGTGGAAGGGCATAAGAATTTTACAAACATAAAGGAGTTCGCGTCAGCTCCTTTAACCCCTTGAAGCACGAGTTTTTTTGTCAGAAAAACGGGCAGAAAATGATCGAGTTTTTTCTTTTTTTTTACAGTAAATGAATATATAGGTATAGTATAAATTGTTTTTGGAAATTTCAGTTGCAGGGGGTGACTAGAAAGCGGGGGGAGGGGGGGGTGTAAAAGTTATACAAAAAAAAAATATTATACAAAGTGCAAACGGATCTCAGAGGGGCATTAGGTACATATACTCCAATTCTTACATAAGAAAATAATCTAATTTTTGTTCTATATAAGCAGTTATGTTTCTCTCCTGTATTACCATTTTCATTTTCAAACACATTTTTAATCGACTTCACAAAGGAAGGATGTTATACATTCGTACTGTATGTATGTCGTTTTTATTAGTTTAGTACAGTAGCCCCTCGTTATATCGCGCTTGACAGGGGACAGCAAAAAAGCGCGATATAACCGATGCGGATGCCGTTAGAAATAACTCAAAAAGTACAAGTTAAATGAGTGAACCTGCACATGCCACCTGAGCATAGTGTGAAAATAATGTCAAAGATAAAGGTAACCATTTGCTTTCCAGAAAATTCCTTTACCTATCACTCTCCCTTTCTTGGTTAAGGGGACTGTATAATTTGGATTTGTTCAGCCAAGGGCGAATCCTTTCTGTACTAAAAGGTATCCATAAATGGGTGTATTTTTTCTGCTTGGGCAGTAGACATCTTTCTTTCATTCAATGAGCGTTAGGATCAATACTGAAAGGACAACTTAAACGTCAACTGGTTTGAGTAGAATCATTCTGCAGGCATGTAAGTTGGGGAGTGGGAGGAGAATTGCTGCAGCTTTTAACTGCAGCAAATCAGAAGAAAAGGAAACATTCCTGTTCGATGACTTTTTTTTAATGGGGGAGAAGGGCTTTACTCAGAAATGCAATATTTTTACTTTCAAGATCAAGAGCTCAAACTTAAAATTTTCGGCCTGATAGAAAAAGCGTGATATATCCGAATGAGCGATGTAACGAGTTGCGATTATAACGAGGGGTTATCAATGTGGTTAGTTTAGTAGCAATTTTCACTCTAGTCGAGCTACGCCTATGATGTTATAATGAATCACGTGGTAAATACAGTAGACATAATCGTACATTTATTTACTATCTTGTATAGTCCATAATCTTACAGAATATAATCTAATTTATATTTCTATAAGGAGTTATGTTTTTCTCCTATACTACTAGTTTTATGTTCAAATGCTTTGTGTTAGTATCAACGCTTTCTGCATTCACTATACAGTCGAACTACGACTCTGATTTTCCTATGAATCACGTGGTAAAAAGTGTAGTCCAGGGTCGCGACAGTGGAGATTCAGGTCCATTTTCGGATCCTTCACAAAATTCCGAACCACTAAATCGCACTTTTTACAGAATTATTTATTAAATAAGCCAATAAGCCGCAAAAAATAATATTTGATTTTCACAAAAATGTTTTAACATTTCCAAAAAAAAAAAAAAAAAAAACGGACCCTGTTAAAAATTGAATAAAAAAACCCTGTTCCTAAACTCCGCGAATTTTTCTTATTTTATTCTTTTTTAATTTTTAAAAAATTTCAGAAACCAAGGATAAAATCTGTAAGCACTCAAAGTTTAAAAAGGCTCCAAACTTTGTTTTTGTTTTCTCAAAAAAATTCGAAATTGTTTTTTTGAAAGCAGTAACAATAAACATCGATTTCGCCAACCAGCCTCAAAATTTTTTAAAGCATGCCAAGTTTTTGATCCTAGTTAATAAAAATATTTAAATGTTTTTAAGGAAGTTAATAAATAATCTTTCTATTTTTAACAATAGCTCTCTGTTTTAGGATGCCACCCTAGCCATGAGGCTATAACAATGCAGTTAGTGGTTCTTCTTCAGTAGTTTTAAGATAGATAAGGACACAGGTGGTGTTAGATGTGTGTGCTTGTATTGTTTAGGAACAGTCCTAAACAGCTGTCTATTTTCACTATTCTCACATTTGGGGTTTCTGGCTGGGAATTTGAACTTTTCGCTCATGGCACAGCAGAACTATTGAAAAGAAAATTTCATGAAACGTCTAATTCGTATCATCGCAGGGGAAAGGGTTGTACGGGTCGGATCTTACATCAATTTTGTCATGAAGGGAGGGAAGAGCGGGGGAGGGGGGGGATGTAGCCTCCATTACGAATATCGCACCCCGGCAACAAAAGTGACACAACTCACAAATTTGAGCTTGCAAGTTTCTATTTTTCAAAAAAATTTACAAAACAATGTAACATCGTTCTGAATACACTAACGGATGAAACGGAGCAAAAATATTAGGAGCAATACTTATTAATCGGTTATAATATGCAATTACAAATTTTTGAGATTTTTATTTCTTGATCTGTTATACGACAGATTGCTTCAATGATTTTTGAGTTGTGCCACTTTTGTGGCCGGGGTACGATATATTCAATTTAAATTTTTTACCATTCACTTATAAAATCAAATGAAAGCAATGCTATCGATAGCAATTAGGAGAGATACACGACTGGTAGCGTGAAGAAAATTAACGTATTAAAATTCAAATTGCATTGTAGATTGCAGTGTTGCAGTTAGCCAAAAACCCTTTTCCCTTTCTTTCTTTTACTTTTTTTTTCAGTGCATAGAATGGAACTACATCGCTCATTTGCTGCAATAAAGGCTCATAACTCGAAAAATTATGATTGTTAAGTTAGTATTATAGGAATACTTGCAATGATGGTTGCCGGTTTAAGCTTCTCATTGCAGTCCCAAATGGCGTCTCCTAAAGGCCTCAAAATGCACTAGTTTCAAGCTCACACGCTTTACATCAAATATGTTACAGCACTGATATACATAGTTTTAAACACATATGTAGTTATGTACTTAAACAAAAATAAGTAGAAACAAGTTCTTGAATCATCTTCTACTCCTTATTACCAAATATATGCAAAGACTAGGAGAGTACAGATGGTAATGAATTTCTTACTTTCAGCATTACTATATATCAGTCTAGTCCCCCCCGCCCCCCAGATTCTTCTGGTTATTGAAATTTTTTTCTAGATTATCTGTGTAGAAATGATACGATAATTTCCCTAAACCATCGGTGATACCATCGTAAATTGTCCCATCCAATAATTGCCATTAACACGTTAAATAAATTTTCCTATTTGGAAATCATATATGAGGCTGGTAGTCCTGTAACTGCTTCCACTTGATGTTTGATCGGACGTCCCAAAAGTAAGCATTACTATTTTTGGATAGTCAATAATGTTTTGATTGTATTCCTACAATAGATTTTATGTTTGCTGTTACATGCTATTTGATGTAAAGCGTGTGAGACACAAAAACAAGCAGTGTCATTTTGGTTTTGTCGTTGGAAATGGAACAGAAAATTCCTGTGCTTAATCATTTCTTTTCCGCACTTTGATTTTACCATTTCAACTTGCTGCGCCATTTTATGAAGTCTGCGGAGATAGACAGCGGACAATGAAGACAAGTTAACTCGTGCAGTTAAAAAAAGGGGGCTAAAAGCAACCCTCAGTAAAAACTAGCGCCAATCCTGCCAATTTTTCCTGCTTTACAACCCAACGCTGGTTAAGATTAAGACTCCTATAACTAGTGGCTCTAGTTAAGATAAGTTTTGGTTTTCCATTAGCCACGCTATCCCCGAGGGAGCCTTATCACGTTAATCCTCCCTTGGGAGCTTTCCCTCACCCCTCACTTCGTGCCAAAACGGATACTACGCTTGAATTGAAAGGTTGTATTAACCCCTTAAAGCACGAGTTTTTTTCCCCCCGGAAAAACTGTTAAAAATTATTTTTTTGACAGAAAATGAATGTATAGGTATAGGGCAACTTATTATTATTATTATTATTATTTTTTTTTTTGCAATTTCAGTTGGGGGTTGACTTAAGAGCGAGGGGGGTAAGAACTATATATATATATATATATTATACAAAGAAAGTGCAACTTTTTGGTAACTTCCGCCCATGTCAGGCACAGGCAAATGTTTTAAGCTGTTAAATGTGGCAATTTAGAAAGCATCACGAGCAGAATCTAAAAAAAAAAAAAAAAAAAAAAGCAATAAAATCGGTTTATAGTTGGTAAATGGAATCTCGCATAAAGATACTCAATTTTAAATCTAGGATGTCTAGAACCGTGTTTGTTAATTTTAGGCTCATACAAACTGGAGTTCCTTTATCAGACAGCAAACTTTAGTAAAAATTTTTTTTTTCCTAATGGGCTGCGAACATATTGGTTCAAAACCATTGCAGACAGTGCGTACCCAGAGATTGGTACCAACTCTTTCAGCGGCACCACAATGGGTGTGGTTCCATCGCCGCATGAGAATTTTGACGTCCAGTTTCTTCACCGGAAAGGGTGAGCACCTGGTCTCTGTTGATGCGAAATTGCACTTGGAATTTTATTTAACCGAGAGTATTCAAGCCAAATGTCCACTCAAGGGATCTTTTACATGCCGCATAATCATGCGACTGGGAGCAGACGATTTTCTGCATCTTGAAAATCTACCGACAGTGCCAGGCTCGATACTACGAACTGGGGCATACGAGTCCCGCGACTTACTACGACGCCACCGTGTCGGCATTTAGTAAAAACTTGTGTGAAACAGTAGTAAAAACGATCTTTCTTTATTCAGTACATGCGCAAATACCTAAAAAAGAGCAAAATAAACTTCTAATGACAAATAGGATTTTGAATATACTAAATTTATAAGAAAACGATCGGCAAATAAAGGATTTTTTATCTGAAAAATTGAGACCAAATTTCTTCTAGTTCTTTTAACACTTCTGAATTATCGCAAAATCTTCATGAAGTGATGACCTGTCATTACAGCTTCAAGTTTAAAATAGGCACTTCAACACAGTGCACAACACATCAAGTGATACTTAAAAAGAAGATAAATGACGAAAACTAAGATTCCACTTTTCAAATACAAATAGAGAGTGAGAAGTTTTAGATAACAGCCATTGTTACAAGGCAAAAAAAAAACTAACAAGTTTTTAAGATACGTCTAGTATCAACTACAATTCATACGCATTCAAAGAATAATCAAATACAAGGAGCAATATGATAAAAAGTGTTGCCCCTTTAACACTTTATCTACTGCATTATTAACCTGGAGCTATTTTTTTTTTGGGTACCTACACTGAAAATTAAGCGATTTACATAAATAAAATGCTCCGCCGATAGAAATTGAATTCCCTATACCTAGTAATACAAACCACAGAGTAATTCAACTGTGAAATCAATTACACACACTGCACTGAGAATATATTTTTTTTTCTAATGGGCTGCGTACATTGGTTCTTAACTATTGCAGACCTAGTGCGTTCCCAGAGATTGGTACCAACTCTTACAGCGGCAGCACAATGAGTGTGGTAGCATTGCCGAAATTTTTTGGCGCTCAGTTTCCCCTAGATGGCGGCGCTGAGCTCTAATTGATGCAGACTGCACTAGGAATTTAATTTAGCCGAGAGTATCCACGCCAAACGGATACTCAAGGTATCTTTAACATGCCGCATAATCATACGACATGGGCGCTGTAGATTTTCTGCATCTAATCCACCGACTTGGGCCTGGTTTGATCCTGCAAACTTGGGCGCACGAGGCCAGCACCTTACCACTATGCCACCCTGCCAGCACTGAAAATATTTGGCCAACTTATTTTCTAAGTTCTTAACTAACACACTAAAAAATCAAAGAAATTTAGTTCTTGAATGTTACCCCTTGTCCCGAACAAAAATCAGACAAGTGGAGCAATCTAAACAAAACTGGCAATTCTAAACACAGCATCACTTTCAAAGCTGTCCTCTTTCCTCGCTAAAATACTCCTAACCCTCTGACTACTCTTCCTTTTTTAGCGAATTCGATTAGCTAAAAATTGGTCTTTTTTATGCAACTAAAGCCCACCTCTGGAATAAAACCTTAATTAACGTCCAAATACTTGAGTAATTGCATTACTGACGTTTTAACGATGAAACAGCGGGAAATAATATTTCAAATACACTTAAAAAGCACATGCCCGTGGAAATCGTGGAATGAGCAGTCAGAGGGTTAATTATAGAACCATTGCGGAAATCTATCCTGAAACAGTGGAATAAAAGTGTGTTCTTGGAAAGTTTCCTGCAAAGAACGGTCAGAATATTCGTAAAAATAGTCTCTGGGTGGAAGTTTAAAGGGGTGGTGGTGGTACTTATAAGTACCGTCAGTAGATAAAGGGTCAGTGATCCTTTTAGGCAAAGGCAATCGAGCAGGGGGTTCATAGAATTCCCCAAGCCAAATTGTGGTGGACCAAGGAAACTAAAACGGGTCCTCTATATTAACTATTTTTAAGGAAATTAAAACGGATCCTATACATTAAACTATCAATCATATTAAAAATAGCTAAACTACTTTTGGAAACAGAAAGCAAGTATTATTTTAAAATCTATAAAACAAATCAACATGTTTTCAAGACATATGTAGCATCAACACTAGGATTCATATGCATTCAAAGAATTGAATCAAAAAGAAATGAAGCGACAGAAAGCGAGGGATTTAAAAAGGCTTTTGACCAGCTACTCGAGAGATTGTTTTAGTTCTCTCAAAACAGAATATTGTGAATCAATAATAAGCAAACATAAAGTTTTTGAGACTTGATAAAAATTTAAAATACCGTAGTCATCAATAAAATTATCTTAATTCCTGGATGTATTAAATGTAGAAGTGTATGAGCCAATGACGTAGCCAAGGGATTGGGGTTCATAACCCCACATGAGGCACTGAAACTGTATATATATATACACATATATGCTTGCACGTATGTGTGTGTTATAAACCTTCCCCATGAACCCCCCCCCCCCCCCCATGAAAAATTTCTCTTTACTCCACTGATACAAATGATATGGAGCCAGGCCAGGGTTGGGATTTTTCAGGAAAACTCAACCCAGTGGGTTTTTTCGGGCTTTATTGTTTTTTTTTTCAGGCTTTTGCTGTTTTTTTAACTCAAAAATTTGATGTTTTCTTTATTTTTATTTGTAAGAGGTTGCCTACACATATTGGTATTAATAAAAGTGAAAAACAATAAACATAAAATAATTGTCTTTTAAGTATTAATTATTCTATTCCGTACTTTAAAACTATAAATTAACTTTTTAAGAGTCAATTACTTAGCCCCTTGTTTATTTTATTTTTAGTGTTCAATAAAATCCCATCAAAGGGTTTAAGAAACAAGTTATTTTTAAGTCTACTTAATTGCAATTATTTTATGTTTAAAAGAATTTAAGCTAAATACTTTCAAATTTACTGCAATCTCTAACATACAGCAATGCCGCGAACGCGCTACAGCGCGTCAAATAAGCAAAAATCGGAGTTGGAAACGAAAAAAAAAAAAAAAAAAGATATTACGTGTCTCCCGGGACAGACGCATAATTTTTATCAATTTTCCTCATTTAAAAAAAAAAGTCAAATATATAAAAATCGATAGGCAAAAATATTTTTGTGCTTCCTTGACCAGCATTTTTTTTAAATAAAGAGCAAGTGGGGAAGCCCCCCCCCCCCCCCCCCGCTCGCATCATCGCCGTCCTGCCCCAATGAAACAAAGGAATGCATCAAGTGCAAGGTCGTAAAATACCATGAAGGCGGAAAAGAGATGTTGAAGTCATGGAGACAGATATGCTACTATATTAAAAAGAAAAGAGTTGATAAGAAATTGTAGGGATTCTTCCAAAGGTGAGTTGAGATTGGGGCGGGGGGGGGGGGGCAGTTTAACTGAATAAACAATAGATAAATACAAACCATTTGTTTCCATACTTTAATAAATAGAGAATTATTTTGTGAGAAAGAAAATTTAGTTTGATTATGTAGAACATTTTTGAGTTTTCATCCATGATAAAAATATATTTGGTTTAAATCAGTATTTGTGTTGTTTACAATTTTGGCCATTAAGTTTGAAAAAACCCACCTGTAGGTTTTTTTAAGTGGGTTTTTATTTTTGAGCAATCTCTCAAAATTTTATACCCATGACATAGGTATATATTAGGAAAGGGTATATATTATGGTATTACATACTTTCATAATACAGTACCGAACCCCAAATTCGGGATCCCAAAATTCGGCACTTTTTCCAAAAAAAAAATTTTTTTTGGAAAATATTATCTAAGAAGTTGTCAAAACCACAAATGCCAATATATTTTCATTGAAATAGAAGCGATCTTCCCGATATTTTGCTAAATTACAGAAGCTAAACTTAGTAGTAGACCGAGCTAGTTCCTGGGTACCCTTCTCCTAAATCATGTTGAAAAGCGAAAATAAGGTTTCTTGGACAGGAAGAGGGGATTGCAATGTCTATTCATCAATTTATCAACACTTCTGCTTTCACGATGAAGCAAGGTCACGTGCGTACGAACTTGGTACTACAGTGATGAAGATCTTATCTTAGACCATATAGTTTATGGCCTAAGATGAAGATGCAGTGGCTCCTGAGAGAGAGGTGAACTCAAGGACGTAATTCTAGCTCTCCCCGTCTTTCCCGTGGAGCTAATTCACCAATGGTTTCTCTTTTTTTCTTTGGGGGGGAGGGAGGGTTGATCAATTCGGACATAATAGGTATGCTAATGAGCGTTGGTACTTTCATATGCATCTTTTTTTCGATCCTGGTTTTATAGAAAGATTAATTTTTTGCGATCGTAAATTCTGAAACGAATTTATTCTAGAACATAAATAAAATGCCCTTTTGGAGAAGAAGATTATTTTAAAAAGTGTGAAATTCCACCTTTTTTGCTCTAATTTCAACATTAGAAATAACTGGTTCTTTAGTGGTTTGAATTTGTTTTACTATAAATACAAACCTTTTCAGTGACCTAGGAAGATTCCCTTTTTCCACTCCTTTTTTTGATTTTGTCCTTTGTGAATAGAATAAAAGAAGATGTCTGCATTCACAAAGGGCTTAAATTGTTCAATAATCCCAAAAAATGAAGAAGTTGTCAATCTTTCCCCCATGTTATTATATATGATAAATAGGGCTCCTAGATTCTTTTTTTCATTAATGGGGATAAGATGGCAGTTGAAAACCAACATACTCTATTTAGTTTGTATTGAAATATCAGTTTAGAATAGTTTCATTTCGCGATGTTTTGAACGCGTGTCCGCTAGTTGCGGGAACAGCGCGCAAACGAACTTATTTTGAGTGGGATTTCAAAAAATATTGCGGGAATCGCGCAGCTTAGCGCGAACCCTGCTTATTTATCTAGCAGTTGAAAAAACTGCAATTTGATGGAAATTGCGTATGTTTAGTGTTGTATGCTTAAGTCCGCCATTTTTGGTCCCGCAAATCCGCCATTTTGGATCGGAGTCCGAAATTCGGCATGGCGGCGGTGGCGGTCCCGAGCATGACGAATTTGGGGTTCGGTACTGTATATTAGCAAATTGAACAGGTTTAGCTGCGTCTGTGTGTAAAACATTCAATCGTTAGGCTCTACTCATTCATTTATATTATGAATGTGTAGAGCCTAACTAACCAACTGTAACTATATTTTTAGTAATGGAACTGTTTCGTTATTGTATTTCAATGGTATGTATACTAATATTAAAAATAATTATCATTATTATTGCGATTATTTTATTATTTTGAATGTCTAAATAATAGTGGGGGAAAATTATAACAGCTATTTGTACTGATGTGTTGAATTACATGTCTTCTTTTGCAACAACACCCGTTTACTTTTTTCCATTCTTCTTCATAATGTCCTTTCTTCCAACTTTTAAAGAATGGAATGCCACACAAAATGATTTGGTGTGCAGCGCAGAATTCCGCATGGGTCGACTAGTAATACATAATGTAGATAAGAAGATGTAGATACTAATATACATAAATCGTTATGTTGCAATTTTTTCTTTCTAAACACGTGGTGAGGTAAATGAAACTGTTTCAGCCGTTTTCGGAAACCACGTGGTGGTTCGAATGCTGCTGAAAATAGGTTTTGTGGTCAAGAAAGGCGAAACGTTTCAGCACTTGATGATCCTGAGCAGAGGCAACACCCCCTGAACTAGAAAGCCTCTGGACTACCTCTTGGAGAAACGATTCGATTCTCTCCGTAGGCCGAAATTGGAGGCCGCAATCTACTGCTTCTGCTGCGCTGGGGACCAACTCACATTATTAATAAGCTTATTTTTGCAATCAAGCCATCAAATAACGTCCACTGAAGAGTCCACTTGTAGAGCGCACATTTCAGAACAAATAAAATTAAGTTCTGTACTAAAAATTGTGTTAGAATTTATAAAATTGTTCTTAAATATAAAGACCAACGGAGGGCGCCTGAGACGATGTAATTGAAGTATTAAAAACGAAAAGCATTACGGGAACGAGATTAGAGGAGATGTAGATGAAGTATGGCGAATGTTAAGTAGTCTGTAGAATACTTTATGTTGTGTATGTGTGTGTTTTGTGATATGTTTATATTAAATAATGAAAAAGATGACAATGCCTACGTCTTTGCTTCTCCTTGCGCATCTCCCTCAGTTACAGTATTTAAAAGTTAAGTAAGTTATAACAATTCAGAAGTGGGATAGATATGATATTAGCTTAGGCTCCAAAATGACGCGCCAAATTGATCGGACCGTCTGGATAGCAGGTAAGCGATCTTTTATTTGTTTTATTTAGTTAAGCATTTGAAAGTAAAAGAAAGTTGTTCTCATTCGTGAATTGCACTTTACCGTAGTGAATAATTTGTGTAGAAGGAACAAAATTAGTATTTCAAACGTATGTTGAAATAGTTTTGTTTTCATTCATGATTAGCAAGTATTACGTATTTACAAAGTATAAAGTAATTATAAAGTAATTTCGGTAGTCAACGTATTTCGATTCCGAAAGTAATGTTTATATAACTTTTCAGTAGAAATTAACGTATTAAGTATTTTATTATTAAGAGTAGCTTATGAAAGTTTTGCATGTATTACAGTATTTTTAATTGCAGTTCGATTTTGTTTTTGAAAGAGAGAGATAATTCTTTTAAGTAAAGTATTAAAGTATTTTATGAAACAATAGCTTTCTTAGCAAAAAGTAAAAAGATTGATTTAATTGAACTCGCATCAGAGTTAGGACTTGTAGTTCGGGCAGATGCTAAAGTAATCGATTTAAAACGTATCATAACGGAAAATGAAAATTTCGACGAAGAATTCTGTCTGAATTTATTGAATACAATAGCCGAAGAACGAATGGCTGGGAAGTAGCAAGGAAAGCCGCTGCTGAGACAGCAAAAATTATAGCAGATCGTGAATACGAACTACCAAAATTAAAAATAGAACATTCGCAGTCTGTAAGTAACGCAGATTTAAGTAATATTCTATTAGGAAATAGGAACGTACATTCAGATTTTCGAAAATTGATGCATGAATATAATATTAAGGATGGCGATATAAAATTTTATTTAATTATATTCGAGCGTCAGGCAAAACGTATGGGTATTAGAGAAGAGGATTGGGTGTCACATTTAATTGGGTTACTCCCTTATTAAATTACGCAACTTATTGCGCGGGAAAATGAAGAGAATTCTAACGATTATGCACACGTTAAGGCTTTATTATTAAAAAGATATAAGTTAAGCCCTGATAAATTTAGGGTAAAATTTTTAAATCATGTCAAGAGTTCGGAAAGTACATGGAAGGATTTCGCATTTGAATTGCAGAGCTATTGTACCGAATGGGTAGCGGGCGTCGGTGTTACTGATTTTAAGAGTTTGAAAAATTTAATAGTAACGGAACAAATGAAAAGAAAAGTGAGTACTACAACGCGTGAACATTTTATTGACGACTGGTCTTAATTTAATGATCCAGACCAATTGGCAGAGAAATTGGACAGTTATGATAGTGTAAGGTTTAAAAATAATAATAAATGGGAAAGTACATCAAATCAGAATTTTCGTTACGACAAATCAAGGATAGAGAAGAAATTTACTTTAAATGATGATAATAGGGATAAAAAGAAAACTGTAAATACTAGTATTCGAAATGAAAAGGGGCAATTTAAATGTTTTAATTGCAACTTTTACGGACATATAGCCAAAGATTGTCCTCAGCCAAGATCTATAATTTATTGTACGAAATGTAAAAAGCAAGGTCACAAGCAGCGCTCATGTAAAACTGACGATAATCGAAAAGAAGAGAGCAATAATTTATCTGTTAGTCAAAATGATCCGAGTTTGAACGCCGCGATGGCTCCTATCAATTATATGAAAGATGCTTTTATTTATGGTTGTAAAGTTCAGGCTTTAGTAGATTCGGGTAGTAGCAGCTGTCTTTTAAAAGAAAGTATTGCTTCGAAATTGGACCTTGATTTGGTGCCTGATAAAAGTGAGTTGTTCGGTTTCGGTAGTCAAAATAAACCGGTGACGCGGGCAATTGGCAAGGCTGTAGTTAACATTCGTGTTGATGACGTAGTGGGAAAATCTATTACATTGCTCATTGTTAAGGATGATTCACAACCATGTGATTTAATTTTGGGTAGGACTTGGATTGATTTACCGTATATTGCATTCGCGCGTGTTGGAGGTAAAATACGATTCGGTTATGCAGATAACGATCTGTTTTCAAAAATACAAACGGACGTATATGAAAATAAAGTTAGATTAAAAACAAAACAGAAAATTGATCTTGAAGGTAATTCAATTAATTTAATCAGTGCAAGTACTGACGAAATTGATAGTTTATTTATTTTAGTTAAAGGTATAGGCCAAAACTTTGACTCCGTTCTTGAGGTTGTTAAAGGTGAAACGATAGTTCCGGTGATTAATTCGGAAAATTTTACAATAAAAATGAAACAAAATCAATGTTTAGGTAGGGGAATGGAGGTGAATGAGGAGAACATTGGCATGGCAGAAACAGAAACGTTAAGTGAAAAATTAGACATTAATACAGTTGCCACGCTTAAAAGCACTATTGATATAGATGAAATAAAGACTGAAAAATCACTGTCTACAGATAAAAAAGAAGATATTTTAAAACTAGTAAATGAGTACAGAGACTGTTTCGCATTAAATATAAGTGAATTAGGATGCACCAATATAATCAAAATGGACATTAAAGAATATGATGGCAGTAAACCAGTGTTTCAAAAACCGTACAAGACCAACTCAGAAGAACGACAACAAATTAAAGAAATCGTTTCGGAGTGGAAAGAACATGGAAAAAAAAAAAAAAAAAAAAAAAAAAAAAAAAAAAAAAAAAAAAAAAAAAAAAAAAAAAAAAAAAAAAAAAAAAAAAAAAAAAAAAAAAAAAAAAAAAAAAAAAAAAAAAAAAAAAAAAAAAAAAAAAAAAAAAAAAAAAAAAAAAAAAAAAAAAAAAAAAAAAAAAAAAAAAAAAAAAAAAAAAAAAAAAAAAAAAAAAAAAAAAAAAAAAAAAAAAAAAAAAAAAAAAAAAAAAAAAAAAAAAAAAAAAAAAAAAAAAAAAAAAAAAAAAAAAAAAAAAAAAAAAAAAAAAAAAAAAAAAAAAAAAAAAAAAAAAAAAAAAAAAAAAAAAAAAAAAAAAAAAAAAAAAAAAAAAAAAAAAAAAAAAAAAAAAAAAAAAAAAAAAAAAAAAAAAAAAAAAAAAAAAAAAAAAAAAAAAAAAAAAAAACTTCGCAGTTCGGAACTCTACATTTTTTTTTCTTGTTTATTTTGGAAGTGCCTCTGAATTTTTCTGTGAATATTTCAATGCTGTTCTGATTTTTACATTGTTTTTTTTTTTTACTGTTTTAGTGTTTAAGACACAATTTGTTGAGGATACAATGTATCTTGATTGAAAATGCAAAAGTTACTTTTAAAAATAAAATGTGTATTATTTTGATACACGAAGAGAGTGCCCCACCATATTTTAAAACTTTGATTACAAGTTCGAATTTTTAAAGGATTTCAATGGTTTCCATTTTGTAATGGAAGCATTTTTAAGTATTGTTCCAAATGAACTAATTTAAACGTTTCCAGTTGTTTTTTAATGTATGTGCATTGTAGTTTTCTTACTGGAACGCTAAACTGGAAGAATTTTAATAGTAGCTTTGCTTTGCTGTTCATCGAGAACGATTGAATGTTATAAATAAAATTGAAAAAAAATCACTACATTTAAATTTCTTTTAAATAATGCATCAAAAAATTGTATTTACTACAGTGCTATTTGTTTTTTAGCATATCTTTGCAATTGCTTTAAATATGTATAACATTCAAACTCTGAGTCTTGATTAGGATTGCAATAATTACTAAAAAAGAAATTTTACAAAAGGATGTATCGGAGTCTTTTTTACTATGGAAGTGTTTTTGCATCTATCAAAATTTTCTACCATAATTAAAAATAATCTTATTATATGATGTGAAGCAATTTTTAAAAAGAACTTCCATTTTATGCTGGATTCAGATTACAGACCAGTGAAATTGCATGTGTTTTATCTAAGATTTTAAAAGTACTATAGTCACCAAAACAGGGGGGGGGGGAGAGACTTACTAAACTCTTAATTCCAAAATTCTGAAGAATAATGGAAATAGGTTAAAGAAATGTCTCAATAAAGAGGTTATACTCCATGAACGTATATACATTTCAAGGACTGAATTTACATGAATCTAGTATGGATAGTTCAGTCTTGTTTCAGTCCTGAATTGTAATTATATGAACTAATATGCATGTAGCTAAACTAGTAATAAGTAATAACACCTGAGAGAAAAAGGAAAGCAAGATAATTTAAAATTTTTTGAGACTAAAAATATATACCTCTTTTTTCTGAAGGATCCATATCAAGTGCTATTTTATGCAAGCAACAAATAATACTTTGTGAAATACATACACACCCAAATGTTTTTAAATATTAGGATTTGGTGCATGTAGTTGGAAGTCTCAAAATTTTATGTGAGCTTAAAATCCTCATAAAATTTCTTACTTTTGATTTGCATAAGATTGCACTCATAGATCCAAGAAAGAGTGTATCTCATGCCTTTAGGATTCTTTTATTTTTTCGCCTTGATGCCAGGCACAGACCTTTCTTTTTATACCTCGGGAAGATCTTAAATCTCATTCGCAACACCTTTTCGTGAGGTAGCTGAACATCATCTCTGCACTAGTAACGATTGAATCTCATATAACACAATTGTTTAAAATTGCTATGCACTAACATATTACTTTCAAAACATCAGAGTTTGAATTTTTCAATTTTTTAAACCAGACTTTAAATATTTTGGATGTTTGAATTGAAGTACATTTATTTTCCAGTTCGTGTGCTTAGTCTCGGGACTCGCTTATGAACTGTCGTCCAATATGACAGATAGCACAAGACAATACATGAAAGATTTTATTACATCACAAAGAGAGGAAATAACAGAAATACACCCAGGGCAAGGTGGGAATCGAACCCACGACCTCGTTACTGCGCGCAAGCAGCGGGCGGAAACTGGTACTAAGACCGCTCGGCCACCGAGGCCCCTTTGGATATTTATTTATAAAAATGTGACATCTTAAACAATATATTTTAAGCTATTCTCATTTAGACAATTTTTCAATAATAATATAGATTAACAAATTTCAATTCAAATGCATGATTCATATTGAGTCTAACCTTACTAAGAATACACCAACTACTTACCAAGAAAAAAAACCCTTTTTTTTACTAAATTACAAAATTTTGTGTCATGTTTTTCAAGCAGTTAATGTTTTATCGAGTGCATTTATTTTATAAATAAAATAACTTATAATATTTTTAAACTTATAACTAATTTTGAAAAATAAACTACTCCGCTTACATCTTGCTTTTTGTTTTGACAATCAGACATGTATGTGATTTTAAAATATTTCTCACTTTTCTCTGGTTACGTACTGTGTTAATAAAAAAAATGTTAAATGCAAATCATGCTCTTTATCGCTGTAGGATTATTCTTGTATGAAGGTTTTTGAATCTTTATGATCGTGTA
The DNA here is from genome assembly GCA_038502835.1 of Octonoba sinensis. Lineage (NCBI taxonomy): Eukaryota > Metazoa > Arthropoda > Arachnida > Araneae > Uloboridae > Octonoba > Octonoba sinensis. The sequence goes on from CM076598.1 coordinate 30,965,295, forward strand.
AAGCAAAACCGTGGTATCAAAACAGAAGCCAGAAATTTTTCGGTGGGGGGGGGGGGGCAGAACATGACTTTGACACACATGGTCAAAAAAAGCACATTAACCTCTTGCTGTACCATTTAGCTTGACCAAACTCGGACGTAATCAATAGTCGTCCGATTAAACCTTCACGAGTCTGACTCGTGATATTCATGCTTGGCCCGATTATCCCTTCACGAGTCTGACTCGTGATATTGATGTTTGGCCCGATTATCCCCTCATGAGCCCGACTCGTGATATTCATGTTTGTGTTAAAATCTTCATCACGAGTCAGACTCGTTAAAGTATAGCAAGGGGTTAAAGCAGTGGTGTAGTCGAGGGGGGGATGCAAGGGGACGGCGTCCCCCTACGTTTTTATTTTAATACAAGTGTCCCCCAAACATTTTACATTTTAACATAAGCATCCCCCCACTTTTGATTTAAATTGCTTTTCGTATGTATAAGCGGCCCCCCAAACATCCCCAACTTTTTTTCAGGACTACACCAGTGCATTAAAGATGCTGTATCAACACATCTATAAACCATCTACAAATAATATGTAAAATACAGAACTTTCCCACCATACAATTACTTTTTTAAAAAGATACAATTTTTAAACTGAAGAATACATGAAACCTGTCAGTGGGGTAGCTCGATCCGGATTGTGGGTGGGGGGGTTCTTCGGGAGGAATCTGCTAATTTCATTCTTTTCGAAGAAAAATTGGTCAAATTCTAGACAATCTTTACCATTTCAGGGGGGTCCCATCCCCAAAACCACCCTCTTATCTACGAAAGTGAAACCTGTGTTTTTTACGTACAGGTTTTCCCCGCATTAAAAAAGTGAAAAATCCACTTTAATTTTGAATACAATTACTTATGTTTACATAAAAATTGAGAAATTTCAGACTGTTTTGTAGAATTTTGTCTCTTGCTGCTAATAAAATCCTCAAAAATATTCATTGAAGAAAAGTTTGCCTGCACAACACATTACGCATCAAATTATGAAAAGAAAGAGTTTTCCTCACAAGAACGTAGTACATAGCATAAAAAATAATAAGGATTGAAAATAATGATAATAGGCAATATAATCACATGGTATATAGAAACGAGCAAACTTAACAGAAGCAGATGCAATTGGATTCAAAATGGGGGGGGGGGGGGGGAATGCATATAAAATGTTAAAATGTGTAAATTTTAACAAGTATGCCATGTGATGAATGGTAGAAGAGAACTTTATTAAAAAAAAGAGGAAAACTGCGGTACAGCAGAATAATCACATCCTTGGATTTACAAACAAAGTGGATTATTTTTACCCTCGTAAGAGATATCAGTAATTTAATTATATCCTTTAATTTTTTCAGCAATATCAGATTATCGATTAAAAATCTACATTTTTCTTCAAACGTATGCGATTTTGAGTGTTTCGCACACATATTAGTTATATGTTGGGGGGACGCTTACATATGCGAACTAAGTTATTGAAATCCAAAAGTGGGTGGACTTTATTGTTAAAATAAAATCGGGGGACACCGTCCCACTGTGTCCTCCCTTGACTACAGCAGTTAGTTCTGTATCTCTTTATTGAGCAAGAAATCAATGACATGATTCTCTGAAGCATACATCAATTAGTTGATCACAACACATAAACTAAAAGAATACACTAAGTAATTATTGCACAAAACTATGGCTTCCAGTTTTAATTTCATAGCTAAAAATCTTGTTTTAAAAAACCCTCTTTTGGTGATGGTGAGTACTTGTTGAGAGCTGCTTCTAATTTGTTTCATTAATAATTATTTAAATGATTTAGAAACTTTATGCTTGCCCTATATTCAACGATTATTCAAAGTTTATGTTTTAAAAATAAAAAGGAATTTTGTGTATTTACTTTGTATCAAAACTTAATAAACAGTTGAATGTTGAAATGAAAAAAAGACGTGCCTTGTGAAACATTGCAAATGAATAGTACGCAAAAAAAATTCATTTTTACATTAACAAAAAACAATCATAAGCGAATGTCCTCGAATCTGAAGAATTAAATTCGCAGAATTCTGCTAATTAGCGGAAAAATCACATGTATACGGTTATTGAAATAGTTCTTCAGCATTGGACCGATGAGCATATTAGGTTAATAATAACTAATAATTTTAATAAATTAGATCTAGTGTAATCTTGGCTTTTGTGAATTTACTTCTGAGCATACGCTGCAAGTTAAATTAATTTCTTCCAAGTGGCATGTAATGGAAATCACAGATGTACATAGAAGTACAAAAGTAAACCGTGCACGCAGAAAACAGATCACTAAAAGCATAAAATAAACATTTCGCGTCTGCTAAATTTCTGCGTCTCACTTTTGTTGTCTCACTTGTCATATTTGTTTATTGAATAGTTACAAGTGGCTCAAATGAATGGCTTCTAGAATCTCAGGAGCATATCAACAGGTTATTAAGAGCAGAAACGGTCTTGAATGGCGGATTTAAATTTCAAAACTTCTCCACTGCTAGCAGCAATTGAACTCCAAATTGACAGATAAGCGAAATCCATACCAGGTTTATTTGCTTTGTAAGAATTTTGCTACAGTAATTACAATTACATTATTTAAAATTTTAATCGAATGATTTTATATAAGAGTGTTTGGCTTCATCCACCTTCCTTCTAGCAATTAGCATGAATTCCTTGGATGGAGGAAACTTATTCCGGAATAGAAATATCTTAGTCATACTATTGAAAAAGTTTTCTTATTTTCACCTAACTGGATCAAAAAAGTTCTTGACTGAGATGGTCATCCCCTTGTGCATGATAATTGTTGTATTATACGGAAAATGCAGGTTCTAATAAGCATGCTCATTTTGTGCATTACTCAATCAATCTAGTTGTGTATTTGAATTATTTATTTTCCCCTAAATGGAAAATTCCTACACTTATCCCTCTTGTTCTTTCTGAGTGACTCAATAAATGTGTTGAATCAATCACCTCACCTCCTTTTTCAAAGCAGCAGCTGCAATGCTAGGATTAGAATCTTCTTGTTTTGTGTCAAACTACAAATGTACTATCTATAAAATCAGGAATGTATAGATTAATTTTTTAAAAAGAAGCATTTTTTTTTTTTGGCCAAATGCATATCTTTCTCTAAAGAAAGTGCTAGTTATTTTGCCTCTAATGTGAGAAAAAAATTGTTGCTAATGAAATTGAATGAACAAGTGCAAGACTTTATTGCTGATGAAGATTTCAGTATACTACTGCAAGCAAACATCTTTTAAAAATTTGTTGACAAATTTATATTGCTTGCTATAATAATATCCATATAAGAACATTGAGAGCAAATAAAATTATAGCCCATATTCTCATGTGTAAGATCACTCAGCAATGTAAGGAAACATTTTTACCTAATGTTGTTGTCCAGTAAAATATTAATTAATGAAAATGTTTTTGCATTTATTGCAAACCTGGTGGAAAAATTCCTCTTAAAATATTGGGTGTTCAATAGTGTGAGGTGTCCATGGTACATTTTCTCATCTTGCTGTTGACCAGACAATATATAATGCCTTTTCATTTGTTAAAATTTTTCCATGCATAAAAACTACAATTATAAAAATAAAAATTTAAAAAAGGTTTTTGTTTTAAACTCACCCCCCCCCCCCGAATTTTTGCTGAAAATATAGGTATCCACCACAGTTTGTCGATTTTTGCCTTTCATATAGCTTATCATTTTTAAACCATGCATCCATGTTTTTATTCAAATTTGTAAAAAAAATATCATCATTAAAGAAAAAAAAATCAAACATGAATTTAAAAACAATTAACCTCTTTTGAACAATCAAGTTCAAAAGAGGAAGGGGCAGTAGAAATCATCTAGTAATATAATATTTGATGACTAGAAAAGTTAGTTAATTAAAAATTGGGACTGTAATTATTAAACTATAATTATTAAATTACATAATACATTTTGCATACAAAAATGGAGGGATTTGCTTTAAATATTCGAGTCTTCTTACAATTTAAAGAACACTGCAGTTAATTAAAGAAGTTTGCTATGTTGGCTTTTTTTTGGGGGGGGGGAGGGGGCTGCTATTTTTAAAAAGAGAGATCTATTAGAGTTCGCCAAACAATATTTTATATTCTCTGAAACAGGGCAAAATCTTTGGATTTGATTGAAAAAATTAATCAGTTTTGATCAGGTTTTATTTATTACTTCTATTTAATTTACTTATTGTATTAATACTGAAATGCATGTAAAATTTTAGTTCAAAAACCTCTAAGAATATTCATAGTTTATCTACAAAGAAACACCCATTTAAAAAAGCAAAACTGTCCAAAAAGGAAGATGTCAATTTCAGGTTTTGGTAGTTCGTAATAATAGATATGATGTACTTATACTTATAACATTTATTTTGTTTCATGCATATTCTTACACACCCTAAAGGTTCCAAATATATGATCATTCATAAATGATGTCACGCTTCGAAGGGGGGAGGTGGGTTCGTGAAATTGTGACGAAGTGTGACAAGGGGAGGGGAGGGGGTAACAAGAAGTGCGACATCCTGCATTATGCAACATAGCGTGACGCGTGACAAAGAGGAGAGGGGGGGGGGGTCCGCTGAAGTGTGACATATTGTGACAAAGGGGAGAAGGGGGGTCAAATATATGGGAAAAAAGCGTGACGTCATTTATGAACGGTCCCTATGTAGTAAACTTTTAATTTACATATACAGTGAAACCCCGATTTTACGTTTCTCAAGGGCCTGGGTAAAAAAAAACGTAAAATACGGGAAAAACGTAAAATACGGGAAATACATAGAATGCAAAAATCAAATAGAAAAAAACTAAAGGTAATAAAGATGACTCTTTCAAAAGGGGTAATATCTATATTTTACGAAAAGAATATTATTATACATACCATTTTAAGATAATTTTAGCACATTTAGATGCGATTTCTGGCGTTTAGGCTGAAAATAATCCGTAATAGTGGATTGTTTAGTCATTGAGTTCAAAGTGAATGCAGCATCTTCTAGGATTGAAATACGTTGCAAGTTTTTTTCCTGGTCTTTATAAGAAAGAAAATCGTCTTTCACTATTTGTAAGCTCTTCATTGCAATAGTGAAAGAAGGCTGTGCTTCCGGTTCTTTTTGTTGATCTTCATCGGCTGACGAAAAGTACAGAAGGAAAAATATTGCTTATTTTAGAACATTTTTTTTTTTTTTTTTTTTTCACATTCCAGGGAAAACGTAAAATGCGGGAAATTTCATATATAACAAACTTACAATCCGGGTTAAATTAACATTATTAGTATACGGAAAATCAGGGACCTGATGAAAAAAACGTAAAATGCGGGAAAAACGTAGGTTCGGGGGACGTAAAATCGGGGTTTCACTGTATTTTCCCAGGGACCAGTCTCATTCTATGTGTCTGTGTACACTTTTTCAAATAATGGCCACTCTAACCTAAAACGTAACACAGGGAACCCAATGAAATTGGTACACACGTGGACCCTGATGAGAAATGGTGCTGATTAGTTTTTGGCTCAATTCTCTTTAAGCGGCTGTTTACGCAGTAGAGCGTTTTTTTCTTTTGCCATGACTGCTATATCTCAAGAAGTAATGGAAGAAGTTAAAGAACTTGTAAGCAGGTAAACCTCAGAAAGAACACGTGCTGATTAAATTTTGGCCCCATTTGCTCCAAATAAAACGGCGCAATCAAGCGTTGCTTTTTTTTTGTCGATTTCCATAAGGAATGCAAGGATTCAAACGAAAGTTTTTGCATATGTCACTTTAATGAACATTGGTGTTGGTGCTAATTCCTTTTTAGCGCGAATCACGCAATCGAAACTTTTCTCGATAAGCACATATTTCAAGAACTAAAGCTAGCAACTCATAAAAAAATATAAATAGTGGCACAGTTATAAGCTTTACTGTAGAGCAGTGTTCCTTAATTTCTTTGACACACCCTTCTCAAGTTCGAAATTCTTCCGTGCAACCCCTGTTTTCTTCAATTGCATATGGTAGTAGTGAAACATTCTGGAAATGAACCATTTGCAATAAAAATTGCAATTTCATCAATTATTATTTACATTAGCTTGAAAAAACAATACCAAAAGTGAATCAGACATCATATTCAAGTAAGTTTTTAAAAGGCAATATTTTAATGTTATGTGTGGTATTGATTTTCACTGTGTCACATGTACTTAACATTAGGCTTTTATGGATCAAAGTTGAACACTTTTGTCAGGTTCATCGTCTATTACAGAAATTTATTCCTTGTCAGTACACAAAATGAAAACTAAATTTCGCACACATATGTAGCTTCAGTGGCGACCCGAGTCCTTGCAGATCCTAAGGCAGAGATGGCGAACTTATGGCACTCGTGCCAATGGGCGGCGCGCAACAGGCATTTCATTGGCACGCCCAGGGGTGCATATTATGAATTACTTTTACTGAAAACAACATTTTAAAAAGAAAGAAAGAAAAGGGGGGGGGGTGCTTCCAACACGTGGTGCGAGAATGGAATATTATCGAAAATTATTTTTACAATAAAGATAATATGTGGCACACTGGATACCTTAAAACAGTAAACCGTACTTTAATTGACACACTAACAGAAAAAGGTTCACTACCAATGGCCTAGCGCCTAGGGCGAAATTCTTTTGTTGGATGGGCCCTCATTATCATCACCGTCATTTTTTTTAGTTACAAGTCAATAATTAATGCAACTTTTTAGGTTTTAAAACTTAATCAATTTATGCTTTTAAGAAGCACATCACAACACCTTTTATATTCATATCTAAGCGTCAATTTAAGGGAGGCCATATAAGGTACAGTTTTCTGCTCTGCATTCCTATGAAATTTACGTTATAATGTAAACATTTTTGAAGTTGCCAATTGGAGTTCTTAATAGAAAACCACAAAATATATTTTTTATTGTAGAAAAATGAATCACTGGTACTCTAATTCCGACCAAAAGTATCGCCAGAAAGTGTTAAGCGATACCTCATTGTATATTTACACACATTTGAGACAGTTTTCTGGGTTTTTTTTTTTATTTAATATGAAATTAATTCTTCTTCTGAGAGGGCATCTCATATTATATCTTACGTGTATGCTTTTTTAACCCTTTAGCTGTCACGTCGGGTCATATTGACCCAGGTACAATTTTAATTTCTTTTCTCTTCTATGCTTTTTATGTGTTAAATAATCTTACATTATATTGAAATTAAAACACGATGTTTTACATTTTTTTTATACCCAATTTACTAAATTTTTAATTCGGGTCCATATGACCCGACGTGACGACTTGTGTGATGTCTTGATAGGTGACAGCTCAAGGGATAATTGATTAATCATCCAACCCTTCTTCAAACAGAGTACATTTCCCATAAACAAAACGTGTATTTATACTTTATACTTTATACACGCGGAAAACAATAAGTTATGTGTGCTTTATTGAACATAATACTTAAAATAGCAACATTCTAATCATTGTTAATTAAGTATTAATTTTATGCTAAGTCTTATACATGAGTTTTAAAGCTTGAAAAGAATATCTTATAGTATAACTGGCTTAGCTAAATAGGCCACTGCTATCAAGGATTTTCTGAAAAGAAGCCATTAAAAATTCCGAACTAAGAGAGCGGCATACCAATACCAAACACAAAATTTTCATGAAAGATACTTCGTGCGGCTTGAGTATGAAAATTATTTGCGTTCCAGGCAGCGCATACTCACAAAACAGGATCACAAACTGTATGAAAATGAAGATTTCATACAGAATGGTAAAATGGCACCCACACCTGTCTGTAGGACGTTAAATTAAAGTGACCACATTTCTAAGCGTCAATTTAAGGCTCGGCCCCACAAGGCTGGGGTGGGGATACCACAACGCGAGACCAAAAGGAGATAAAGGAGATGAAAAAAAAAAAAAGATTAAAACTTGTTCTTATATGCCATTTTCTAAGCTAAGCTTAACAAAAATGGAAGGGAGCTCTTAGCATGAACATGATCTGGCAAAGAGGCCCGGAAATAAATGTACCAGAATTTGGAAGCATGAAGAAAAACCAATACAATCAATTGCTTTGATTTTTGTACTGACAAATGTAGCTAAACTTATTTTCTACATAATTTACCCATATTTTCACAACTTCCTATTACAAATTGCAATAGAAATGCAACAACTTGATACAATACAATACAATACAAAAAGTACACCAACAACAGGCGCTAGGCCCAACAAGGTTGGTGAATAGATGAGCAATTCCTGCTTGACTTCTTCATGCTCCTCTTCCTCTTCTTCTTGTCCCTACTTTTATCTTGAACGCCCATTTGCATGAAAGGAAAAGAAAAAGCAGTATCAATTTACATAAAAAACTATTTGAACAAAAGCTAAGAGAAAAACATTATCAGATTTCAACTGGCTGCTCTCTTCACAATCCCCCAGTGACGATCCAAACCTTCCTTAAGCGATTTAACATCCTTAGAATTAACAATGTGCGATGGCAAAGTGTTCCAATCGTCGACAACTCTACTGAAAAAGCAATGTTTCCTACACTCCCTCTTAAATTGTGATTTAAATAATTTTAATCCATTTCCCCGAGTCCTATTACTATGAGAAAATTGTAAACCTTCTGTTTCATTTAACTTTATAAATTTGAACAACTGAATCAAATCTCCCCGTTTCCTTCTTTCTTGTAACGTATACATGTTAAATTTCTTTAATCTGTTTTCATAAGCCATACCTGAGGTTCCTTTAATAATTTTTGTAGCCCTGCGTTGAACTTTTTCTAACATGTCAATATCTTTTTTTAAATATGGCGACCAAAATTGTACTGCATACTCTAGATGTGGCCTAACCAGTCCTCTGTACAATGGCAAAATAACGTCTTTTGATTTACACGAAACATGTTTTTTAATATACCCCAGCATTCTATTTGCCTTATTACTTGCTTCTCTACATTGATACCCCATTTTAAGATCACTAGAAACCACTACACCTAAATCGTTTACAGTATTCCCTGATTTAATTTGTTGTCCTTGCAAGTTATATGCTGCGCATTTATTTTTATGACCCATGTGTAGAACTTGACATTTTTTAATATTAAATGACATACCCCACTTAGCAGCCCATTCCGATATTCGTGATAAATCTGTTTGAAATCGTTCTATTTGTTCCTCTGTGTTGACAATTCCCATTATTTTTAAGTCATCAGCAAATATACTAACTTTGCCCAGTATACCCTCAGTTATGTCATCAATAAATATTATGAATAGGAGTGGTCCAAGAACAGAACCTTGTGGAACACCACTTTCTACTTCTATCCATTGAGAACTATTACCCTTGATTTGCACTCGTTGCTTTCTCCCGATTAACCAACTTTTAATCCATTCAAATGTATGACCCTGAATACCGAATCTTTTCAATTTTAGTAGCAGAGCTTTATGTGGAACTTTATCAAATGCTTTCTGAAAGTCAATATAAGCTACATCTATGCTATTATTGCGGTCTAACTCCTTTGTTATTACATCATAAAAATTTAAAAGATTAGTCGTGCAAGATTTTCCCTTCCTAAATCCGTACTGTTTTTGTGCTAGCAAACCTTTTGTTTCAATAAATTCAGTTATATGACTCTTTAGCATGGTCTCAAAGATCTTACAAATAACTGATGTCAAACTAACTGGACGATAATTCCCTGGCTCACTCTTGGATCCTTTCTTAAACAGAGGAGTAATATTTGCTAATTTCCAATCTATCGGCACTGTTCCTGACTGATAAGAGCATTCAAATATAGACCATAACACACCCCCCATCTCCTCTGCACACTCCGTTAAAAATTTTGGATAGATAGAATCAGGGCCAGGAGCTTTGAAAGGTTTTAAATTCCTTAGATGGTAAATAACCTCTTCCCTATTAAATTTAAGATCATTTATTCCCTCACTGTTAGCATTTTCCACAACAGCGCTATCACAGTTAAAATTCCTACTGAATACAGTTGCAAAAAATTCATTTAACATAGTTGCCATTTCTAAATCATCATCTACTATCTTGCCCTGACTGTCGATTAGTGGGCCTAAGTGTGTGTCCGCTTTCTTGTTACCATTTGCATATGCGAAAAAACTTTTCGGATTAATATTGATGTCATTTGCAAGCTTATGCTCCAATTCGCATTTATGTTTTCTGCTAATGAATTTGTATCTTTTCCTTGATTTATTATATTCAATCTTATGTTCTCTTTTTCCCGTTTGCTTGAATATACCGAATGTCCTCTGTTTCTGTTTTAAAGCTGTTTTAGTTTCCTTATTAAACCACATAGGATATAATTTACGCAACTTCCTTTTTTGCACAAATGGGATATGGTTTTTAACTATTGTATTTATTTTATTTTTAAAATCAGCCCACTGTTCTTCAACGTTTCCATGCATTAGCCCTTCCTTAAACACATCAATAAGTTCAGATCTGATCAAACTAAAATTAGCCTTTTTAAAATTTGGAACTAACCTATTATTTTGATCTCTATTTGTCTTTAGAATAATTTCAAATCTTATGATGTTGTGGTCACTATCTCCCAAGTGCTCTCCAATATCTAGATTATGAATCCTGTCCTCATTACTACAAAATAATAAATCTAAAATTGCCTCTTCTCTTGTACCTTGTTGTACCATTTGCTGTAAAAAGCTATTTTGTATTACATTAATAAATTTTTCTCCCCTATCGCTTACTGAAAAATTTTCTTCCCAGTCTATGCCCGGAAGATTAAAATCTCCGATCAAGATAATTTCCCCTGACCTACATGCTTCTTCTATATGCTTAAATAGAATTTCATCCTGTAAAATACTAGTATTAGGTGGTCTATAAACATTTCCAATTACTAATTTTCTTCCATTATGATGTAAGATTTCTACCCATACTGTTTCTGCAGCTTCAGATTTATGACTGAAATTTAATTCCCTACAGCTCAAATGATCTCGAACATATAATATCACCCCTCCCCCTTTTCTTAATATTCTATCCTGCCTAAATACAGAAAAACCATTTAATTCTAAAATTGCAGAGTCGTCTTTGTTTGCCCAACTTTCAGTTATTCCGATTATATCCAAATTTTCCATTGCTACTAAAGCTTTCAACTCATCCATTTTGTTCCTAACACTACGTGCATTGCAGTACAAAACTTTTAATTTATCATTTAAACACTTTATCGAAATCTGCCTAGCAATTTTGCCTATCTGCTGAGTAGGTAAGTCACCCCCATTCCTAATTAGTTTTTTGACTCCAAACCACACAAAATTATTTTACTCACCTCTCGGTTTCCATTTCGACTGAGGTGAATTCCATCGGCGCTGATCCAATCTCGTTTGCAGGCCTTCCATATGTCGACGAACTCCACACCGTGCTCCGTACACAGGTCTTTTAATATGTGGTTTAACACTTTTGCCCTTTGGTTTTGCCACCCGGATGTAGTGCCGTACCTTGGCAGGAGACCCAGCACTTTCAAATCATGTGTTTTCTCCTTTATACATTTGATAACGTCAACAAAGTCTTTCCTGAAAGCATTATTTGTTGACTTTCCCACGTCGTTTGTTCCGACCCACAGCACTGTTTTGTCGTCCTTGTTCACTCCATTCTTTATTACCACTTCATTAACATCTTTTACCCTGGCTCCCGGTAAACAGCATCGCACCATAGAACTTTTTTCTCGTCCAACTATGTTTTTGATAACTCTGACCAATGAGTCCCCGAGAATTACGCCTCTTGTAGTGTCGTCTCTGATCATTGCCTAGCTGATCATTGCCCTTCACAACATATCATCTGAAAGTTCTAAACTGCATATCTAGCGACAACGGGACAAAAACGCAAATATTTAATGCTGGGAATTGTTTCGTCCTCACGTAGTTAAATTATTTTTGAGTTTTTGTCCTACATTCGAGAATGTATGGTTTCCTTACTCAGACCGAAAAAATTTTCAATATTGCAGTCATCGTCAACCCCCCCCCCCCCCTCCCCTTGCGGGCACCCCTGTCTTTCCTAGCAATCTACAAGTATAATAAGAAGTCAACATTTCCTGCATAAGGATTTTGTAATTTGGGAATGCTCCTTTCGGATCAGAGGTTTTTGTTGGGATTTCAATGTAATCGTAGGTTTATTTATTTATTTATTTTTTTTGAATGTAAGTGCGTTGACTAATTTCAGGTTTGCTTTGAAGTATGAATGGCATGGAACTGAATTATCCCTAATCCGAGGGATAATTCAATTCCATGCCATTCGAGGGGGGGCGAGGGGGAGGCGAGGGGGGGGCGATTATATAATCACATGCAAAAAAGAAACCAAACATTGTGAAAATATACATGAAAACAAAATAAACCTTATGTGAACATTTATAGCGGCTGATATTTTTTAATGTGAGAAACGAATTTAATTAAGATAAGAACATCAAACCGGTCCGTAAGATCCCCCGCCCCCCTTTGGTTCGTTTAGAAAGAAAATGCATACTGTCAGCCCCGCTTAATCGGGTAACGGATAAAGGAATACCCCGCTTATAGGAATAAAACCTTCCAGAACCGAATATTTCCCCATAGATGCAATGTTAAAGATCTCCGTTTAATCGAATAATTTCCCCGGATAATCCAATAATACTGGTCTGCTTTTAAAATACTTTTAATAAAAAAATTGATTAAATTTCAAAAATAAAAGTAAATAAGAACAAGTTTTGAATTTTCAAGTTGATCTTTCAGCAACACCTCCCCATGCCCACTAAATTTGAGAGTCACTCGTTCGCTTTCATGATTCCCCCCCCCCCCCCTCTCCCACCCGGAAGTAAATAGAGAGGTCATTTTCTAAAGGGTTTCTGGAATCTTCTATTTAGCAATACAAAAAAATAAGGATCTATTTAGATATACCGACTTATTATTACGTTTCGAGGCAATATTATCAGTTCTGTAAGGTAAAGAAATTTTCCCCGCATAATCGAATAAAATATGCTGGAACCAACAGTATTCCTTTAAGCGGGGCCGACAGTATGTAAAAATGGAAACAATTTACAACAAACATTTTAATACAGAATGCTACTGAAAATGAAAAATTAATTCAACTTGCTTTTAATGCTCAATTTCAACATTTAAAACTTTTACATTCGTCCCATAAAAGGTATATTTAATCTTTCTACTCATTTTATTTGCATCACTTAGTATTCGCTTATACGGGCGAATATGGAAAATGAGTATTAGTGGATAGGATAAAATGAATGAAAATAAAATTGTGTAAAACGTGAATTTTAAATTTGAGAAAATTTCAGATTCACCGAATTTTAACTTTTTTTTCAGTTTGCAACGGAACAAACATGTTATTATTAAGAATGTTGAGAATTATCGTGAAAACAATCTATAATGTAACATATGTTTAAAAAAATCCTTAAATACAATTCCTTTCGTTGCAAATAAATAAATAAAAATAATAATAATAAGCGCATGGGCCTCAAATTTGTGTAAACTTTTCAAGAAAAAAAAGGAGAGATGTTGTTTGAAGCATGAATGGTGAGAAGATTTTCTCCCGGGTTTTCTCAGAAACCACATGCCACCCAGGACCATATAATACTGGGTTATGGATGTCCACCTGTCATCATACTACCTCTTCAAAGGAATGCCGAGACACGGGTCAGTTCGGCTAAAATAGGCTAAAAAGTCTGTCTGGTGGGGGAGATATGTCTGGAGGAGATAATTGGCAATTCCCAGAATGGGGACTGAAACTGGTTTGCTAAAGTTAAAAAAGCAGGGCCATTGAATAGTCTTGCTGAAAAGCTGTATACCTAGAAAACCCCCTTGAGGAATTTATCAGAAAACCACCTATTCGCTATTCACTTCATGGTTCTAAAAGTCTCCGAAGATAATAAACAGACTTTTCAACACGAGCAGAGCAATAATAAAACTCCCCGCTTTCGTGATTGTAGCAATATTATAGGCATAAGTAATGAGCTGATTTCAACCCTGTGAACTATAAATTAGAAAACTTAAACATCAGAGTCTTCAGCGAAATTCCATTGAGAAAACGTTTTTCTTTTTTGAATATAATACCTAGATCAAAAACTTTTTAATACAAAAATTTGTTAGGGAATTCAAGTTTTCCTCATCTTTGAAAATGTGAATTGAATTGTTTTTAACGCTTTTAAAATTTCTTTTTTAAGCAAACAAAATAAAAGGAATAATTTCTAGGAATACTTTTTCGAGAGATGGAGAAGACACGAGCAGGGATGGATCCAGGAATAATTTCTATAGGGGCACTAGGAGTAAAAAGTGGTTCGTAAAATTTTGCGTAATAAAAGTTTCTTAAATAGTGCTTTGACGTTTTTAGAGCCCTTTGAAACCAGTTAATCTACTTTAAAGTATGGAGAAAATATGCACTAATTTACTTCAAATGAAAAGCTATACCATATATATATATATATATATAACCATTTTAAGCCAATTAAACAAATAATTTTACCAAATGACTAATACAGGGGGCTTGATTTAGATGTTTAAAGTTATTTTAATGTAAGATTCCGATGAGCTAAATTTTTTCCCAAAAGGCAGAGGTCATTGTTAGCTCAGTGGCTTACTGGAGGTGGCATGTGCCCCCTGATGGGCTCCCCTTAAAATCAGCCACTGGGCACGAGGAAGTAAAAAATGATTCTCCCTCCTCAAATATTTGCACAATTAAGTAGCCATCAGAGCTTCTATATTATTTAGGATCTTTTAAAACCAATCAATCTACATTAAAGTGCAGAAAAATGAGTAAAACTTATTTAATGGAATAATCTCCTTTTAAGATTTATTTTAGTTGAATGGGAGAGCTTGAGTTGACTAGCTAATTTAAAGTACTACCAAACAGTGGAAATTTTATTATTATTATTCGAAATGACTTAAATACTTTTTAATTAATCATAATAAAGTTTAAGCTGAAAAGTTCATCTCCCAGTTGAAACTAGTGATGAAATTCATCCGATTGCTTAAAATTTAATGTTTCTTTTGCAACCATCAGCAATTATTAGTTTTATATAAAAATAGCTGCGTAGCACAGCTTTGCACGGGATATTTCGAAAATTTTCATTCGCAGGCGGAGGAAGACTTACGTTATGTTAGCACATGTTCAACACTCTGTTCTATGCAAATCAGATTACTAAAAAATCTCATTAGAATAAAGGCAACAATCTTTCGAAATTGCCCTTGGAGTAAGAACAGCAGTCCCTAAAATCCCTTTTCATGCCCGACATTAGTCACAAAAATGCTATACGAATGAAGCAGCTCTTAAATAACGTTAGCAATACGGCTAAAAATCCTCATCAGAATAAAGACAAATAATCCCTAAAATACCCGATGCAATAATAAGGGTATCAGTTCTCAGGCAATGTCTCCCCTTAAAGTCCTTTTCAGGATAACAACTGTACCGTAAAATCAGTGGCGTAAATAACACCCCCGCAACCCCACTGCGCAGGGGGGGCGCACGAGGTTTTAGGGCGCACGTTCCAGAAAATAAGACCCCTTCATGAGTTACTACCTATATATAAACATAAATATTTTTATCACATTTTTTTAACATTTATAATCTAATCCAATGTCACTCCTGCGCTTTCTGAATGAAATTCTTCGTTAACGCGTCACATAATGCATAATTAAACCCCACCCCACCCTCTCACTTCCTCTCTCCTGTGTACCTGCATATTATAGTACAGTGATCTCTCACTTATGCGCGGGCGCAAGGGCTCGCGGCAAAAACGCGCATAAGTGAAAAATGCGCATAAATGAAAGCGCGCAGAAGTGAAAAATCCCAAAAGGGAGGCTAAAAGTAAAACATCAGCTCAGTGTATACGGAAACTGTTAATAAATATTACTATGCATACAGTCATACTGAAAAATAGAAAAGAGATTACATAGCGTCAAAATGAAAGTACGTACAGGGTGGGGCAAAAGTAATGACCTGGTTTTGAAGGGTTATAAAAAAAAAACTAATGCAGTTTGAGACTTAAAACTTTTTTTTTATCTGTATGTAATCCCATTTTTTTGCATTAAGTTTTGAATACCACTTCAGCAAGATGGCGGCCTTCTGCAGCAATACACTGATGCAGTCTATTTTTCCACGCAGAGAGAATAGACTACATCTTTGTGTGTTTATCAATATCCCGCGTAATGTTACGGTCCCTAAGCTTTTTTTTTTTTTTTTTGTGGGGTTATTTGAAGGAAAATGTTCCCCATACTTTAGAAGAGCTGAAAAACCGAATTTTCAAAGAAATATCCGCCATACCCCCTTGAAATGTGCAGAAAAGTTTCCCAAAACTTCAGAAATTGACTGCCTCAGTGTATTGGTGCTGAAGACCGTCATTTTGCTGAGGTGGTATTCAAAACTTATGGGATTTTATGTAGATCAAAATAAAAAAAATTTTAAGTCTCAAACTGCATAGGCGTAACCAGGGGGGGGTTTTGGGGGTTCAAACCCCCCCCTTTGGATATTGACTTATTGAGGCACATTTAAGCTCACAAAATTTCTGGCTACGGCCTTGCAAAGCACATTTTTTTTTTCCCCTAAGAAAATTAAACACATATGCATATGATTTTATTTCCTCTTTCTCTGAAGGGTTGTGATCATGATCAAAGTATGCAGCTCATAATAAAGAGGACTTTTCATCTGGCTATAATCAACCCCCTTGTCACCTTGGGGGGGGGGGGGTTACAGCAAAAGGTGGCTTCAATCACCGTACAACACACACACAAACAGAGATCCTTTCAATCACTCCAGATGGTTTTCTTTCCTTCTTGATGTCTTTTTTACCCAAAGGCAGCAATTTAGGTATACAATCGCACAAGTAATAAGTTTCGTGGGAAATATTCTCTACTATGATGGAGTTTTGTTTTCTGATAACCCGGCGCTGGGGTCTGAAAATAAAGGAGCCCTAGCCAACAATTGTCCTAATGGGTTAAACCCTCAAGCCAGGAAGTGATGCTCATCAAGAAACTTAAAGGGCAATTTGTATTTATTTATGACTTCCTGTCTAAACACCCATTTTGGTAAAATATTTTTTGTAGATAAGCCAATTGGAAAACTGATGAACTGTATTTGCATTGCATTCTCATTTACAGATGTTCTGTCATCTCTTATATTTTAAATGTTTTTTTTTCTTATTATGGTTGATCACTGATTGCATTACGAGTTTGGAAATCATCCGTTCAACGTTTCCAATCTCACTGCTACGGTTTAATGCTGCATTTAAAAACAATCAAGTATTATTTATATTTAAGCTAAATTTTTAGTTATTTTCGATATATAATAATGTTTGCACTGCAGCGATGGACACGTTCGTCATCCAAAAAGAAAAGAAAATTCATTTCAGACGCTTCCACTTCTGAAGTATGTTTTGCTACAAATTTAACAAAATTTTTAGAAATTTATTGTGGGGATGATCATTTTTGTAGGGGAATTTGGATTTTTTCCCCTAAAATTCCACTATTTCCCAGTTTTAATATTATGAATGCCTGGACATAGAAGACTGCGTAGCGCTAAAAATTGAATTTTCTATTGCGTTTGAATTACAAAAATAAACTAATAGATCTAGTAATGAATGTTTAATGTTTTTGTGAATCAAGGCCGTATTCAGAAGGGAAGGGGGACCCACGGGCCGCCCCCCCCCCCAGAAATCTTTTGCAATGTATCATATATTCCTCCCTGAAACTTTGCTTAACATAAGTGTGTCGAAGTCTGGGCCTCCCCGAAAAAAATTCTGGATACGGCCTTGGCTCCGGAGCAGGGGGAGCGAGTTAAGAATTAGGAAGGGCAGTGCATGCTTCAAAATCATACCCTTTATATATACACACATATATATATATATAGATATATATGACTAGAAATGATGTTAATAGGAATTTTTTTACATATATGATAGCTTTTTGATGTATATATAGTAGATGTATGTTTAGATCTTTGGTGAAGTTAGAGGAGTGGGTATTTTGGGCTTCTGCAACTTAAATTTTTGTAACTGGTCTTACATCTATAATGCTTAGGCTAACTCTGGAGGCAAGGCTTCGAGGGCTCTCCCCAGGAAACTTTTTGAAATCTTCCCAGCAATGCAATTTCGGGATACTTTGGTGATGTTAGAGGAAACAGAAAGGAGTTTGGTTACTCCCCCCCCCCCCCATTTTTTTCAAAATAAAGTCTTATGTCTTTTAAGTTACTTTTGGTGTCGCTCGTGATAGTGTTCAATGTCCTTTCCTGAGAGTGTTTCTGAAAGTAAAGTGCCTTAAAAGCGTAATTTCTCTTTTCTTTCTTTTTCTTGTGATCTGAACTTTCAACTTGTGATCTGAAGTTTTTTTGCCAGGGGGAGGGGGAGGAATTGACTTGCTCCGAGGGGGTAGCTCCCCCCCCCCCGGGAGATGCCTGAAATAAACACGGAGTATATTTTTAGAGACAAGTATTTATGACTAATAAATTTTCAACTCTTTTACACCTCTTATCGGTGTTTGGTCTGTACATTTTTAGTATGACCCCCCCCTTTCACCAACCCTAGTTACGCCTATGTCAAACTGTATATATATATTTTTTTTTTAACTGTTCAAAATCGGGTCACTACTTCTGCCCCACCCTGTATAATGCAAGTTACGTAAGTACTGTACATTTGCTTATTTTTTTGAACTCTTAAGATGGGGCTGCGATTATAGAAGGTTCTTATAATGGTTTTCAAGCACGAATTAAAGAAAAAAGTGGTAATGAAGATTTTGTGCATTGTATATCGCATAATCTGAACTGAAATGATTCAGAGGAGATTATAACTGTTATAGTTGTGTTTTACAATTTGAACATCTATTTTAGTAAAAGTTTACCCAGATGGGTCTTGTTAAAAGAATGTTCTACGGAATGTATGGTAACAAAAACACTGAAGAGCTTATTACTGGATGGTTTTCTAGATATGATTGTTTAATAGCAATGGAAGTTAACTTGCTCAGCGAGGTTAAATTGCGTTTCGTGTATCATAATAACATCAACTAAAGGTATGGACTATGGAAATAGCAAAAGCAACTGCCTTACAAAAACAAATGTCTTCCTTCAAATTCCTTTTGATGCTAGTATTTCAAAGCAAAATACTAGAAAATATTAGATTAACTTTCAAAATCCTGGAGTATCGTTGGATGAAGCCAGTTGCCTTCCAGAGAGGAACATAACCTTTCTTTAAACATTTCGTATGAACTGTGATAGCTCCGTGAATGAAGCAAAAAAGCCTGCAGAGATGTGCAAAACGGAAACTAAATTACCCACTAAAAGAAAGATGAAAGTTAAATGCTTTTTCAATGAAATGGAAAAATGCTCAGTTTAGGGACCCACATTACTGATTCAAAGCTAAAGTTTTCTATGCTGCTATCGATATAATGGTCAACCAAATTCATCAAAGGTTTGATCAATTAATTCCTCATTTAACAATATGTTCAATTTTTAAGTCCCAAAGCATCAACAGAGTACACTGATAAAGAGCAACTAAATTTTGCGAAAAGTACCAAAACGATGTATCAGTCTCAATTACATCATAAATTATTAGTTAGCGAGACATTTTGGAAAGTGAAACAAAGGAGAGACACTTGATAAATATAGCTGAAGTTGCTCATTTAGTGATGATCGAGAACAATGTTTTATCATGTAGTCTCCCAGACGTATGCACTACTTTTTCGTTCTTTCTAACTTCGCCAGTAATATCATCATCAGCAGAGAGATCTTTTTCCAAACTGAAGCTAATCAAATCATACCTCAGAAGTACGATGACAGAAGGAAGATAGAAAGCATCAGGGTTCTTACACCTCGACGAACTTGCTCAAAAATTTCTTAATTGTAAAAAACGAAGACGCATATCTATTAACACAGATTAATATAGAATTGATTTTCTTGTTCAACTAGTGTCTAATTTGAGCACGAATAGTTTCCTTTGTATTTATTAATATTATTTAATTCACTTTATAAATAAATAATAGCAACCCCTAACGAAATTTTGAATATAATTACTTTAAGATAGTGTGTTATTTTCTAATATTATTCAAATAAATTTCATTTCAAGCTGGTAAGTGCATGCAATGTTTCAATTCGTTACCTTTTCGAAATACCACCTTTTAATAATAAATACGATTTAAACGATTTAAATCATCTTAAATTTAAATAAAATTAATTGTTACAAATACCAGAATATCTCTTCACCGAAGTGTTTTTTTTTTTTTAATTTTTTGTGGTAAGCCAAAGATAGGGCGCACTTATAAATCTTGCAGGGGGGCGCACCTAAGTCTATGTACGCCACTGCGTAAAATCCCTTTTAGAATAAGGATGCAAGTTATCGAGTAACAACAAGTCTTTCTAAAAATTGCCATCAGGATCAGAAATATTCCAATTTAAAAAAAAGACAATAATCCAGGAAAATCCCCATTAGAATAATAAGAAAAACACAAAAAAATATATAAAAACTGTAGAATATGGTCCCGTAAAAATACCTTTCTAGAAAAGGGAATCAAAATACAGTAGCGAAAAATGCAGAAGCTTTGTTTTTAACCTTTCATATTGCAGGATATTTTCAGCTGTCTTGCTGTCTATAGAGCATGTCTATAGAGAATTAATTTTAAAAGATTCAATTTCATAAGAAATCTTCGGCTGAGGATGTTTTGTAACTGTTGATTTCCCTTTAAAAAATTCATTCATAACTCTACTGAATAGCTTGTGTATTCATAACTCACCAAGTAAATATTTAATCAAATTGAGTCTAAAGTTTCTATATATTTAATGTCTTCCATCATTCATCAATATTATTCAAGCATTTTTTCAAAGCTTTTCTAGTATGCTTGCATGTAGAGAGTATCAAGCATGAGAAATTTTAGTGCCATGCAGTAATGGTATTTGGTGCAACAATCTTTGAGAAATCTGATTTTGTTTGGCCATTTTTCGTATTTTCTAATCAGTACGAAAACATGCCGATTTCATCTGAATTTGACGAGTGAACGAAATCACCGATTGTGACTGCGAAATATAGGAGCCCCTAAATTTCACTAAAAAGTAAGAAGAAAAATGAAAATTTATGTAAGTCTGTTGACCAATTTTATTTTTTTAGTTACGAACTTCAAAAAGCTCTTAAATCATCACAATTTGTCGAAATATCAACATACTAAAAAAACTAGCAACAATGTCTCTTTCTGTTCGTGTCGTATGGTAATGTTATTTCATAAAGGAATTATGCACATGCACATTTTAATAGAATATATTATTTCAGAAAAAAGAAATGACTGCAAATTATTTACATAAATATTTTTTTTCTTTTATGTACATAATTCTTTTATGTAAGGACTACTTTTATGTAAAGAATTCTTTTATGTATGGAGGGGACCACATACTGGTTATTCCCCCCCCCCCCTCTCGGAGCCATATGGGGGGGGGGGTTGCTGAGGCGTGACACCACAAGTTACCGCACCAGATGGCATTCGTGCTAGAAACACCGCTGTATATATATATATAGAAAGGGCGCACCGCCCGGGGGGGGGGGGATCCAGAAGGCGCAGGATATCCGGTATCCAACCGTCTTTTAAATATCAGAAATCTGATTCGGCCACTGCACGACAGAGCATGCAGATCAAATTTAACTTTTAAAATTCAATTAATTAGCATGTTTTGAAAATATATGTAAATTATAAACAGTACGTAGTTGAAAGCTTTGAGATGTTTAACAGCTCAGCGGTATGTGGATGAAATCCTACGGCCTCATGTGCTTCCATACTCAACTGGTATTCCAGGTGCAATTTACCAGCAGGATAACGCTCGTCCGCACACGGCTCGGATTGACGGGACTTCTTATGATGTGTTCGAACCATTCCATGACCTGTTCGCTCCCCGGACATCTCCCCTGTTGCGCATGTATGGGACCAGCTGAAACGCCAGTTGCCGTCGGGCCACTCCTTGCATGATTTGGACAGAGTTGTTCAAGATTTGTGGGTACGGCTGCCTCAGGGCAACATCAGACGTCTTTTCTATTCAATGCCGGACCGTATTGTGGCATGTATCGCAGCCCGAGGCGGTCCGACGCGCTATTGAGCATAGATGGGTTGGGGCTTTGTAATTGGCTAATTGTTTAGTTTTGTTGATCAAGTGCATCTTTCATCTTTTATCATTCACTGAAATAAATTTCATTTCAACCCGAGAATTCCTTCTTGGTCCGCTATTTTCAACGGCTGTGAGTGTATAAGCGCTTAAGTGTCTGCTTGTTTGTCGCCGATATAGCTCATTCCGAATCTCTTATGCTGCCTTCACACCTAATAAAGTAGTGGTTTCCAAGAGAGCGGCTGTGTGTCTGAAATGCTAAAGTTACAAGAATTATATATATATTCCTTACCTTTTACTAAACATTACTAATAAGTAAAACTTTCATCTTTTGTGTAAAAATTAAATTAATAAAAGTCAATTGTATGAAATAGCAATAAAAATTCCAGATGTTTCATGTATACAACGAACCCTGTTTTCGAAGCAAAAACTCGTGCTCAGTTTCAATAGATGAGTTGATAGGATTAAATTCCATTTTCTCAATTCTTGTTTTATTATTTCTATTTCAGGGAAACCAGATAACCGTGTTTTGTGATGAATGTCTTTCCATTAATTTTAGTACTTATACAAAAAGTAAAGACTGAGTTGTCAGAACAACAGCAATGGCAATCACAGTCAAAAGTTTTCACTAGTTGAGAGAGCAGTGGTGTAGTCTAGGGGGGACAGCGTCCCCCTATCCTTTTATTGTAACATTAGCATCCCCCCACTTGTTTTGAATTTTAACGTAAGCTTACCCCCCCCCCTTTTTGATGTTTGTTTATGGAAACGTCCCCCCACTTTTTTTTTCCGGTTGAGAGCACTCATCATTTTATTTTCAGCAGTGGTGCAGTACTGGGAAAGAAGTTGGGGCACATGCGCATGAATTAATGTAATAAAAACATAAGGGGACGATTGTGTAATTAATTTAAAGAAGTAGGATATGCTATCTCAAACTGTCCCTTCTTTCCAACGTCAAATTGTTAGCTATTTTTTTTTAAATTACCAAAAACATTTAGCCAAAACCTAAATTGTTTCCTTCGTAAATTTTTGGCTTATTATACCTCATATTTAACGTGATTAATTGTATGTGTTTTGAATTGATTTCTGACACATACAAAGTATGATGCATTGTAAAATAAAATAATATGTTTTCTGTTATTAGTGGAAGCCTGCAAAGCAAAGTGGAAATATTTGCGGGATTATTTTACCAGAAGGAAAAGCAAGCCAACCGGAACTGCTGCCGATTATAAAAATTACAAGGAGCAGCAGCGAATGGAGGCCCTTTCCTTTCTGGGAAATACATATTGTATTGAAAGATCGTAAGTTCAACACTTTTTAACCTCAATTTCAAATTTTATACAATACTGTTGAACCTCATTAAAACGAACCCAAAGGGACTTTTAAAATAAATTTCTTATCGGAAAAAGAATTAAATCCTCCTTTTAGGAAGCAAAAGTGGGATTTCACGCTGTTTTCCAGTACACAATGCTCCATTTAAGACCCTACTATATATGTAAATCAATGCTATGGATTTTGAATTTGTCATAAGAAAAGAAAAATAATTTCTGGTTCTCAAATAAAATGTTTTAAAAGTAAAAATTCAGTAACTGTAAAAGTTCATGAACTAGAATTACATATCAAACGAAAATCTTTCCAAATTATTGTAGAATTACTCTAGAAGTCTTCAATGGCATATAAATTGTTTAGGTATTCTGATGCATTATCCTTTTTTTTTTACCGTGTGGTCAAAGTAAAAAGCGATTTTTGTTTGTTTCGTATTGAATTGAAGTGCCAACGGTAGGGAACACGAAAAGTTAGACTGATCCGATAGTTTGAATTAAGAGTGTTCGTCTTAAACGAAGAAAATAGCTTTATTTGTTAATACATTAGGCCGCAGATCGTAAATGTCTTAGCAGTAAGTCGTTTTAAGCGTGTTTGAATTAACGAGGTTTGACTGTATTACAAAGGAGCATATCTGTATTCTTTTCATTTGTACCCAATATAAAATTATTTAATCTCAGATTTAAACAAAAGAAAAAAAAACTTTTTTCCCATGTTTTATACCATTTCTTAAGTAAAGAATAGTGAAGAAAAATTAGGATAGATCTAACAAAAATACAAATTATTTTGAATTGGAGACAAAAAAAAAACTCAATTATTACTTTTACTCTGCGAATACAGAATATTGCTGAGAAGGGGCAATTTCTTAGTGGTCATATGTATTTGAACCGAGGGGGGGGGGATTTCAGTTTTGTATTGTCTATGAGCAGTGTGGTAGCTAGAAATTCCTAAAAGAGGGGATCAGCATGCAACAGTGGCCTAACTTGCCTTATCTGTATCCCGTTGCTCCTTCCTCACAGCATGAAAGAGCCCCCATAGTTGTAAATTGCTTTTCCGCTCCTAGAATGATATAGCATATGACCAAGCACCCTTTAACTTCCTGCTGAATGCAAAACGTTTTACGAGAACTAAAGCAACCATTTGATATATCGACTGTACCGAGTACTCGGTATATACTCAGCTAGAATTCTATTACTCGGCAAATAGCCGAGTACTTGTAAAAAATGTTGTAATTTGTTTTTCAAGATTACTAATAGTAGATAAATTTATAACCGATTAGTACAATAATATTCAAATAATAATTTTTCTACTTTTTATGGAGACAGGTGATTTTTTAAAAATTATAAATGTCTTTTAAAATGTTCTTATATGCACAACTACTCCCTATTTGGTACTTGGCCCAGTAGTAAATAACCGAGTACACGGCTACTCTGTACATCCCTAGTTATAACACACACAGGTAGAGTATAAATTCGCCAAACATTAAATTAATAATGTATAATACCAATATGTTTATGGTTTATACAATGTAGCCTTTCTTTTTCGAAGTTCATTTTTAGCAAGTTTTTAATGGAGTAAAATATTCCTTCATATTCATTTCTGTAATGTATTTTGAACTAAAGTATTCAATAATTGGGCATGGGAAAATTTATTCAATGAAATAAAATAGTAAAGGGTTGTCCCCTTCTCTCTTTATAGCTCAATTTCAAATATGGATGAAAGTCCTCATCTCATCCAGAATGAGGATCATGAATTTGCACATGTGGAAGTCGTCCCATCAGTTTCTGAGGAGACAGCTGCCGAGCAGCGGCCTACTATAGAGTGGCTGACAGTAACGTATACTGATCAGCAGCCTACTGATGCAGTTATGCCTGAAGATGGGCAACATTCTTCAACTGCTTCCTGGGAAGACTGCACAGCAGAGCCGGAAGAGTTGTGCGGGGAAAGGGCTCAAAAGCGCCAGAGAAAAAGCGAGACGAGTCCCTTCCCCAGCAAAAAACAAGCGTCTATGAGAGACAAGTTTTTAAAGGAGATGAGGGACAGCCAGAAAGAGCGCACAGAGTGCATAAAAGCTCTGCTGGCTGAACCACATGGTGGCAGAAACCACATTGATGATTTTTTTCAAGGGATGGTCTCAACAATGAAAACTTTGCCCAATCACCTCATGTTGAGGGCAAAACATGACATTTTTAATGTCATGGCCAAATATGAATTGTTGGCTGCAGAAGAAAAGCAATAAATTATAATAATATTCCATATGTATAAATGGTTATCTTGCTTTCAACATTTAAAAAAACGAAACAATTTATGTGTGTGTATATATATATATATATTTTCCATTTTTATTTATTTTTTTCAAAAAATATTTCTAACTGAGATAATGCATACATTGTAAACACATTACTAGATTGTGGGAAAATAGCAAATTGGGCTACTTAGTCATGACTGATGATCAAAAATTTTCATTAATAAGTAGGAGCAATGTATTCAAACAGAAAAATTAACAATTGTTTTAAAATTTTATTAACTTTCAATCATTTAATTACATTTTTCTTGTAATTATACAATACTGAAATTTAAAATATGCTTTGCTCCCTTTTACTTATATATTAAATGTTATGATTTAGCTAGAAATGGGCTAGAACAAAATAAAAATAATACATGAAGAGAATAAGAGATTAATATGAATGGTGGTACAAATGCTACATGAAAGAAAATAAACTTTACACTAAATAAATTAAGAAATGAGAATAAAAGACCAAAAAATTAATACATAACATTCTTACTATTTACATGCCATTTCATCTCATGCATTTACACATAAAATTAAACTATCACCAATTAAATTCTAGCACAAAGAAGCACTGATAACAACATTATTATTATTTCTTGTTTGTTTACTTTTAAAATCAAACCACAATTTTTTCACATTTGAAAATTGGCCAATGAAAATTTTCTGCATTAAAAAATATTTTTAAATTTATGAAAAAAAAACTATTACTTAAAAAAAAAAATACTTAAAATGAACAGTGAATTGAAAAAATTTAATTTGTTCTATTAACGTGGGCATCTTGCCACAGAACTTTGCCAGCTTTGCTCACGAAATAATCGGCAAATGCTTCCCTAATCTGGGAGGGACCAAACCCGCTGCGCCAGTCATTAGTCGCACCTAGTGGCAACATATTTTTTGTAGGAAGAACGTGTTCTTCAGAGTCGTTGCATATGCTGATGTTGAAATGTCTTAACATGTTGTGTAATGTACAGCAAGCCACTATCAGCAAATCTGTGGTTTCCACTTTTAAAGAAATCGGCGTGAAGAAAACTCTGAAAACTTGGCAGAGTATCCCGAAGGCATTTTCGGACGTTCTTCTCGCTCTACACAACCTGTAGTTGAATACAGCCATCTTTTTATCTTTTTGTGCTGCATTTACAGGGAAAGGCTTCAGCATAAACTCTGACAATGAAAATGCCGAGTCCCCCAATAAAACATGAGGCAGCAACTTTTTCGAGTGGGGAAGAAACTTAGGAGGTGGCAATGGAAATTCTCCACACAATAGCTTTTGTCCCATCTTCGATTTGGGAAAAATTCCAGCATCGCCCTCTCGACCATATGAGCCAACATCAATGGCAGTAAATTTGCATGAAGGGTCTACAATTGCTAATAATACCACTGAAAAAAAATTTTTGTAGTTGTAGAACTTAGAACCGGAGTTCTTTGGGCAAACAATTCTAACATGTTTCCCATCTATTGCTCCACAGCAATTGGGAAAATGCCATGTGCTGCCATACAAAGCAGCAGCTTTCTTTAACTCTTCCTCTGAAGGTTCTGGCAAAAACACTGGCATCAATTTGTCTACAATTGCCTTCAATACTTCCCGAAGAATGAGACTGAGCCAGCTATGTGATATCCTATACTGAAACGCCAAGGACCTTAACGATTCCCCAGTGGAAAGATACCTGAAAGTAAACATATATTTTATAAACAGTATTTTAAAGTCTGACTAGAGAGAAATAAACCTTGAATCCAGCTCAAATAATGATTGACACAAACTGGAATTTAACATGAAGTTTTCTATCAATACTTAAATTGTATATCTTTATAAATTTCCTTTTTGAATAGGCAAAAATATTGAGCTGATTACATTTTAATTGGGAATATTTCTATTGAGTCAGACTGTGAGTGATTTTGTTATGGCTCAAAATAGGTATAGAGAACCATCCATCTTACAAACACTTAAAAATTTCATCGCATAATTGTAAAAATGCATCATTTCTATTCATTTTTGAAGAAAAATTCTATAATGGGAAAGAGTGGGAATTTTCAAGCTACCTGTCACCAATGTATACACAATTTAAAGCACTGGCGTAGATAAAGGGGGTGTTTTGGGGATACCCCCCCCCCCCCCCCCGAGATGGTGAAGATTGTCCAGCATTTATCCGATTTTTCTTGTAAAACCATGAAATTAGCTCAGTTCTCCGGAAGACCCCCGAAATCCGGGTCTAGCTACGCTACTGATTTAACGTATACTGTAATTTTATGTGCTTAAAAAGTTGCATCAATACCTGGATGTTTGTATTGTTTAGAGACTACCTGTAGTTGAAAAACGCTAGATGTTCCATATATATGTTTGGTATGAATCAGGCCCATCATTTAAATTTTTTTACTGTAACAGAGGATAAATAAGCAAAAGCGGCATTTGAGAAAAAGAACAAATGTACATACATGCATGTTTTCAAGCCTGATTCCCCCCAATTGTTAGTTTTTAATACGAATTTGGATATAAATGTAATCGTAATTTTTGTTTACAAGGCCTCGTAGGCAGCGGCGTCTCCCTACTATTTTATTTTAACACAAGCGTCCCCCCACTTGTTTTGAATATTAGCATAAGCGTCCTCCCACTTTTTGATGTCCGTATATGTAAACGTACCCCCACCATTTTTAATTAAATTAGTTAATCAGTTAAGGTTTATAATACTCGTGAATGCAACTAGCCATTAAGAAAAGTTTATTTTTATTTTGATGTTCATGTCTACACTGAAATTATTCAGTGTAAACTTTAACATTTTCTCCTCCGTCCCCTAAAAAGCTACTAATTTCCTCCAAAAATAATGTCCCTCCAATCGGCTAAACCCCTGATGGACGATTTAAATATTCACAATTCTAGGAAGAAGAAAAAAAAAGTACTTACCTCAGCGTTACACATAGCTTTTCATCTGGAGAAATTGGAGTTTTGTGCCTATTATATGCAGTACTGGATATTTCAGAGGAAATGTGGTCCAGGACTAATTTAAATAGCTCAGGTGTCAACCTGAAATACTGACGAAATTTTTCTTCGTCTTTGGATAGATGTCTGTCGATTAATAAATTGTACGAGCCTTCTTCCTTGCGATTCCTAAATATTGAGTGAATTTCTTGCCGAGGAAGCAGCTCATCACTAATTACTGCATCATCCATTTCTTCTTCTTCCAGTAGTAACCCGAGAACAATGCGTTTTTTTTCATTGAAATCCATCTTTAAATTCCGAGATCCGACTGGAAAGCAGACCGATTCCCGCGCGATGTAGGTCGTCTAGGAAACCACTCTGGCGGTGAAAGTCGAATTTCTTCTCCGCTGACGTCACTCTGCGCTGAGCGGAACGTTGAAGCGCTTCCTAGGAAACCGTAGAAGGACACGGAAACAAGATGCAGGCGCCGTCGCTGCGTCGCCGAGAAATTGTGTCCGAGACCCTTCACATCTGGCAGCGGCGTAAAGACCGTATTCTATCTCGCGCATGCTCAGTAGCGCTTTTATTTTGTAAACAAACTGAATTTCGCGCGCAGTTCGTTCTAATTAACAATGATAAAACAAATACAATATAAAACCGTTTATAATTATTAACAATTATTTGCTTTTTCTGCGTGCACTAACTGCAATATATATGAATATCTATTTTAATTTTCGTCAAAAGACCTCAAATGATGTGTTAACCAGTCTTGCAAAACTACCCATCAATGTCCTCTTGAAAAGATTTTTGCAGCATCATATCTGTGGATGCAAGTGCATCCATCAAAGCTTCATTCTGCCTCTTTCATTTGCTTTTTGATATCAAAAAGGCATTCTTTTTCCTTATGCTTTGGGGTACTTGGAGTACCTGAAAAGAAAAAAGTTTGCATCTGGAATGTAGCTTGGAAAATATAAAAAATACCTGAGAATTCAAATTTTACTTTATAACATTCATTATTTGAAATTACTAGCATGACCGTAGGACCATCTTAATATTATCCAAATTAGGTAATAGATAATCGCTCATAATACTTTCATTTGACTTCGAGAAACTGGCCCCTCATTTTGTACGACACTTGAGTTTTCTTGAAATATGTTGTCATACACATTTCAAGAATTGTCATTGTCTCTTCTGTAGAACAATAAGACAATTCATTAAATTTTGTACCTCACTGTTAACCAGGGTTGGCAGGTTTTTGACATGCGACAGTTTTAACCATGGTTAAAACTAGGGATGTAACGAATAGTGATTTGGCCGAATACCGAAAATTCGGCCATTTCTTCAAGGCCGAAGCCGAATATTCGGCCAATGTCTTCGGCCGAATACCGAATATTCGGCTGCCGAATATTAAAATTTCTGGAAAACCGTTGTAATAGAGAGTATTTGTCAAATTAAAAATTATTCACAAACACCAATTACACGCAATGTATGATGTGTGATGTAATTCTGTTTGTTAAGAATTTAAAACTATCTAAAATTAATCTATTTTCTCTATTGTTTTGAATGTAATAAAACTAAGAATTTCACCCGCAAGTGGAATAGAAATGACAGGTTTTAATGTAAGCATTAGCATTATTTTACTAATTATTTAGTTCAAATGAAAGAACTAATATTGCTTAGTGAACTTTTACCTTGCTCAAAACTGTTTTATGAAGGTATTTTAAAAGTCAATATTTTTATTTTATGGGATTTTTTTACATGCCTATTTTTTGAAGTTCTATTAAAATTTAATACACTTAACAGGAATATATATTTTTTTCTTCAAAAACCCCAATAACTTATGCTATCTAAATATTCATGATATATTCTAGGTTTTCCACAGTTCTCTCTTACCCAATATTCACAATAAATCAATCCACTCAAACAAAGTCTGACTTCCACTTTGTTAATAATAACAAAATAAATTTCTCATATTCTCCATAATAATTAAAACTATATATTAATGTTTTCTTTTGCAATAATTATAGTACAATTTTAAATTTTTTAAATGTACTAATTTCTTTGTTTTTTTACATTTCTTCTGCATCAGAATTATTTGGCCGAATATTCGGCTAGGTGATGAAATGACTCTTCGGCCAGGCCGAATACTGAATAGTCATCGAATATTCGTTGCATCTCTAGTTAAAACCAGTTTGTAAAAAACCTCCCTGTCAAAAACGTCAAAAAGTGTCAAAAACCTAATTTATAAAAAAAAAATCAAATGATTTAGCAGGATTGGAAAGTGAAAGAAGGGATTTTTTTAGGAGAAGGGGATAGATATATGGTGAAGACATTTTTTTTATCAGAACATTCATAATTTTCAGATTGACATTTATTGCCTTGTATAACTTAACCCCCCCCCCCCTCTCTTGTTGGCTACGACTATGGAATCAAGCAAAAGAACTAACTAAATTTTATACAAATGGGAGAGTATTTTCTTATGAGAAAATTCTTAATTTTCAAATTGTTATTTATATGTACAACTTCAGACAATTTCGGGCGGGAGGGGGGGGGGGGGTTGGTCTTAGCTCCCTGACGGCCTTGAATTATACAATTTTTTTTTGGAAATAATAGATATTTTATTCATTTTTACTACTCGCATCGGCTATTGTCCTAGTGAAATCATGACAAAATCAAGAAATTGAATGTTCAGACAATTAGTATCAAAATAAAATAAATTAACAGATTCGAAAAACAAATATAGAATTTTTGTAAATACAAAAACTTACCATCCACGTGTAACTTTTCGGCAAGTGTCATCCACGAATTATCCTTTTCTTCTGCATCTCGAAAATCTGTTCGACAGGCATTATACAGTCATGTACATTCTCTGACGAAATTTATAATTTCTTCTTCCATTTTTAAAACAAATATCAATTAAGAAACAGCGAAACAACAACAAGCAAAAACGAAAAAAGAGTTGCACAGCCAAATTTTTGCGCGGAAACGTAGCGCAAACAAATCATCGATTCTGATTGGCTACTATGCTTGGCAACGGACACAAAAGTTGAATTGTGTTCAACTCTTGGACACAGGGAGGCGAGCAACGGCAACAAAATGTATCCCATGTACTGCGCATGCGCAGAGGCGTGGAGACGCAGATTTCGTCTCCGTGTCCATAGGTGTGAAGCCAGCATAACTCCGAGAAAACTGCGTCGTGCTGCCATCTACACAATTGTTTCTGTAATGAAAACGACTAATAATCAAAACATTTCTCTAGCATTTTGAGTGAGACATTGCTAGATTTGCAATCTCCGTTAAAAATTAAATGGAAATGCGAATTTAATTTAATCCTTCTTCCTTCGTTTTAATTTATTTATCGTCTGCGCTTTTTATATATATTAAAGTGGCAGCGTTCTTTTTTTCCAGTTTCGTTAAAACTATTGTTTTCACGAAGATTATGTTGGATATAAATAAATAATTTTCACAAACAATTTGATTATATATAGTAAATATTTTTATTTTACAGATTATTATAATTTAAAGGTTTTGTTTTCGGTAAGAATATTTTTTTCCGAAATTATTATATGCTAATTATTTATTCATTCCACTTAACTGTTCTACCTGATAAATATCTCTTTGATTTGATGTGCGTTTCCGGTTACTGGGAGAATAATTGTATATATTTATAATATCTAGAACAGCGGTCATTTCGTATGACGGCCGAGCTTACAAGTACAAGGTGTGACTGGAAAGTTTTAAGAATGGGCTTGTAATTTCACAATGGCGGTACTTACATGCTACTGTGATGCATCTCCTTCAAAATAGTACCCTTCTGGCTGAACACATCGACTCTAACGGTGTTTCTACTTTTGGAAACATTCCTGAAAATTTTTTTTTCTCAACTGTGTTAAGGACGCTCGCTGGATTCGCCTGGATGTCTTAAATCGAGTCAAATCGCTTCCGTTTCAGTGAAAATTTGAGTTTAGGAGACATGTAGGAGTCCACAGGGGCTATATCAGTGGAATAGGGTGGCTTATTCGCCTGGATTTCTTCAATTGAGTCAAATCGCTTCCCTTTCACTGAAAATTTCCGTTTAGGAAACAGGTAGAAGAATGTTTGACCAAATTTAACATTCCTGTTCTTCCACAACCGCCCTTTTCCCCTGATATAGTCCCTGCGGACTCCTACTTGTCTCCTAAACTGAAATTTTCACTAAAAGGGAAGCGATTTGACTCGATTTAAGACATCCAGGCGAATCCGGCGAGCGTTCTAAAGACACTTGAGAAATTTTTTTTTCCATGAAGTTTTGTTCACAACTTTGGTCAGTCACCATCATGCCTAGAAACAGTGAGGAGCGTACGCTTTTCCTCGAAACCTACTTTTCGAACGAATGTTACGTAATTTGGGTGACTAGCACGCTCCCCCGATTTGAACCCCAGAACCCCTTATGGTTTTTTCTGGTAGGGTTTTTTGAAATCCCACCTTTATGCCAACCATTCAAGAACTTCACAGCACCTTAAATCCAACATCCGAGCTGAAATTGCAAACATACCGCTGCTATGCCGGTAATAAGGATCGTGGCAATCGCCAGAAATCGACTCTCAGTGTGCGGGGAATGGGGAGCGTTACCTATCTTAATTGATTTTCACAACTACGTAAAACAAAACTTTAGGACGTATTGGCTGACTGGGAGGAAACAAAGAGTAGTAGTGAAGGGCAATTATTCTCAGTGGATTGATGTTTTGAGTGGTGTTCCACAAGGTTCAGTTTTAGGGCCTGTATTATTCATTATTTTTATTAATGATATTCAGTAGCGGATTTAGGCTTAGGCCCGGGCCTAGGGCGGCAAATTTTGAGGGGCACCAAAATTTTTAAGACGGTTAAAATTAAAAATCGATTGGGTTTCCTGTAAACTGTAAGACCAAATTTTAAAGTTAATTTATTGCGCGCTCTTACTATCCAAACATAGAACCATTTTGAGGGTAGAATTTCTTTATCAAAATAATTAATCAGGCTAGTGCTAAAATCTGAAATATCTAACAAAAAGATTTTTAAAAGCTTTTTTTTTAATGCTAGGGGGCGCCATATCGGCTCGGGCCTAGGGCGCCCTCAAACCTAAATCCTCTACTGATGATATTACTCAGAGTATTTCTGGGAACATCAATATTTTTGCTGATGATGTCAAAATCATGGGAATTGTGGACACAGAGGAACAAGTCAATCAGTTTCAAGAGGATTTAAATCAAATTTCTAGGTGGGCAATTAAGTGGGGTATGTCTTTTAATATTGGGAAATGTCAAGTGCTTCATTTTGGTCATGGGAATAAACGTGCAACCTATTATTGACAAGGTTCCGTCATTAAGGAAGCAGAAGCAGTTGTTGAGCTAGGAGTATTGATTAGTCACGACTTCAAGTCCAGTCAGCAGTGAGGCCGTGGTAGCCTAGTGGTCAGAGCGTCGGACTTCCACCTGGAAGGTCGTGCGTTCGATACCCGCTGAAGACCCACCATGTACACATGGGGGTACGTGCATGTAAAATCCGTGGACCCCACTACCTCGCCCAGTGCGCAAGCAATCCTAAGGCCACGGCTAACAGGTAGGGGTCTGGTAGAGAAAAGTCAGCAGTGTAGCATAGTAAGTAACAAAACTAACAGGATGCTTGGGTTTATCAATCAGGCTATTTCAAACAGGTCTAAGGAAGTTGTATTGTCATTATATACAGAAGTTTGGTAAGACCTCGTTTGGAGTATGCTGTTCAGTTTTGGTCTCCGTACCTAAAAAAAGGATATTACCTTATTGGAAAGGATTCAAAGGAGGGCTACAAGATTGGTAAGTGGTCTTTCAGACATAGATTATGAGGTTAGACTTAAAAGGCTCAATATGTATAGTCTTGAGCAAAAGAGAGTCAGAGGGGACATGATTCAGTTGGTTAAATTCATTGAAACGGGAAATGTTGATGGACTACAGCTATGTGCTGAAAGTAGAACCAGAGGTTATTATTTTAAGCTTTTCAAATCTCAGGCTTATCTTGAAATTAGGAAAAATTACTACTTCAATAGGGTTGCAGGCAGTTGGAATAGTTTACCGGAAGCGACTGTTAATTGCAGTGGGGTAAAAACGTTTAAGAAAGCTCTTGATGTTCATTGGGGACTGCTAAATTGATTAGGACCAGCCTAGCTGGACCCTGAGCCTGTTGCTGGTCGTCACTTTTGTATTTGTATTTATATCTACATTAGTTTAAAAATTATGATTCATAAAAGTTTTCATTGCGCTTTGAGAAAAGGAAGTTATATTGCCGCACCCTGTACAAAATTTCCCTGCTCCAAAGTGGAGTATTCTTTGGCACATCCCTGTAATTTTTTTTTTTGCATGCAATAGAAGAGCGCCAAAACAAAGTTATACTGTTTTCTTTTCTCTTGCAAATAGCCGAATGCCATAGTGGAAAGTAGTGTTCCGAGGTTCAACATTCTATTTCACTGGTAAATTTTTTTTCAAGGCGAATCAGTATGAATTTGAAATCTGATTCTTATTTGGAGAGGGGAAAAAGGAAAAAAAATGTATTTTTGTTCGATAGGCTGTATTGGTTTAGTTAAACTAATCCAAAACAGATGCCAAAGGATTGCTGCTCAGTTACACACACTGCGCTAAAATTACACAAGCAATTTTTTCACACGCGAATGAAAAGCTGCTCAAAATTAAAGTAAATTCTTAAAAAAAAAAAAAAAAAAAAAAAAAAAAGAACTAAAAACGCTATAATGTTTGTGCTAATCAGTTCAACAACATATCACATCAATTAATTATCTTTTAAATACAGGAGTATACTTGGATCGTTTATTTTGAAAAGGTAAGAGCTCTCAATAAGAAAATTTTTTTCAGCAGATAGAAAAAAAAAAAAGGCTTATGAAAAGCTGGAGCAGATCTGCTCATTTACTATTTTATTTTAGTAGGTAATAGTAATGCAATATTGGTATATTAAATGAATTGAATGTAAAACCATTAATCTTAGTGCGCCTAAAAATAAAATCTCCAGTTTTATGGAATTATTTCCCGATTTTTCCTAGTTTAATGGATTTGTTTGAATATTTCTGGCATCCAGGTTGAGTGGTCACCTTGATGAAAATACCGAGTATAGTAAAAGCACGTCTGAAGATTTTTTTTTCTCTGAAAGTAAAGATGTATAAAATAAATAAAATAAAATGTAATATTACTCGCATTAAAACCGAAACGCTGTTTCTGCTGCACTACCCAAGCCAATCAGCAAAAAATGAGCTCAAATATCCTTTTTGATGTGCAATGGTAAAAATCAATAGCATTTGAACATTTTGACTTAAAACTACGTGGAAAACACGAGAGCATCCAAAAATCAAAATTTTTTGGAATTTGTACAAATGACTGAAATTACTTCTAATTTCAAATAAAATATGTAAAAGTGGAATAAAACGAATGAACCCTTAATTGAACTCTTAAGAAAATATACAAGTTGAAAATGTTCTTTTTGCTCCACATTTTACTAGGTTTTTATTTGAAATTTGAAGTTACTTCAGTAATCAAAATGTAATCTACAAATAACTTACAAATGTAAACACGAATGCTATGCATATGTCTAAAATATGATTCCCAAATAACCAAGTCAATAAATATACTCAAGAAAACAAAAGTCTATGCTAGGATGATCCATTCAATAAGGATAAATGTTTTTATTGATACTGAACATAGATATACAAGCAAATGAGTATGCAAACAAAAAAGCTAGTGTATTGTTTTAAAGATCTATCATAAAAATATACTCTGCAGTAACATATTTCTTTCAGTATCTATAAAATAGTTATGGTTAAAAAAATTAAACTTTGTTATTTCTATAAATGACAAATCAAAAGATATATCTATCAGATGCTAATACAAGAATCTCTTACTAATAATATTAATTCAACAGTTTAAGACTGTAGAAGGCTCAAGGCTAATCTATATTGTCATGTTGGAACCAACATTTTAAGAGCATGTATGTAGGCAATTTACGAAGATATGTAAGATACCACGAATGAAAAAAAAAGAGTGAAGTAATTATTTAATATATAATAAAAGAGTAATTACTAATCGCTTGAAAATTAGTTGTTTTTAAATTGTTATTCATTTTAAATAAAAGCATAAGGAAAACTAAACTTAACAAAAAAATTTACTGTAACATCAAATAAAATTCATCTATTGTCATAGAAAAAAGAATTCATATATATTTGACGCAAAGAAGAGACAGGGGAAATTGTCAGATAGTGGAATGAAACATTTAATCTAGAATTTTTGGTATATTTTTCACCATTATCGAGAATATCTATGCTAACTACTTGAAGAATCAGCAATTTATAAAAGTATACAATTGATAAATTTCAAATGACTTCTGACATGTCAATGAAAAGGTCAATATTAGTATTTTTTATCAAAAGT
Source organism: Octonoba sinensis (assembly GCA_038502835.1). NCBI lineage: Eukaryota > Metazoa > Arthropoda > Arachnida > Araneae > Uloboridae > Octonoba > Octonoba sinensis. The sequence continues at coordinate 31,002,307 of CM076598.1, forward strand.
AGGAAACACTTCTAAAGTGGTATGCATGAAGTGCTCATGCAATTTCTATATTTGCATACTCAATATAGCAAATATAGAAAGAAAAGAAAACATGTTGTTGCTGACCGATTAAGGAACTATACATTTTAATATAAGTATTTAATTTTTTTATGCAGTGACAAATATAGCACTTATGCTTACAATTTCTGAAACTATTTGTGGGTCAATCCACTGCATTTATGAGTTACGTACAGGACACTTCACCAGAAAATTTAGGAGTATTTATACTTTTAAACCACAAAAATATTAATGAAAAGTTTTCCGTTTTTAAAGCACATTTTGTACACCTACAGCGCAACATTAATATGAAGCTTCTTTTTAGTGGGGGCAGTAGTTTTATATTAGTGTTGCTGTAGGTAAACAAAATGTACTAAAGAAATTGAAAACATTTCATTCTTGTTTTTGTTATTAAAAGGCATAAATACTCCAAAATTTTGCTGTGAAATGTCCCATGCATGAATACTGTGGAATGACCCTTAAATAGAATTAAACTCTTACACTAAAAAAATATTCAATTAGTCAGTGGTGTAGTTGAGGGGGGATGCAGTCCCCCTACATTTTTATTTTAATACAAGCATCCCCCAAACTTTTTACATTTTAACATAAGCGTCCCCCCAATTTTGATCTCCATTGCTTCTTATCTATAGGCGTCCCCCCCGACTTTTTTTTCAGGACTACACCACTGCAATTGGTGAGTTTGGCATTTCAGGAAGGCACTAAAACAAAGGTCTGTCTAAAATAACTTTATTAGGCTTGTTTAAATTGACCCCCCCCCCCCTTTTTAACTGTACATTTACACATTTTCAGTCATGGAGAAAAATTTCTAATTTAGCATTCTAAAAATGTTCCCTCCCCCCCCCTTTTTTTTACTTCAAATATTTTTTGTATGACAACAAAATGTGAAATGTATTACTCAAAATATTTATTGCAGACACATTCCAATAGCCCAATAAATTTCAATTATATATATATATTATATATATAATAAAATAAAAATAAAAAAACATACACTTGTAAATAAATTATCAAAGAATACAGAGGAAACAAAAGATGTAACAACTGTTTTCACACTCTAAAGATAACAATTTATTTCTTCGCATCTAAAAATTTAATTAACTGTATTGACTTAATGTCAAAATTCTTAATAAAATTCTGTGACCATATGCAAAATATTAAAAAATGCACTTCATTTCAATGCAAATAATGGGGAGTATACTTGAGAGTTATACTAAGCCATAAATATTGCATGTTCAGATTGTTTAATACTTTAAGGTTGGGATTTTCATTTATAAATTCAGCATTTTTAGTGCTCCTCTATTTTACTGAAAAATATATTTACCTGTAGAAAATAATATAGCCAAATAATTAAATTTAAACCAGTGTTTTATGCCAAGTTTACATTTTATTACAATAAAACCTCTACTAAATAAAGAAAATATATAAATAATAAATAATTGAATTAAAGAAACATTTGCACTAATAAACTTTAAAAAAACAAAGCAATATATGACTAAATCTGATGAATCATAGGACCATGCGAATGCAAATTCCATAAAGCCAATATTAATCTTCAAATGAGAGAAAAGAGTCAAAGAAGAAACAAACACTTCTTTACTTAAAAAAAAAAAGAAACTGCAAAACTATCTTTATTAGAATTTAAGATAAATCAACAAGACTGAAGTGCCAGTAAAAAAAATTCTCTCAATCTCATTCCACAGAATGTATGGCAAATATATATCACTAAGGCTCTCTTTTTTTAAAAATAAAATTTGCATATATGTATACGATGACAAGATACATTACACAATGTTAAGGTGATATCACTGGATAACTTTTATACAAAAGTTTATTTCTTTTCTTTTTTTCCTTAACTATGTATAGTATGATACATTTGATATATACAGCTACATAATGAGAAAGCTTACCAGCTGCTGATAAGACACCATACATTTAATAATACATTTATCTCTATATGAAATGGGGGGGGGGGGTAAAAGCATAAATAATATTATTTAATTACAATGATGAGTTGAATAAGCAAAATAGTAATGCTTGTTTACTTTTTGCAGGGCGTCTACAGAATCTTGAAACTTCAATTTTGTGCTTTTTTCGCGACCTATCAAAAATATCAAGTCTGAGCATGATAAGCAGCCTTGCAAGCAAAGAAAGAATACTCACTAAAATAAGATGCATATATTAATAATTATAATAGAAATAATAATGCATACCTACCAACATTTCGAGTAAAAAATCCAGCACATTGTGATACATTGCAATGTCGCATATATTTCTCATTGTTTATTAGGGGGAAATGAGGAGTTTTAACGATCATTTAAATTACAACCACCGACAAGTTCCTTATAGGATATGTTTTTCAGCATAACTAACAAAATATTCAGTCCTCTAAAGTTATAATTGATTTTATAATGTCTAAAACTAAGTTTCTTGTGTGAATCTATTTGTTAAAGAAATTAAATAGGATAATAACATTGCTGAAGTGATTTTTTTCCATAAAATTCCCTATTTATAGGGGATTTCGCCAAAATTTATGAAAACCAGGCGACTTTAAATACAAACCCGGAGACCAGTAGAATAGGGGAAAATCCAGGAATCTCTTGGAAAAACCAGTAGAGTTGGCAGGTATGATAATGTAATAAATGTTTAAGGTATTAAAAAATAATTAAATGAATCCTTATTAATAGGATGAAAAAGCTATTAAATTTTGTTCATTGCTGTTAGTTTTACAGAAATAATAAATGAAATGATCATTAACTTGATTTGTTTGGAAAGTAGTTCATCTGTGATTGTGTCACAGCCGGTGTGTCTAAACTGAAACATAAAGCTAACCTAGGTTACCAGAAGTTGAAATTGACTTTTTTTTCTTTTCTTTTTGTAGTAATGTAACAATTATTAAGAGCAATGAAAATTCTTTTCAGAGGTCCATGTTAAGAACAAAACAAGGGAACCACTAATGTAAAATTCTAGCAGCATGGAGAAAAAAAGGATAATTTCCTCAACTTGACTCAAAAGCTTAAACATAATTTTTAAAAACAATAAATCTCTTAAAAAAATCAATTTGCTGTTTAAAAAATTAACTATATAAATGAAAACATTACAGCTTCAGATCAAAATTAATGATAAACTTCCTAAAAAAATGTTTTTCTTCTTTGCCGTCAATCAAAATAATCCCAAAGTAACAATAAGCAAAAGTGCATATGGATTGTCACAAACCAGATCAAAGCAATGTTTGCATGTCATGAAGATATTTCATGATATTTTTTTTTTGTTGAAACAAAGGCTGAAAATTCAGGTTTAAGTAGTATTATACAGATAAAGATATTCTACAGTAAAAATCATAATGTACTGTATTAAAAATCATAAATGTATTACATACATAAGAATCCCTAAAATATTGTTACTAATACAAATAAAAATGCTAGTAAGAAATTAATACACTTAAAATAACAGAAGTGAAAACTAGAAGCAATTCAATGCAAGTTAAAACTAAAATAGCTTTCTGATTAAAATTTGTTAATTGGTTACTTTCTGCTAATGTGAATAAAATTCTCATCATGAATTCCTATGGCAATATTCAGAAAATAATTGATGCAATTAAAACAAGTTGTTTCAGATTAATCCAATGTTCCACTTTGATGAATTGTCAATTGTTCATCACTGAATTCTGATATTTTAGTTAACTGAAGGAGGCAGAAAAAGTTAGTCTGAAATTGAAGACAAAATTTAAGCTGGCGTGAAACTCACCTATACCCAAAACTCCTCATGCATATAGATCGGGGACAGAAGATGTGTGTAGATAAAAAGGAAGTACTAAGAAAACAGCCGATTTTGGAGAGTACATAAAAACTGAAATAAATTTATGTTGCTATAAAATATTAAAAAAAATTTGTATTTCAAGTCTGCCTACCACAGTAAACATTGAAATTAGAATTTCTGTTAGATGGGTAAAATTTAACATTACGCACAACTGAAAATCTGAAATACATTTCAGATTTTCAGGAAAACATTAATATTTGACAATTCTTCATGTCTTTTGAGACTAATTTGAAATTTGCTACCTTTTCAAAGCTTTCAATACCTGCAGACACCCTATTTTAATTCTTCTTTAGTACATTTACATTATTGTAACTAAAATTTTACATGATTGACTAGCACTGTTACAACATTTATAAGGAGAATACTTCTTCATTGCTACCAGAACCACACCTTAAGAAAGATAATTCTTCATGTATATATGCAATTAAAAGAGATTATTACCATAACATTTCATATTTGTATTTCAAACAAGTACATTTGAAAAATATTCAAACTGGACACCGAATTCAAACCAGAGTTCACCGGAAAATAATGTGCAGATTGTATTTTCAAAAATTTATTGCTAAATTTTCCCATTAAAAATACTATTGCAGGAAACGCTTTCACAATATTTCAAAATATGGCATTCTTTAAGCTGACAAACATAACTGCCCCATTGATAATATTGATTTTATAGCACACAAATATTTTTAAAAACTGATAAATTATTTATTTTATTTGTAAGAATTATATGACACAGCAAAATTTCACTAGTAAATAGCAATGAATTATTCATGACTTCAATAGAAATAATAAAATTTCACTTCACATAATTACAATAAATAATAAAGAAATGAATTACTTTCAAAGTGTAATTTTTTTTTAAGTATATACTTTCTACAAAATATCTCCTTGAAGAGAGATGGGAATAATGCTATTCAGTTGCATTTAACTTATTTTACAATAAATAGTTTAGAAATATGAGTGTATTGTTTTGAGATCACTTTAAGAACCTGTCACTAGTAGTATATGACATCATTAGATACTAAGCAACTTATTTTCTCCCTATCAAAACAACTCTTAAAACCAATACAAACATTTTAATCTTTTTTTTCATTACAAAAACGTTTAGTATCTTAATAAAAAAAAAAAGTTTTGTCAAGTGCAGTTGCAAATTGTTCATATAAACAAAACTCAAATTTGAGTGATACTTTCTCAAATGATGTCTTTTGACAAGTAATAACATTTATTTGCATTGGACCTAAGCTTGTAATTGCAGACATTTACCATATTCAATACATTCAGTATTTAATTCATCAAAAATAAATATCACCTTATATTTCTTTATTAATATGGATTGCATAGCATATTATGTAAATGAAATCGGTGGTAAACATAGAAAAATGGATGATATGCATCTGTACTATCACTGCCAGCAGTGTACACAGGCACAAGAGAAAGAAAAACTACTTTCTCAATTTTTAGAAAAGTAATAATTGTTAGTTGCATATATTGTTTAAAAAGGATGAGGACTTTATAATACAATAGGCATGCCTTTAATAATATGTACACTAGACACTTCTAAAAGTTAAAGCTATACTCCCAAAAGAAACATAATATAAATACCATCCTGTTGCTGAACCAAACAAGTGATTTTAAGTTGCAGTTACTTGATCATATATTTGGCCACCAGGGGGCCAAATGCTGCATGCCAGTGTTTTTGCTCCTGCTGAAATTAAGTATCTTTTATGTATTTTTGGTATTTTCTGTTTAATTACTTGTATATTTGTTGCAATTTATTATGTAATTAGTATGTTTTAATTTTGTGAGACTGAAACTCATTCTATTTGCTTTTTTGGGGTGTAATTCAATTTTTTCAGTTAAGCCTAACCATTTGGTGATTGTGTACATTTTGTAAGTCCTGGGGAACAGCCTGGTTTGTTGTTTACTGTAGTTATTTGTGCTTAAATTCATATTATTTGCATTTTTCTATGTAATTTGTGTTTTTAATCAGAGTAGTAGCTTAAATTTGCTGATTTGTGTATTATATTGCTTTTTTGATTGTTTGCATTAGATTTATTTAGATATGGGAGTTATATGTTTAATGAAGGAAATTAAAAATGGTAATGGGAGTTGGTGGATTTGCTGTGATACGTGTGAGATGTTTAGTAAATTGGACGGAAAGGCTAATACAGCTATAGAGCAGGAATATATTTGCACAAAATGTGCTGAACTATTAGGATTACGTGTCAAGGTGGTAGCATTGGAAGCCCAATTAGTTAGAAATAACTTGGGTGAAAATTCTATAAAAGAGGTGGGAACTTCTTGTGATGGGCTTGTTGGGGAGAGGGAGGTTGCAGGAGAAGGATCTAGTATGGGGAAAGGTAGAACTGTAGACCTAAAAACAGAGGGTGTCATTTTAGGGGAGTCTATGGTACGCGGGACAGGTAATGTGGTCGCTAAAATGATTTGCAAGGTGGCTAGGTGCTGTTTACCAGGGGCTCGGGTGAAGAATGTTAATAAGGTTCTGGAGAAAAAGGGAATGTTTAAGAAGGGAGATTCAGTTACTCTGTGGGCGGGCACTAACGACGTCGGTAACAGCACAAACGAGGAGTTTGTTAAGGATTGGGAGAACCTGTTGGATAAAGCAACTAACTTTTCGACAGATGTCCAGGTAGTTGGTTTGCTTCCCAGGTATGGGGTGCATAGGGGCTGGTTAAATCAGCGGGCTAGGAGCATGAACCTGATTCTTAAGAAACTTTGCATAAAGCATTCAATCAGGTTCATTGATGTTTGGAGTCCTTGTCAGCGTGATTGGGTTGCGAGGGATGGTCTGCATCTTAGTTCTAGGGGTGTAGTTAAGGTAGGCGATTTGATTTTAGAAGCTTCAGAAGCAAAAAAATAATTTTGGATGGGGGGTTTGGAGAATGTCATGGTGTTGACGTCTGTTCTGGAGGTTTTAAAAATGAGGGTAAAATATTAAGCAATAGTAACATTAATAGTAGTGATTTGAGGCATCATAAAATGTTTAGGACACGCAAAATGGGCATGCTCAGATTTCTATATACTAATGCTCGCAGTATCAGGAACAAGTTGGACGAGTTAAAACGTGTTATCGTAGGTGAGGAGTTGGATATTATTGGAATTACGGAAACATGGGTTACTGATGATGATAAGGATCTAGTGAGCATTGCTGGATATAATTTGTTTAGGGAAGACAGGCTGGGTAAGAAAGGTGGAGGGGTTTTATTCTATATTAAAGACACTTTTATTTGCAATGAATTGGTCATTAATAATAAGCCTAAGGATATTGAAATGGTCTGGGTGGAGTTGCTGAGCAATAAGGGTAAGAAGTTACATTTGGGGAATGTTTACAGGCTGCCTAATGTTAGTCAGGATCAAGACGAGGTGATGTATAGTGTTATTAGGGACATGTCTGGTTGGTAAGGGCTCGGTCATCATGATGGGGGATTTCAGTTTCCCGGGCGTAGACTGGAATAGTTTTTACACTAGCAATGGTAATGAAGAAGATTTTCTGAAAGTGATTGGTGACTGTTTTATGGATCAAGCTGTTACCCAGGGGACTAGGCATGGTGCTGTTTTGGATCTTGTTTTTTGTGATGTCGGAAGTTCTGTTCAGGGGTTGAGTATAGGGGAACATATTGGAGATAGTGATCATAATACTATTAGGTTTTGGACCAGCTTTGATGCTCACAAAGGTGAAAATTTCAGATTTGTACCTAATTTCAGGAATGTTGATTATGTTGCACTCAGCGGCCGACTGGCTATGCGGGCATTCGGGCAAATGCCCGGTGGGCCGGTCCAACCTGGGCCGGTCGCAAAATATCTATCTTTTTTTTAAATAAATTCTACAGCTTGTACAATGTTCATAAAAAAACGGGGACCAAAACTTTGCCTTAACCCGGGCTTCAGAGAGTGCAATGCAGCAATGGGGTAAAATCTCTAGGGTCTGGCCGTTGGGCCACAAGGGGGGGGGGGGGGGGAGAATTTCTCAGGGCCGGCTGGTCCCTTATAGACAACTTAAACGGTTGCCTGAGGATCAAAAATGACTATGTTTTATTTTTAAATCTTGAAAATAAATAGATAAAATAAATCAGTTTTGTGCTTTAGGCTACCGCCTAAGGCGTCTATATGTACGAGCTCTCGGGGCTGGCTTGTGAAATTCTCAGGGCCAGCTCGTCCATTTTGAAAACCTAGGCGGCCCTCTGTTATGCAAACTTTTGAGAGCCGCAAAATTGATGTTTTTAATTTTGAGCAGTACAGGCGGGGGAGGCTAAGGCGGCGAGGTCATTGCCTCACGGCGCAACACCCTAAAGGACGGCAGCTATTAACAGCTAATTAACATATTACGTATTATTGCCCTTCTATGGTGAATAAGAAAAATTAATCTATCTTGTAGACAATATTATTCAAATACATATCTACATACTTACTGATAATATTTTTAATCCCTACAAGCCACAAAATACGGCCCTGAGAATTTCTCAATCCAGGTGATGCAAATTCTCAGGGGCGCCCCAGAGATTTCTCTCCGGCCAGTTGTCTCAGCCGATTGTCTCACTGCTCAACGCCCTAAAGTGAGGCGACTGTTAACAGCTAATTTATATACAGTATGGGACCTCAGAATCGGAACTCTCGGGGCCGCCATCTTTCCAGATTTTAGGCTCTCCATTCAAAAAAAGTAGTAAGTAGCATCAGAGCTCATATAATTTGCTCTGGAAGTTTTTATTAGCATTTTGCTCATTTATAGTATTTTTGGTCACTGGCGTAGATAAGGGGGGACAAGCCCCCCCCCCCCGAAATTTTGACTTAGATACTTAGAGGGACCCCACCGAAATGTTGAAAACTTTTTTTCAGACCTTAAGTCTCTTTACGCTTTATACTATTCTAAAAATATGTTTTTTAATAACAATTAAATAGATTGAACACTGCCAAAAAAAAAAAAAAAAAAGCGCGATAAAATGCAAAAAAGGCAATTTTGGGGCCTTTAGGCTATAGGGTCGTACGAGGTCGCACCTAGTGTTGTAAGTTTGTCGCAGAAAAAAAGAGCCGTAAATTCGCGGCAAATTGCGCAAAATGTTCGCGAGAACACAAATATAATGTAATAAAAACTAGAATATCTGCAATTAAATTTATTTTCTTAAATAAAAAAGGAATAATTTTATTTCTTTCAATTTTATGCAATATTTCGGTATTTAAATAAATGTACATCATTTTGGTACAAAATATTGAACATGATTAAATTATTTTCTTTAATGCTTCGTCGCTATCACTTAACACGTTTTTATATGTAGAAAACGACCGTTCAGCATCTGTGCTATTAGTCGGAACTGACAAACATCGGATTGCCACTTTGGACAGGTTGGGAAAACTTTCTCTCTTGAATTTCCAGAAATTGAACTGCCCTCCTTCAACGTGTAAATCATTGGGGGAGGGGGTATCATAGGGTTATTGTTAACAATGGAACAACTCTCAACTTCGTCAAAAACATTTAAATATTTGTATTGATTTGGATCAAAAACTTCCTCTAAACATGAGTGGAATTATCTATAACTAGTTTTATAGTTATTTTTCTATTGATGAATTCTTCTAAAAGTTTGGTACATCTGTTATACATTTTAAAACTTCAGAACAGTATAAATTGCCGTTAAAGTGTAAGTAAAAAACAAAATAAGTCTCAAATTTTAAGCAATTTGTGCACAATTCGTGGTTTTTTAAAAAAAATCTCAGATTTTAGGAAACAGCTTTAAAAATCTAGGGAATTCACGGAGTGACAAACTTGCACCCCTAATCATACCACTTTCCTAGCGGTTTCTCCCCTAAATACCTCGCAAGACCGAGCCCGCCCGAACCTGAAATGATTTTATATCGCACATCGATTAAATGTAGGCTTTTTGTTGCTATCGCAATTGGTTCTAATGATTTTCTTTTAATTTTAAGTAAAGAATATATATATTTTTAAACTATCATGAAATGCTCCAGTTGAGATTAAATTCTGGTGAGCTAAAATGCATGAAAAATGTTGGAAAATCTTCGGTTTGGCAGTATTTTCGGGAAGGTTTTGATTCGCAGTAGAATTAAAAACTAGAATATATTCAGTGCAACTCTTGCACTTATGAGACCTACTAATATTAGATATGGGTCTCTAGTCTGAAGAAAATTTAAAATGAAAGTGGACACACACAAGAATAGCAAAAGAACATTATTAGAATTAAAAAATAGAAAGCTGGAAATAGATTTCAAATGCAAGCCATCCGAACTTTTAACAATAAATTTATCTAAACTAGAATCTTTCCCATGACTGTTCACAATGCTCCTTAGTTATCAGCAGTCCCTTACTACGTTTCATGCCCAGAGCGGAAGAAAGACCCTTATTTATGACTTCTTCCAAGGTGCTTTCAAGCACCACAGGGGATTGCGTTACAGGGTTCGTACGCTTTTGGCAAAACCAAAAATAAGGACTTTTTAAGGACCTACAAAAATTTTTAAGGACCTCACAAATTTTTCGCAATATACAAACTGTTATGTTTATTTCAAAAGGAAGCATTATTGAAAGAGGAAATTGATTTAACATCGCATTTTTATTAGGAACACAACACACACTTTTATGGAGTCTTTGTCTTGTTGCTCTTCTAATGTCCAATACAAATACAGCCAGGGAATTAAATAACTATTGAAGCTAGTAATAAGAAGCACACAGCACAAGTATAAATCATATATAAGCAAGTGAAAAAGTATCAAAAATGGTTAATGCTATAAAATACAAGTGAAATGAAAAACAATTAAATTAAAAAAATTGTTGAAGAAAACGCTGCACTTTGTCTTGAGAATTTGTGTTTAATTAGGTTTTTTTTTTTCATTTTACTTAACTTATGTTGCCAGCATCTCAATTTAGGCTTACTTAAATTTTTATCTCTGACATAAATAATTTTTTAAAATTATTTAGAAGAGCTTAGAAAAACTCTGAAAAAACTTTTTCAACTTGAGAAAAATATTTCATTTTGGAAACAACATACAAATAAAAAATGGAGCTTATTCGCTTAAAACTTTGTACATTACCCTCAAATAGTAACTACCAAAATTTAACTAAAATAAAGTTTCAAAAAATTGAACAATATTTTTAAATAAAAAATAAAACAAGCAGACTACAGGCTGCAAATACTAAAACAACTGTCAACTTTTAAAATAATTGATATATTTACAGGATGCAAAAAGATAGAAGCCTCAAAAGCTGCGTGCAATTTTCGGCGAAGCACGTGCTAGATGTTAGCAAGTTTCCGAAAAATAGGCTTTTACATTTTCGCGTTATAAGCTATGAAAATTCATGTAAATTAATACATGTCTTTTTAAAAAGTTTCTTCAAAAATTTTCTTGTTTTGTAGTACAATGCCTTTAGTTAAAAATACTTGTACATCAGCTTGAAAAATCGGATCTTTTTGCAAAAAATCGTATTTTCGAAGTTCACAAAAAAAAAAAAAAAAAACAGAAAAACTAGGGGAAAACGGAGCATTTGGCAACTACGGTGTATAGGTTTAAGAAGAGGTTGATTCCTTCAATTTACTGCAAATTAAGAAATTTCACGAGATACAAATTTTGATTAACACAGCAAATATCCATCATCTTCCACACAAAAAAACCCCACAGCAAACGATCACGAAGCCAAATTGCTTGATAAAAATTTACTAAATATTAAAACATTACTTTAAAACAAATTAATTTTTTAGATATATATATTTTATTTGATTTTTTTAAAAAAATGGGAGAACAAAATTTGTTTAGCGAAAGATCAGCTAAAAAGCGATCGGGAGAGTTGGCAACTCGCCGCTTATTATAGTATAAGGTGGTGTAATAAAAATGATAATAAAAATAAATCATTCTTTTACCTTCAACAGTATAAAGAAGCGATAATATCATTCATGCGATTGGCCAAACGAGGAAAAAAGCTGAAAGTTTTTTTTTTTTTTTTGTCCTACATATTAGTTAAATGTATCTCTTTTATTGAGCTAGATGTCAACAATATGCATCTTTGAAGTATTAACCCCCGCCCCTTAAATTAAAAAAAAAGTTTCAAAAGCAATATTTATTTACTGATTACTTGTTAAGAGCTGCTCCCACTTGCTTTATTGATAATTGTTTAGAATGTAGATGATTTAGTAACAATTTTCATGCAAAAAACATATTTATTTACTTTGAAACTAAATTTAATAAATAGTATCGAATCCCAAATTTGAAATCCCGAACGAATATTCCCGATTTTTGTTTATTCATAAAAAAATTTCCCCTCGAGTCCCTAAAAGTCCGTTTTTCAAATTTCATTCCTTTTTCTTTTCTTTTTTAAAAGCAAAATGAGGGAACTTGTGTGATTTATTTTTCTGTGGTCTTAAATGGTACCCAGTTACTGGGCACCATTGCATTTTGTACAAATGCTTGTGTTTTGATTCGATTTCTTTTACTAATATTTCTTTTTTTTTTTAGATGTAGCTCGATTTTCTTTTTCATACAATTGCAGGAAATAGCAAATTGGGAGCTGCCATGTGGGTGGGTACAAGTTAATTTTAAATGAATTGGGTGTTGTAGTTTGAAGCATTTTATCAAAATCCATGAACCTTTTCTTTTTGTCAAAATATATAACACATCAATTTACTTATAACTTTTCATAAAAAAAAAATTGTGTTACCTATTTATTTACCAGTTAAGAAAGCACTGAAATTTGTAGTAAAAATGCGATGATGTTTATGTCAATCCGCCCTTTTGGGTCTGTCCGAAAGCCGCGATAGCACCGGACCCGAGCAAACCAAATTTGAGGTTCGATTAAGTAGTTGAAATGAAAGAAGTTTGATTCTTGTGAAGAATACAAAACATAGCAAAACAAATGAATCGCATGACTACTTTCTTATTTTAACAAAAAAAAAAAAAAAAAAATAAGCACCTGGAATAAAAAATAAGGACTATTTAAGGACTTTTTAAGGCCTTAAAAATGAAAATGAACATTAAGGACTTTCTAAGGACCTTTAAGGACCGTACGAACCCTGCATAGCTCTCCACCTTCAACTTAACCCCAATCACTACTGACCATTCAATAATAACGCCTCAGCTGCATATACAGAAACAGATGCGCAACACACGAAGATGGGGATGGGAGATAGTGGGAGATAAAATGATCGAGTTTCTTTTTCTCAATCTCTCCTCTCCCCTAACAAATGGTACTGTAGTCATAAAAAGGCTATTTTCTCACGTTCTTTAAGCAAAAACTATTCTAATTTAAATGGTTTTTTCCCCCAATGGTCGTTTACTTTGCCTGTAGGTTGTTGTATGAATATTTTACCATGGGCTCGAGCCCACCCACTTTCCTCTCCTGAAAGCTGTATCCACCACCTCCACCCCTTATACATCGGTGGGTCGGTCTGTCCAGCTCATTTTTTTTCTTTTCACAGAATTCCAACCCAATATATTTATGGAAGTGCATTGAATGAGAGGCAATATTGAAGAAAGCATAAACCTATTACAAGCTTTTTTAATTCGAAGGACAAAGCTGATGTCCTCTGAAGAAGTACAATCTGCTGAATCAGGATTAGTTTCATTAGACACTTTCTGAAGGTAATTTTATTTTTGCCGCTTTTAGTACAAATGCACTATCTAACAAGAAGTTCCTTCCAGAACTATACGAGCCTACTTTCCGTTAAAAACCAACTTCAAACTTATAATCCAGCTATCTCTCTTTCTCTTTTAGCTTTAGTTCTAATTACTTCAAATACCTTTTTCAACGGTTAATACATATTCATTCACTCATTCATTCATTCAAAAATATCCTTAGAAATCCCGATGAAAAAATTTCATAGGCAAATAGGCTCCCTTAGTTCCGATTGAACTTCGTATTTGTACATGTTCTACATCATAAAATCTTTCCGATGAAGTTTGTTCCAAGCAAATCCGTCTGTTAGATCATGATTTATATAAGATTGAAAATTCCCCGTAGGGGTTATGTTAATTTTTTTTTGAACTGTTCGAAACTGAATAAAGGTTGTTCAAATAAAAAAATCTGTTATCTGAGAGTTTCTTCCAGTAAGCTTGTTCATAGGAGCTTGGATCCTACGCCCAGAGTTCACATAATTTTCCCGTAAGCGCTAATGTTGAGATTTTTTGAACTATTCAAAATTAAGCGAAAAAATGAGCATATCAAAAAGTCAAATGTAGAAATGAGATGCCCACGCCGAGATCCCTTGCGATTAAAAAATAAAATATTTCGAATCAGACAAATCCTTCAAAAGTTATTGGGGGGGGGGGGGGGTGGCAGACAGACCGACAAACACACATTTTCTCCATCTCAAAAGCATACTTTCAAATTTTTCAGTCTTCATTTAATTACTTCATTTATTTTAACTTTTTCTTTATTTTTAACGATATGTTCACGATACATTTAGCTTTCTTTCATGCTTTATTAATTTTTTTTAAAACTTTGACAGGAAAGTAGGCTAAAAATGATAATGGGAAAAAAGTTATCAGTTGAGATTAAAAATAGTTCTATGTTCTATGTGACAAAAATTTTTATTCCTGTAAATTCGTTAAGTTTGGTAAGTTTTATTTTTATTATTTTTTTTTCGTTTTTTGTTAAAGGTATTCTTGTTTTATTGCATATTTAACTTTCTGTATTAGCAATTTTTTAAAACATTTGGGTTGACTTAATAGTTTTATTCTTTCCATTGTATTCACTCAGACTGGAGAATTAGAAATTGTCTTGTTCGTTAATCACCTACCTTCCCAAACCACGTAAACTTGTCAGTGTTTAAGTTTTAACATAATATTGTATTTTTCTCTTGTATTTTCCCCTAAAACAGCTTCAGTTCTAGTTAAATTCTGTCTGAAGCGAAAATTATATAAAAACGTAAATTATATAAAAACTTAAATAAGATTGATTTTAAGTTGATAAATGTTTTTTTCCCTTCAATTTTCACTTTAAAATGAGTCTAGTTAGAAACTCCATGGAAAAAAAAAATTTAATCATTAATTTGACCAATTGTTTTCGTAAAATTAACTGTGAGAAATCAACCTTCCTCCAGAAGACCTCCCCCCCCCCCCGCCCCCGAAATTGGGGTCAAGCTACATCACTGTTTTTGGTTATCGTATACACTCGCCTTATAAGTCATGAAATTATCACAAAAAACGAAGTTGGAGTTGGCTTACATTTGAAGGCAAAACATCGAAAAACCTAGACTTTTCCCGATATTACTTTAATCTCTTAAAAATAAAAGAAAAGAATTCCGGTAATTTCTGATATGATTTTATATTCTCTAGTTACTTAATTGCAGTAAAAGATCAGACGTTGGGGAAAATGCGAGAAGCGCCGAATTTCAATTTCGCGAATGTTCTGGTATCGCGAGAAAATTAGAGCTCATTTAAATAAAATAAATCTAATAAAACAAGAAATAAAAAAAGCAAAATTTAATGATATTAACTCACAATTAAAGCAACAATTAATAACACTCTAATTCTAATCGCAAAAACAAACCCTTTTCAGAAAATCAAGAAATAACTTCGAACTGCACATTTCCGATCTCAAACATGTTCATTGCATTTTATTTTCCTTCTTTTTAAAATGACATATTTCAAAAAAAAAAAAAAAAACACACAGCGCAAAATATTTCCTGATTTTTTTGAAGAAGTTCCGGATTTTGGGTCTTTTGGGGTCCTATACTGTATTACGTATCATTACACTTCCATGCTAAATAAGAAAAATAACTGTCGCGTGAACATTTAATATTTTAATACATATCAACATATTTGCTGACAATATTTTTAGTTCCTGCAATCTGCAAAATACCTGCCCAGTGCCAGATCTAGGGTGGGGCAAGCCGGGGCCCATGCCCCGGGCGGCAAATTCAACTGTGATGCACAAAAAAAGAGGAAAAAAAAGAAAAAATAAGGAAAAAGAAAGAAAAGAAAAAAAAAAGGAAAAAGAAAGTAAAAATAGTTAATTAAGAAAATTTAACTTTTGAAAGAGAATTAAAATCCTAGTTCGGGGCTCCGATTATATCATTCATCAGCTATTTTTCTAACGATTAAAACCGATTAATAGAATTATTTTTTTTTACAAACTATTGGAAATTCTAAAATTGAGGTTAGGGGGCGGCAATTTCGAAATGTCAAAACTAAAAAATTTAATTTAAAAAAGTTAAGGTTTTTCCCCCTCGTGGTAGTGAAATACGTATAAAACGTGATCTGCGAAGCCTCCTTTTGGGAAGAGGTGGGAGCGTGGAAACTTGTAAATGTCGTTTGAGACGGCAAACACTTGGCTCTTCGATATGGGCGTTAGTAAGAAGGAGGGGGAGGGGAGGGTCCTGACCTCTGAATTTAAAAAATATATGCCAATTTTTTTTTTGAATTTTAATTTTTATTTTTATGAGTAAAAGCGTTTAAATTTCAAAAAGTTTTTGCTTGCTTTTTTTTTTTTTTTTCTAAAATTTCTGAAGTCCCAAAGCGTTTCCTAAGGCCTCAAATTGCACCAGTTTGTATATAGTTTTCAAAATTTTTCCCGGGGGAGAAACCTATTTGTAAAATTTTTGAAACTCTGATAAAAATCAAAATAGTGAATTTCCTGGAGGCAAATGGAGTGTTGACTGATTTTCAGTATGGTTTTAGAAAGGGTAGGTCCTGTACAACTAATTTGTTGCATTTCTATGACAAGGTTACCATGGCATTAGATAACAAAAAGTGCGTAGATGTTGTTTACATTGACTTTCAGAAAGCGTTTGATAAAGTACCGCATGAAGCTCTTCTTAGCAAACTTGCTTATATTGGAATTGGTGGAAAAACTTTAATTAGGTTAAAAATTGGCTGAATGGGAGGAAACAGAGAGTAGTAGTGAAGGGCAATTATTCTCAGTGGATTGATGTTTTGAGTGGTTCCACAAGGTTCAGTTTTAGGGCCAATATTATTTATTATTTTTATTAATGATATTACTCAGAGTATTTTTGGGAACATCAATATTTTTGCTGATGATGTCAAAATCATGGAAATTGTGGACACGGAGGAACAAGTCAATCAGTTTCAAGAGGATTTAAATTAAATTTCTATGTTTGCAATTAAGTGGGGTATGTCTTTTAATATTGGGAAATGTCAAGTGCTTCATTTTGGTCATAGGAATAAACATGCAACCTATTATTTACAAGGTTCCATCATTAGGGAAGCAGAAGCAGTTGTTGATCTAGGAGTATTGATTAGTCTCGACTTCAAGTCCAGCCAGCAGTGTAGCATAGTAAGTAACAAAGCTAACAGGATGCTTGGGTTTATCAATAAGGCTATTTTGAACAGGTCTAAAGAAGTTGTATTGCCTCTATACAGAAGTTTGGTAAGACCTCATTTGGAATATGCTGTTCAGTTTTGGTCTCCGTACCCAAAAAAGGATATTACCTTATTAGAAAGGGTTCAAAGGAGGGCTACTAGATTGGTAAGTGGTATTTTAGACTTAGATTATGAGGTTAGGCTTAAAAGGCTCAATATGTATAGTCTTGAGCAAAGGAGAGTTAGAGGGGACATTATTCAGTTGTTTAAACTCATTAAAATGGGAAATGTTGAAGGACTGCAGCTTTGTGCTGAAAGTAGAACCAGAGGTCATTGTTTTAAGCTTTTCAAATCTCAGGCTAATCTTGAAATTAGGAAAAATTACTACTTCAATATGGTTATAGGCAATTGGAATAGTTTACCAGAAGCGACTGTTAATTGTAGCGGGGTAAAAACGTTTAAGAAATCTCTTGATGTTCATTGGGGACTGCTAAATTGACTAGGATCAGCCTAGCTGGGCCCTGAGCCTGTTGCTGGTCGTCACTTTTGTATTTGTATTTATAATCACTATTTGGATAAAAATACTTTATTTACAATCATGAAGATGAACCAAAATAATTATTATTCTTTATATACTTAAATAAGCATTTAGATCACTATTAGGTATGTTATAAAAAATAATTGCACAAATGAGCACTAAAATGCAGACATATGTTTTGGGATTGCTTGGAATCTCCTTTTCAATGCAATAGTGGAGCTTCTAGATGCAAACACATCCAAACGAAGCATCTAGAAACTCCACTATCTAGAAGTTCCAATATTGTATTGAAAAAAGGGTTCCAAGCAATCCCTGAAGCACATGTGCATTTTAATGCTCATTTGTGCTTTTAATTACATGCAATTACTTTTTACAGTTTACTTGTGCACAAAGTTCCTTTATTATTTTCTGTATTAGGTATATTCATAATGATTCTAAATTTTGAAATAGGTAACTTCTCTAGTTATCTTCATAAAGGATGTTTCATAAATGTACATATGTAAATAATGTTGTTTTATAAAATATAAAAAAGGTTTGAAACAGTCAACTCAACATTTTTTGAAACACTCAAAATTAGGTTATTAGCCTAATTTTTTTTTTTTTAAACATCAAATCACAGGGAAGGCAAAACAAAAATTGATATTAAAATACTTTTTGAGTGAATATATTTATATGAAAATATTGAAAATATGCAGCAAGAATGAAGTTCAAGATGATAACGGATTATGACAGTAAGAAGTTAGCTATAAATACAGGCACTTCTCTGTCAAAGAATAAATCAAGTGGACTCCATTAAATTACAGCTGTGTTATCATTTTCACCATACAGTTCAAATCATATTTTTTTCTTATTTATAGTATCTTCAAAAAAAAAAAAAAAATTACACTTTCAAGCTAATTACTATTAAGGAAAGCACAGTGGTACTGAAAATAACATTATATTTTATTCCCATAAATTCAAATACATTTATATTTAAAATTGCATAGTTTTTTTTTTTTTTTTTTTTGTAACAAGGGACTATGATACGCTCTACAATGATTGCCAAAAATAAAAATACCTGAATGGGAAGGAAATTTAAAAACCCTATAGAAATCTAATGAAAAACTTTAAACAGAAACTTTAATTCAAACAAAAAAATCTGGACAAAACAACAAGCATAAATTTCTAATATCACAGAGATATAAGTGAAATTTAAATGTGTAAATACATTTATGTATGGAAAGGTAAATGCAGACACCTACTTAAAAGCTTTTTTTTTACTCAGACTAAAAAAGTGCGCATAAAATGTATCTTTCAGACACTTCAAATATTCTGAAAAACTTTTTCTAAATACATGCTTTGTGCTTTTTACTGTTCAACTTCTCAATCATATTGCAAATTTTTAAAGCAGGTCCTAGCTTTAAGCCCATGTACTTCATCATCATTTCACTGTTCAAGAGAAGCAATGCTTTTCCATCAATCTCCTATGAAAAGAAAAACATTGATGTACAAATGATAAAAATAGAATACAGTATAAGGCAAATTAATTTAAACTTACATGTTTTTTGAAAAGTTCAGCATGTGCAGCCATGTTTGGATCTGCGGAACAAATATGATTTATCACTTCATCAATGCTCCATTCAATTGGCTTAGGGGGGTTATGTTTTTCAATTATCAAAGGAACCATAATATCTGTAAAGTCAAACAGATTAGTAGTAGTACATGGATAGTGTAAATTTTAATTTTTATGTCGACTGTATATACTTTAAATTAGGGGTGCAGTGGCCAGCCAAAGATATTTTAGTGGTGCCTTTGCAATAAATTAAAATTGAAAATGTTTAAAAAAATAAATAAATAAATAAAATATAAATGAAAAGAAAACAGCCGATTGCTACAACACAGTTCAATTCTATTGCTGTAATCTTCCTCACAAATTTTAAATTTTCTGTGCATAGCCCCCTTAACTAGATGCTTAGCGATTAGCGGGAAAAGTTGGCCGCGGATTTTAGTTACCTTTTCTCCCACCAGGAACACTACTTATCTGCTATAACTAACCGCGCTCTTTCCATTAGTTTGAAGGGAAGAAAATTGGTTTTCCATTGCTATTTCTTCGTTTCCCCCCCAAAAATTCGACTCTTTTGGGTTAAAAACGGTTTTTTTTTCAGGACCAATGCAACTAAAAGAAAGATGGTTTACTGTGTTGTTCCATTTTGCACATCAAATTCAGTAAAAGAAAAAAATAGTTTCAATCGGACATTAGTTTGCGTGAAAAATGGATCCCCGCTATATCAAGACAAGGGAATTATTATTATTACTATGTGGTCTTTCATAACGCCTATTTGGCAAAAAATAATTAATTAATTAATTAATAACAAAAAAGTGCAAAACTATTTTTATATACATATATACATTGTCCAATCTTTACGGTAGCTTGTCCTTGGAATACGAATGATTATATATTATGATACATTTTATATTATGCAAATATTAATTAAATTGAACTTATTGATTTTTTTATTAAAAAAATTTAACTAGTTACACGAAGAATCAATAAGAAATAATGAAAGTTAGTAAGGAAATTAACTCAAATTATTATTCATGCATAGAATCAAACCATATTTCAAGAACATATTTAATTCTATGGATTAATTAATGAGAAGAATTTGGAAGTATTTGTACTATTCTTCATGTCTAAAATATCACTTTAGTATACTGCATTATAAATTGTAATTATTCACATATTTAAACATTTTTATCTTATTTATGTATAATTTTTATCTATTTATAATGTTATTTATTGAAACCAAAAGAACTGGTTTTTCTTTCGGCGGTTGGGGGGGGGGGGGAGTGATAGATCAGATTCTATGATAAGATTACATTTGATTTATTATAAGAATAGAAACTTGATTTTTATGCAAAGATTTTATAACTTTCCTAAATGAAGAAATTGGTTTCAAGTTCCCCAATTTAACATCCTCATCGTTCTGCTCGTTTTTTAAAGCAATAATTTCTTGGAAATTATAAAATTGCGCGAAAATATAGCTGCGACCCAAGGTACACTTAAAAGTATTTCAAAACTTTGAACATCTTTTCAGAGCCTTTGCACAAGTCTTGACTTTTAAAATTCAGGGAAAAAATTTTAATTTTCAAGATTACTATAAATAAATAATAATAAGAAGAAGACATTCTTCTTTTCTAAAACAGATGAGTCCATATAACTATCTACTCAAATATATATCACATGTATAGCTTTGCTGTTAATCGATCATGGAAGTTATACATTGCATCTTCTCAAAAATTTTCAAAATGATCAAAATAAATTTTTTAATTATTTTATCTATAGCATCGTTCCCAAACAAATATTAAAATTACAAGTTTTAGTCAAGAGCTAGATTTTTATTTGTTTTCTTACGTCGGTAAAAATGCCAGTTTAAATTATGTGTATTATCTTCTTTATGTATGAATTGCATAAATAATTATTCTCTTTTTTCACTGGGTTTTTATTTATTTATTTATATTAAAACATTTTTTAATGTTTGCAATAGAACCATTAACTTGATCCATTAAACTTGAAAATAATAATACAAAGTTAGAAAAAAGTGATGAGATGCAATTATAATTTTAAGTACATTTATAGATTACAGAAACAATGTTTTATTTTTCCGTAGTTGAATGAAAATGATGCAGATTTTTATTACATAGCTATTAAAGGATGTTGCTGCACAGCACGTTTGCAAATTAAAAAAGAAAAAAAACCAATTGTTTCTTAAGCGAAGTTTCATTTTACAGACTAAAAGAATGAAATCATTACTTTAATGAAATTTCTGTTCATTGGTGTAACAAAATTTTTCTTTTAAAATACCTACAGTTAGGAGAAAACCATTTCAGTAAAATAAATGTTTTAAGTTGATACTGCTTTAAAATGCTCCTAGACCAACTAGATATCAAAAATAATATCACTTAATTTCTTACTGTTTTACTGCACCATAAAGTAAGAGCGAAAACAAAAATGTGATAAATGAGTCATATGATTAAATATTAAAAGAAGTTAAAATTATTTTTGTAAAAACCGTTTTTTTAGCGCTTTTT
Source organism: Octonoba sinensis (assembly GCA_038502835.1). Lineage (NCBI taxonomy): Eukaryota > Metazoa > Arthropoda > Arachnida > Araneae > Uloboridae > Octonoba > Octonoba sinensis. The sequence goes on from CM076598.1 coordinate 31,024,064, forward strand.
ATTGCAATTTACCAAGCGTTTACAAGTAAAACACTGTTTTCCAATAGCAAATAGGTAGTGCCCCCTAGCAGTGTTTTCGTTATCAGTGGGAAAAAATCGTTGCCGGTAGGGTAATGGGTTTCGCTCCATTTTGGAAGGCATCTAGTTAAGGGGGCTATGTTTCTGCTTTATGCTACTTATTCGGCAGATGTCAGATCATAGATGATTCTGATGCCGAATTTTCGAAAAATTTTAGGGAGCCTGTTCCGAAATGAAACAAAATCCTAAAATTTTGCAATTCAATAATATTAAGATTTTTCTAACAAATAAAAAATCACTGTACTTTTTCTTTCAACCTTGAGGCAAGCAACATACTTTGCAATTTGAAAAATTTACAATAGTGTTTCTGGGAAAAATTGACTTCTGGTCTAATATTAGGAAACTTTCATTTAATTTTTAATCACTTGAAGGATATTTTGAGCGTGTGTACATTATACGTATGTATTCTAAAGATGGGTGAGGGGGGAGAGCAGTGACGGATCTAGGAGACAAGCCAGGAACCATTCCCCGGGCGCTCTTCTGGGCAATTCCAACTGTGGTGCACAAAAAAAAAAAAAAAAAAAAGGAAATTTTAACTTTTTGAAAAAGAGAATTAAAAGCCTAGTTCAGTGCTCCGATTTAATCATTGTTTGGCTGTTTTGCTAACGATTAAAACCGATTAATAGAATTATTTATATGTATAAACTGTTGGAAACTAAAATTGAGGCATTGAATATGTTGCATGGTTGATCAGTCGGCCGGCTCTTAAGGCAGGCAAGGGCTCCTGGGAAGGCAGTTTTAGGGGGCGGCAAATTTTGCAATGTCAAAATTTAAAATTAAAAAAAGTTAAGGTCTTTTTCCCTTGTAATAGTGAAATATAAAACTTCCTATGCACAAACAATACAATACTTTTTCTTTTACAATTTTTCAAACCATCCTTTTGGGAAAGGGCAGGGGTGGAGCTTATAATTGTCGTTTGAGAAGGCACACATGTGGCCCTTCGATGTGGGCGTTACTAAGGAGGGGAGGGGGCACCAGCCCCATGGATTAAAAAAAATGCTTATTTTGTTCTGCATTTCTATGAGTATTTTCATGAGTAAAAGCATTTAAATTTTAAAAAGTTTTTGTTTGCTTTTATCCCCAATATTTTTGCATTTTCCAAATGCGTCTGCAAAAGGCCTCAAAATGCACCAGTTTGCATATAGTTTTCAAAATTTTCCCGTGGGAGAAAACACATCTCCCCCGGACCCCCTTCGACTGTCCTCCTAAACTGGAAAATTTCATATTTCCAGTTTAGGAGGAACTCTTCATATGGCTCTACCCCCCCCCCCCCCTCTAACGTAGAGCTGAAAGAGGCGTGCCGTAGAAACATTAATGATAGTTTTATGGGTTTATCAATGCCTCACAAGTGGAAAAAAACCTCAAAAATGGCCAGTGCATAAAAGTTTACGAAATATGAACAATGATGGAGAGGAGGGCGGCATTTTTAAGTTTTGACCCGCCAGGGAAAAGCCCAAGATCCGGGAGAGACGCCTAATATTTGTCATTTCATATTTTCAATTTGTGGTGTATAATGTTTCAGAAAATTTTGTGTGAAGTTCAGAATTTTTTTTTACTGAGAATCAACTATGAAAAATATGGCAGTGGTTCCCAAAGTTGACTGGATTCCGACCCGTCTAACAAAAATTTCCACTCTTGGGACCCACCTCTTAGCTGTCATAGAGACAGAAAAAGGGAATAAATATTGGTAATGCTCAGATTCCCTAGTGGCGAGTCATGGAACTACTTAATGCTGTATTATTTGTTCTAATTGAAATTTAAAAGAAAATATTTTAGAAGCGTTACAAATATGAATGAAAGGCTGTTGAATTAAGAAACACAACTTAAATAATTTTTTTTATTATTTAAATACCTATATCTGTAAGGTTTTTTACAAAGTTATTTCAATGGGATGGATATATTTGTTTCTTATTTTTCTTCATTGCAGTTTTAGCATCAACTTCAACTTTATTAACTTTTCATCGCAGTGAATTTGATGTAACCAATTTATTTCAGTATTTAGTTTTAATGTTAACCATAGCCGAAAATCCGACCTCACATAGATATGAGGTAGTAAAGAAGCAGATGTCTTTTATGGCTTCATTGAACAGGCAAGAATAATTATCAGCAACTGAGAACCAGAATTCCGTTAACTGTTTGTTGTCATTACTATTGTGATTATTTTATTAGTTTAAATATCTAAATAATAGTGGGGAAAAATTTTTGTAACTTTATGTGTTCAATTATATGTCTTTTATTTTTTACCAACACCCCTTTACTTTTTCCATGCTTCTTCATGATGTCCTTTCTCCCAAATTAGTGTGGAATTCCGCACAGGTCGACTAATCTTATATACTGAAGTTTTGCATTTTTTTCAAAGTTTTATTTATCACAATATTTTCTGTAACTTAAGTTTATAGCAATTTTTAGGAATTATAAATAGCTGAATGAAATATCAAATTTATCACTTGATATTTTTTAAATTCATGTGTGCAGGGGGAGGGGCACTCAATATTCGGTCACAGCCCACCCCATAATTCGGAAAATACTGGCCTATGGTGTGGCCCGCTGATTTTCTCGAGCTAGGACGTAAAAGATTGAACACCCCTACTTTAAATGAAATTGTATAACATTAGTTTTAGTTCGCTCTGTAATCACTTTTATGCACTTTTGCTGCTAATTTGAGCATTAACTAAATTTTCAAAATCCAAAACCGATGAAGATTCTCTAATTATGTGAGTTTTTCACTTCCCCCTGACTAACTGTAATTATATAGCTTCCCATTTTTGAGATTAATAAAGTTAGGAAGTGCTTAGGAATAATAAATATAGTAAAATATTTCTAAAATCTATATTTACATATAGTACTTTTCGCTATATAATCTGCTTCACAATTATTTGGCCCAAACCAAGTTTTTAGGCCCATAATGTGTGGCAGCCTATTATCCACACATATTTATTAGTCTTCTTACTATACACACCATATAAGAATATTAGTTTGCACCCTTCTATAACTATATAGGGATCGCAGAACTTTCTTAATCAGAAAAATTGCGTGTTAGTTATATGAAGCTTGTATATCAATAGAACAAAAATTTAATGTTTACAACTCATAGACTATGACAATTTTTCTTCAAAATCTACACTACAAAATGTAAACAAAAAATAAACCTTGGTATATTACTTTTCATTTCTGAATGAAAAAAATATGAATTCAAACAAATACATAAAATTTGAACCCACCTTTAAGATCAGCTGTAAAAAATACTTAAATAAAACAGAAGTATTAAATAAAAAATGTATTGATTTTACATGAAACCATCATAACTCGATTCATTCAAATTCTAATTAAACAACATTTACATGTGTTCTCATATCAATTTGTTACTTGCTGATTTAAACACACTAGAATCTTTGATGACACTAGTAATTGTTGTAATGAAACCAGCTTTTCGAAACAAAGTTCTTATCGTGGACATGCTTTGCTCCATGCCGAATTCACCCATGCAGCGATTTCTGCATATGACACCCTTCACATGTGACTGTCTGCAGTAAACTTATGATCGATAAATTAAATCCAACACTCCCAACGGTTTTGGAGTTTGCTCTTAAAAGAGTTATTAGTTTATGCACCCCAAAGTCCAACAACTGTAGTTTTTTTGTTAGATAGGGGGTATTGATTGCCGGTTTTTGCTGAGCCACTTTGAGAGCACCTTTTACTTCTTTAAGTGCGGCAGCATGGAATCAATGATGAGGAGAGCAGCAGGCTTTAAGAAAGCATCAGGTCTTTGTGGCGACACGCTCTGCAGTTATCATTAGGTCAGAGTTAAACATTCCCGTTTTATTTACCTGCACGTCAACACCTTTCGGGAAGTTCTCCTTCGGGTTATTTTTGCGTTTAGCCATGCGATAATTTGATGCCATCAGTGGTACAGGATAAAACAACAGTAAAATTAGTTTTGTTGTGACAACCTGCAACACCGCTTGAGTCAACTGTCCCATTTGGTGGAAAGTCAAAAGAAAGAAGGACTTCCCCCATACGAACAATCTTGGACAGAAAATTTTCAGATTTTATCTCCCAATCTTTAGGAAGCTTCTGGGCTACAGTGGCGCAAACTCACCGCAATAAGTTATTTTGCTTTATGAATCAAAAGCACTACGTAGCTCCAACCTAAAAGTTTGTAATGTTCATCTCTGCAGCAATGCTCCAGGTCAGCAGAACAAATTTTTACCATTAGCCGCGTTCACATGGCACTTTTGTAACCGGCAAATCCCCTCTCCAATTCCGAAAAAACCCGTTTGGAAAAAACCCCGTTCACATGAGAAAAGAGGTTTTGTCTCGGAAAGCGGGGATGATGGGTAAAAACCCATCATCCTTTGCGCACTGTTTACAATTTTTACGCATGCTATTGCCGTTTTCTTGCTTTCGCTTTTCTGAATGTTACAGTTTAAAACAAATTATAGGGAAAGACTCGGCTGAGGATGTTTTAGACCTGATTTTTTGAAAAAAATAATTGCATTCACGATTTAAAAATTACATATAATTGCTTTTGTTTAACATGTTTACATTGTTTTGTTAATGCTTTTTTGTAAGAGCTGAAATCTAGTATACGAAATGATATATCTTTTGAAAATTAAGATTTTGCATTATAAAAAATGCATCTTTCTTAAAGAAAAAGGAAAGAGGTGTTCTAAGTAAATTAAGAGCACGAAAGATCGTTGCTTTTTTCTTACGATTCAGGAATATTTACAAACATTTTGCTCATAATATCTTAAAAGCAAACAAGGTTGCTAAGGGCAAACTGATTAACCAGAATATTGCCAATTGCATACATATGCTACATCTAGCAATCAATATCAAGACATTTTATTTTATGTACAGGTGGTGGTTATGCATCGTTTATGAGACAATTGAATATTAATTCCAAATATAGAATTAATTATGACACCCAAATGACTTATCAACAAATATAATCAGACAACAAATAAAGTTCATGATGTATTTGAAAAATAGAAATGATCAAGATTCAAGCTACGTGTGTTCTTATTAAAACCAAAAATGCAACGTTATGTATTTGTTTTTTTATTGCAGGGAGTGTAACTGAATTAAATGGAGAATTGTTATCTTAAATAAAGGGGGAAAGACCGTTCAAAGCTCTGCATTTTCATATATATATATATATATATATATATGTGTGTGTGTGTGTGTGTTAAAGATGCAACAAATATTCGGCCACTATTCGGTATTCGGCCTGCCAAATAGACGTTTCTTGATTTAGCCGAATATTCGGTCTTTCCGAATACTGATCATTATTCGGCCGAATAGTTCTGCTACGGTAGAAATGTACAAAAATAAAGAAATTGGTAGATTTTAAGCATTTAAAATTGCATTATAGTTATTGTAAAAGAACACATTAGTATATAATTTTAATAAATAAAAATAATTTATAAAAAACTACTTTTTTTAAACATTGCTTTTAGGTTTGATACAGTTACAATATTGTATTTTATACTTAGCATTTGCTCACAAATGCTGGCAATAGTTAATTATGATGAAGAAAGTGAGACTTTTATTTTGTTTAGTAGCACAGTGGAAGGCAGACTTTGTGTGAGTAAATTGATTTATTGTGAATATTGGGTAAGATAGCAATGGGAAAAGCCTAGAACATATCACGAATATTAAGATAGCATAAGTTATTGGGCTTTTTAAATTAAAAAAATATATTCCAGTTAAATGCATTAAATTTTAATAGATCTTGTAAAAATAGGTATGTAAAAAGCCATAAAATAAAAATATACTTTTATAGCTTTTAAAATATCTTCATGAAATTATTTGGAGCAAGGTAAACATTCTAAACAATAGTATTCCTTTAATTTGAATTTAGAAATTAGTAAAATAATGCTAATGCTTACCAATTTTATTGCATTCAAAACAATACAGAAAATACATTAATTTTAGGTAGTTCTGGATTCTTAAACAGAATTAAATCATACATCATAGATTATTGTGTGAAATTGGTGTTTTACTTGGTGAGTACTTTTAAAATTTAGAAAATACTTTCTATTACCACGATTTTCTAGAAATTTTAATATTCGGCTTCGGCCTAGGAGAAATTGCCGAATATTCAGATAATTATTATATTCTATTTTTTTAACCGACTTCACAAAGGAGGAGGTTATATACTCATACCGTATGGATATCGGTTTTTTGTTTGTCCACCCATAACATCTCACAGAATAAGCCGATTTTCAAGATTTTGATTTTTTTTTAATCCATCGAGGGTGGTTGCTCAAACGGAATTTATCATTCAAATGACTAGTTTTCAGTGCCATTCACTCAAAGAAGGTTTGCCTTTTGATATGGATTTTTTAAAAATAGAATATTTATGTAAAAAATGTGTTTACACCAAAAATAATAAAATAAAGTCCCTTTCGGAAAAAAATAGAACCGACTGCAAATTATAAATTGCGTTAAAAAGTGAAAACTAATTTAATTCTTTAAACATCGATACGATTTTTAAACATAACTTTTGAAGTCGGTGCAAAATCATGATAGGTTTTGATTCATGATTACTTTTGTAATCATGAATAAATTACAAATATAAATGGCCCAGAGCTTATAACAGTTTCAATGTAAAGTAACACATGACGTAATGGTAATTAGGTAATTGTGCGCAGGCTTCAAAAGTTATATTTAAAAATCGTATCGGTGTTGTTAAAGAATTAATTTATTTTTTCACTTTTTAGTGCAATTTATAATTTAAAGTCGGTTCTATTTTTTCCAAAAATTATTTTATTTTGATGTACATTATTTATGTATAAGTAATTTTGAAAATCTCAATTACTTTTTTAAAAAATTCTGGACAGTAATTTCTAACCCGGTTAGTTTTATTATAAACACCACAGGGTTGTGTAAGAAAAACCTGATATGGCACAGCCAACAAAATTATGCCTACATATTAATCGCATGCATGTGTCGTTTCCAAAAATAAAAGATACGTTTTTAAAAGTTTAAACCTTTATGTATTTCTTACTCCTTTGTTTTAAAGACATTTAAGGACATGAACTAATAAAAAGAACAAACCGATGTCACTATGATGAGTACGACAAATTATTTCTGCGTTTCAAGATAAGAAATTACTTTTTCAATAATGAATGAAAAAATAAAAGTAACAATACTCTTCTACCTTAGTACTAACATGTATGGAAACGTACAAGATCATAGGATTTTTCATCTTAATTTTTCTTAAATTTATTACATCTAGAGATGACAAAAGATATACACAAAATTGAAAAATAAACATAGAAAAAATTACAAGTAAGAAATAATTTTTATTGCTGTACTTTTAGCCTATTTCATTTAAAATCCTCAAGTTGCGCACACCATACGAAACGCGCGAATTGTCAATCAAAAGTTAACTCATGGGGAATCGAGAGTGCTGCGCGAATGGCATGCTGGGTAGAAACCCCGCAAAAATCCTGCTCTTGGGCAGGAGGCAACTAGACCCACCATTTACCCGGTAAAATACCGGAATGCGGTGATAAGCAGGGTACAAGCGGGTTATAAGAATGCCATGTGAACGCGGCTATTGAGACAGGATGGCCTTGGTCCCACTCATCTAAAACCCACTGGTTCAGTCGTTCCTCTAGGAAAGGCCGTGATGCAACACCATGTCGGTTCAATCTATGCTTTTTATTTGAGGAAAGTAATGTTTCCTTATTTTTCTCCCATAGTCAAATATTCGAATAAGCAATGTTGAAAAGGCAAGCGACCTTTCTATTAACGAATCAACGAGTTATCCAGCTTTTTCAATTGCTTTTAATTTAAGATCAGCTGTTTAGCTCACACGCTTTTGTTTCATCGCCACTTTCAAAATTCAGGGTTCGAGCTAGGCCGCGAGATTCCCGCAATATTTTTTGAAATCCCACTCAAAAAAAAATTTGTTTACGCTTATATTTTAAAAATCCCACTTAAAATTTTGGTCAAAGTGGGAAATCCCACCTTGTATTTTTCCCCAGTGTGAACCCTGAAAATTCCCAAGAAATGCTTACAAAAGCTGAATGCTGAATGGTGTTTGGCCAAATCCAACTGCTCCTCTCTCCTATTCAACGTACTTGCAGTAGCACATGCACAGTAATGACTCAAATCAGCTGTTGTGAATTTTTGGCCTCATGCTGTCATCTGTGATTTCTCAAACAGAGTGCTAATTGTGTGCTTAATAATTTTATCGTGTAATCTGCACCCCAAAAATTTTCTTTTTTGACAGAAAATCCGTGGATTATAGGCCAGAAAATATGGTAACTATTTCGACTATGTAGTACGAATTTTAAAACTTGAAAAGACATAATAAAAATTGTACTCGCAATTCATCAATTCAATGCTTGTCACTCATGGACTGGAATAGCATCACTGTGGCCAAAGCAGTTAGAAAATAAATAAACAAATAGTAATTGTGCAGAAAAACATTTTAAAAGACACAAATAAAGGGATAAAAGATGATAGACTGGTTTGTAGGGCAATCAGCCCCCTTCGTAAATACCAAGCATAAAATTAAAAACTAGTGTGGGAAAGAAGTTTATATATGCAAGCCCTGAATCCCGAACCGATCAAGTTTCAGCGTTTGCTAAAACACAACTGGCCGGGCAGATATCGGAAAATGCAAATTCGAGCCTGTTTATCAAAATGGAAGAAATTAGGGGAACAGCAAAAGACTCATAACAAATATTGTTTAAGTTTTCATGAATAAGGTTGTAAGGGATATGTAAATTTATCTAGCAACAGCCATTGTACATAAGCCTGTGTTGAGAGAGTGAGTCAGAGCAGTCGGGTTTCCGACAGTGGATTGTTTATGTGAATAAAATGTGTTTGTTTTTAAACGATGTGTTGTTCTTGTGAGACACAGAACTCCACACTGGCGCCCTAACTAAAGTAAGTGCTTTTCAGAATAGAATAGAAAAGTTAGAAAGTTTAAAAAGTTTGTTTGAAAATGAGTATAGAGGAAATTACTAGTAAAGTCAGTGCGTTGCACTTAAGTCACGAGAATATGCCAGAAAGTGCAAAAGAAACGAAAAGATTCCCTTACAAGTATTCAGGAAGAGAAAATATAAATGATTTTTTAGAAGAATTAGAAGAATGGTTTAGTTTTGAAAATATTCCTTGCTCCGAGTATTTAAAACATTTAAAATATGCTATAGTTGGACGTGCGAAGGAATGGTACAAATTAGCTCCTAAAGCTGGTGTTGAAACTTTCGAGAATTTACGACAGGGATTGTTAGACACATTCTCAGAATACATAAATAAAAGCGTTCTGGAAGCGGAACTGTATAGTAAGCTGCAAAATTTTGGTGAAAGTTCCGAAGACTTTATATTTAGAAAACTCAAGATTGTAAAATTGTTAGGAGTGAAAATTCCTGAGGAAGAAATAATTCAAATAATAGTACAAAGGCTACAACCACAATTGCAGGATTACCTAGATAGAAAAAACGTGGATACTGTGCAGCAACTGTTAAAAGTAACTCGTGAATTTGAATCGCGAAAAGAAACTTTTAAACAATAAAATGCATTGAGATTTGCGAAGTACCCAGAGAACTACTACAATTCTTCTAGAACTGGTTAACAGTGTTATGAACCTGTTCGAAAAGATAACAGGATTAATGAGTTTAGATTCAAAGAATCAAACAGAAATTATGGTTCTAAACGTGAAAATTTCGAAAGTAACAAAATCGAGCAAGACGCGGATTTGAGAAGACAGCTGAATTCTTTCAAGGTCAATCAAGAAGAATCGTTTCCTTATCAGTGTGGTCTTGTCGCTGAGGGAAGGTATACTAAAAAAACACCGTCTGTCAAGAAAAATCACATGCCATATCTAGAAGAAACTAAAACTTCTTCGCATAATCGGAGTTCGTGTAAAACTGATCCTACGGAAGGTTTAAAAGTAAATGCAGTAGTTCTAAGGCCAATTAATTTACCCAAATTTCTAGTGCAATTAAATAACATAGTTGTTCATTGTATGGCGGATACCGGAGCAGAGAAATCATTTATTTCGGATGAAATAGCCAATAAATATTTTAAGTATAAGCCGCGTAAGTTGGTATCATGGGAATTTTTTTCAGCAAGTGGAACTGAATGTAAACTCGAAGGTCAAATATTGTTGAATGTGGAAATAAGAGGTGTGAAAATAACTTGGGAGTTTGATAATGAAAAATTTGCAAGTACCTTGTATTTTGGGTGTGGATTTTATGCGGAGATTTGGTTTAAAACTAGATTTTGTTGATAAAGCTTTAACATTTGAAAATTTACAAGATGGTAATCCAAAACAAAATTCTAGCGACGTAGCAGTAGATTCGCACCATTCTCAAATTACGGATACGAATGTAGTAGAAAACTGTTTACCGAAAAATGCTGTTGAGTTTAAAAAAAAAAAAATGCGCTGTATTTACGTTATTGAGCTCGAGGGAACAATTAATTGAAGAACAAAAAAAGGATTCAGAGTTAGGATATATTTATAAGTATTTAAAAGATCCAGAATCCATTGAAGAAAACTTAAAACAAATTAATGAAAATAAATCCGCATCGTATGAGTTAGTTGAAGAAATTTTGTACTATATGCGAAAGAAAAACAAGTGTAAGGAAATTAGAGTAGCAATACCTTCAAGTCTAAAATTAACAGTGTTCAGGGAATTTCATGATAATGCTATTTCAGGACATTTAGGTTGCAGAAAAACTTTTACAAGAGTAAATCGTACTTTGATATAAAGGATTAGTGCTTTCATTAAAGATAATCATAAAATGTGGGATAAAAACTTGCAACAGTTTGCGTTTGCCTTAAGAACGGCTGTGCATGACTCGACAGGAAAATCTTCGTCAGAACTGTTTTTGGGAAGAAAACTCATCACTCCGTTTAAAAGACTTATAATTGCGGAACCGCACAAACAGGAAATATTAAGTGAAAGTATTGAGAAAAGAACAAAAGAAGCGCAAGAAGCTTTGAAGAAATCACAAAAATGTCATGAATTGTGCTATGATTTAATTATTTGTGAAATCTTAAATGTGGAATTAGATTAGAATTGTAAAGTTAAGTTAAGGCTAAGAAAGAATATTAGCTAAAAATTTAAGTTGGATTTATTGTGTTGTTCTTGTGAGACACAGAACTCCACAAGGTAACCCTCTAAGAAATCCAACTCACTGATAGAAGAAAGACTGCAAATAATTTTAGCTTTAAAAAATTAAATTTGTGACCCCCATCCCAACAATGGTTGGCTAATGAAGATTTGGTTGTTTCTTGTTTCTTTATGTGATTTTCATGCTCCTTGAGTCTACATTTTAAAGCACATCTTGTTTGCCTGATGTATCCAATGTTACAATCACAGCTGATGTGCTAAATGCCCCAACAATCAAACAGTGGAACAGGAACCTTTAAGTTTAGAAAAACAGAGTTTGTTGAGAGGTTCAAAAATGATATGGAAATTAAAGCCACTGAGGAGACAAGCAATTCTGGTGGACATATCTTAGGATAAAAAGGTAAGACAATAGAATTCTTCTTTAGAAAAACTGGATTTATTGTTTGTTGTGTTGCGATTTTTAAGTTTATGGAAAGTCGAGTTGATAATAATGGGAGAGCTGCCTCTGTCACACTTTTCAAAAGGTAGAGTTAATCATTGAGAAAAACCAGGGTTGAACAAAGGATAATTGCACAATTGACAAATGTATAAAAGGGGCCGTTTTTCATTTTATGGGATGGAACGAGTGTGAATGAAGGGGAAGACAAACAGTGAAAGGTTTACGACAAACTGTTGTGGAAAGTTCTTCATTCGTTTTTAAAAGGAGCATATCCAGAAAAGACAGACCATTGTTGCTTTCAATTTCAACAGTAAATTTAATACTGGGATCAATTGACTTGATAATAGCAGTAATATCCAGGACAGTGTCAGGGGTGCAATCCAAGAAGGGAAAAGTGTCATCAACGTATCTGATCCAAAGAGTGAAGAGTGTCAAGTAATTTAAAAAGTTTTGTTGAAACTTAATAAGTTTGTATAAAGTATATATTTCAGAAAATGGGGCTTAAGGGGTAACCCATAGTCAGACCACCAGTTTGTTTGTAAAATTAACCTTAAAGACAAAGGTAGTATAGTTGAGAAATAATTTGGTAAGATTTATTAATTCAATTATTTCAAACTTGGTGTGGTGAAATTCATGGAGTCTTTTTTCCAGACAGTTTAAAGCCCCTCTTACAGTTACATTAGTGAACAGGGCTTTGACATCAAATGATACCATCAGAGAGTTATTTGGCTTGAATTTACGCAAATTTTTACAAATTCAATGGAGTTTTTAATAGAATAAGTATTAGAAACTTAAAGTGGAGTGAATCGGGATGTAAGGTAACACCTTACGCCCCGGTTACCTCCTGGTTTAGCAAGCTCATAGGAAGTGGTGCCAATATCAGAGACAAATGCATACGTCTCAAAGGGACAATAATCTCCCCCCCCCCCTCACTCCTCTCCTGTTATATCCACTCAATGGCTGCAATTTCCGTCCCATTTTTAAACTGCTCCACAAACTATTTTTCTAAACTTAAAGATCCTGTTCCACAGTTTGATTGTTGGGGCATTTTTCATATCAGCTGTGAATGTAAGATTTGATACATCGGGCAAATAAGAGGTGCCTTAAAATTTAGACTCAAGGAACACGAAAATCACAAAAAGAAGTAAGAAAATCTTCATTAGCCACTCATTGTTGGGATACGGGTCAGAAATTTAATTTTTCTGAAGCCAAAAATATTTGCAGACCTCCTTTTGTCCGTGATTTGAATTTCTTGGACACTTACCTAAAACATAGAAACTTAAACAATACTAGTAATGTGTCTTTTGCTGTTCCTCAAATTTCTTCCATTTTGATAAACAGGCTTGAATTTGCATTTTCCGATAGCTCCCCAGCCAATTGTGTTTCAGCAAATGTTGAGACTTGATTAATTTGGCATTCCGGTCCTGCATATATAAACTGATTTCCCACACTACACCTCAGATTCAAAATATTAAAATAATTTGAGTAAATATGTTAATATTTTGATGATAATATAATTTGACTGGATAAATAAATAATTTGACGGAGACTTGATTGGTTCGGAAATAAGATCTTGCATATATAAACTTCTTTCCCACATTACACCTCAGATTCAAAATATTAAAATAAATAATTTTCTTTACAAATTTTAAATATCGTTTGGTAATATAATGTCTTTTACTGCAAAGATGCAAAGGATATTTTTATTAAGAACTTATTGTTGGTTAAACTTATTTATTATCCTAAAATTAATATCATTTTTGAAAGATTAATTGAAAAAAAAATATTTTTAAAATTCAAAATATTAGAATACTTATTCAAGTGGTTCAAAATATTAGCATATTTCACAATAAATTCTCTTTTAATTATCACCAATTCATAACTGGCGGCATCATTGATTAAATTCAGGTGATTTTATTCAAAACCAGTACTCTTTTTGCAGTTTGTGTGCTTTTCCGTCTCACAATTGATTGTGTGAGCGATATTCCTGAATCGATTGAACTTCGTATGGTTGACTTGTATCGCCACAGTAAAAATCAATGTTATATAGGTGAATTATTTACATTGTTCGCAATTAAGCATTAGTAAAATACAGGGTGAGGCAACATAACTTTCTTTTCTCAAAGCGCAATGAAAACTGTTTTGTGAATCATAAAGCTTTAATTTTTTAACTAATGTAGCTATACATCTAAAGTTTTGTTTTACGCAATTGCGAAAATTAAATAAGGGAGGTTAGGCCTCCCATTCCCCATACACGGAAAGCCAATTTTTGGCGACTGTCACGATCCTCAACAGCATAACAGCGGGTATGTTTGCAATTTCAGCTCGGTTGGCTTCCAGATGTTGTGGGGTTCTTGGATAGTTGGCATAAAGGTGGGATTTCAAAAACTCCTACAAGAAAAAACCATAAGGGGTTCAAATCAGGGGAGCGTGCTACTCACCCAAATTACGGAATATTCATGCATAATGTAGGTTTCGATGAAAAACACACTCTTCACCAGTGGTGTAGTCGAGGGGGGACGCGGGGGGACGGCGTCCCCCCACCTCTTTATTTTTACTCAAGCATCCCCTCACTTTTAATTTCCAGGGCGGACGCTGAGGACGCGTGGGGACGCTGAGCTTTCTAACTTATTTAATATTCATCATTAGTAAATTAACAGCTTTATGAAATAAGACAGAAGCTTTTAAAACTATACATAAAGGATGCTTGCTACTTCTACTTTAAATTCGTGAAAAAAAAATTCCCTGATTCTCTCAAACAATTAACAATCGCAGGTTAATATTACTCGTCAAAATAAGCGCGTTGAAATATGAGTAAACAGGAACTACATAAATTCAGAGAATTAGTTTCAGTTGTGCTAGCCTGCCTAGGAAATAGGTGGGGGGGGGGGGGGGGAGAGGTTTCAAATATCATAAGTTTTTAAATCAAAATATTTACACTGCTTGTACTGTTTTTTTTTTTTTTTTACAAAACAGTGAGACGTTGATATTATTAGAGTAAAAAAGTTGGGGGACAATGAACGTCCTCTTTCGTCCCCCCTAGACTTCTCCTTAAAAAAAGTAGCTTTCCTTTCGGCAAGCAATATCGAAAAACCTACAAGCATATTAAACATTTTCTTTCACAATCATTTGTTTTCTCGTCATCGCTTCAAGCCTTTTGCATATTCAAACTTTATGCATTACGCTCCTTGTTAAACAATTTCAAAACCAAATTAATGTAAAAAAATGTTTGTATTACAAATGATTATCTGTGCAAAAACTTATTATGGCATGGCACAAAATTGTGGTGTAAATTCATTTTAAAATGCCTTTATTACTTTCAATTTATTCAGCTTTTTTTTCGGTTTCGTTGAGGCCCGAAAAATCCAAAAAGTACTTCAGGGTTTTTTTATAATTATTTTTTTTTTTTCAAAGACAATTTTATATAAAACTAAAAAATTATATATAACCACATAAAAGGCCTATATTTTCAGTCAGAAAAAAACTCAATAAGACTGGAATGAAGCAAAAGCAAACTGATTTTTCTCAGTCCCACGCTTTTCCATTTATTTCCTATTGTTAACAAACTTTGCTATTGCCTGCTAATTGAAACCATCTACATGGGGAGTGGGAACCGGCCGAATAGCTTTTCTCCGTCGTGAACCCACATGTTGCCACAGTTCATCAAGTAGCCGATACCCAGTTGAGTATTTTATGCATTTTATGCTGTTTCCAAATTGCTGCCCAGCCCTAAGCTTGCCCAGGGTTACAAGGCTTCAACCCCCTCCCCCAAGCCAAAAAAAAAAGATAACAGATTCGTAGAAAAAGTCTGGAGATGTGGGTCTGTTTTAAATTGCTCTCGGAAACCAATCTACAAGGGTCAAGACGACAATGACTGTCGGCTCTTTAGGGTTATTGCTGTGTCATCACATGAGGTATTATACTTCCTGGATGGATGATAATACAAGTAATTATCTGTGGGGGGCAAACGCTTTTGATGGGGTACAATTGATTCCCAGCCGCTTATCTGCGTTTTCGCTCATACGTCTACACCTGCTGAACGACATGCAAACTAAATTCTAAAAGTTACTGACATAACGCACAAAAATATAATCTCGTTATAGATCGAACAACCAATTTCTCAAAAAGCAGGGGGGAAAAGAAAGAAGGAAAAGATTTAGGCAACAAAATCTGTTGGAAACATTTTTTACCCCTTCCAAACGCAGAAATACTAGTACGGAGTTATCAACTGAAATAAGAGATGAAGCATGCAATGAAAGGGAATTGTAAGTATTTTTTTATGATTTATGCACTCATGTTTAATAGTTTTCGATTATAAAATTAAACTGAAATATAATTCATTTTCTTCTCGCTCCGAATTTTAATAAGATTGAGTAGTTTGAATTTTGGTTTGTGTTTTTTTCAACTTGAAGTATCTTTCCTTCTTCTTGGCTAAGTCTTTAAATAAGTGAAACATGAAAAGCTGAAAAAATAAATTTGAAGTTAGTTAAAAAAAAATAAATTAATTTTTTAAAAGTTTTTGCATTGAAATCTTGTATTTTAATTAAATGAAGTTTTTAAAATTTCTCAAACTCTTTCTCCTCGGCATGAAATAAATACGCACACCTAAAAATATGGTGAAAGTCAAGGCCGTATCCAGAGGGTGGGGGGGGGGGGGAATGGCCCATGCCTCTCCTCCCTCCGAAATTTTTCACAATGTAGCATATCCCTGAAACTTTTGTCGACATAAGTGTTTCAAAGTCAGGCTTCCCCCCCCCCCCCCCGGAAAAAAATTTCTGGCTACGGCCTTGGTAAAAGTTAGCTCCTATTGGACTCCTAGCAAATTTCTAAGGAATGAACAGATCCAACGACACTGCATTTGGTTGCCCTCATGGGTTCGCCGCCTATTGATGTCTATGATGTTATACAAATAAAATACAAATTGATCTCTGATTTTAATTCAAAACAAAAAAAAAAAATTTCCCCCAATGAATCAAGTATCCTTATGTTACCCGAAAATAGTAAAACCACTGAGAATAATTTGTATAAGATTTCTTTCATGTTTTTAATTTAATTATTAACATTGTTTGTTGACGAACTCTATAATTCTTCAAATTTGAACAATAAAAATTTTTGACGTTTTTTTCAGTTTAACAGTTTTAACCTCTGAAATTGAGCATTTGATTAAAGCTAAATTATTGTTTTCAAAACAAAATATATATTACATGTTTTTTTTTCACACCGTATTTTATATATATATATATACTAGCGGTACCCGCACGGCTATGCCCGTGTTAAAAAATGAAAAGGCCAGTCGGTTCGCCATTGTGAAAAAAGTGGTAACTTTTTTATGCGAAAATTATGTTGTTTTATTAAAATGTATAGCATTCCACATAATTAAAAATTATCCACCCACGGCAATGAACCAGAGATCCAACACATTTCAGCACTTTTTTTTTTACAAAACACACACAATAAAAAAGGAAAATAGAAATGAAAGAAACGAAACAAAACGAAAATGAAAATATTTAAAAGAAAAGGCATTTTAATTGTTTAGTTCAAGTACCGACACAAAAGGGATAATTATAATCCATTAGTATTTTTAATTAAATAATTTCTTGTATAATTAGCTTTTGTCTATTATTCATTAACAGTAAAACGTAAAGACGAAATTATATAGCTTGCAGGAACTAAAAGTTGAAGGAAAAGCTTTGACAGCGGAAAAACCTTTCATCCGAGCTCAAATAGGCAAATAACATGTATGCTAATTCACTGGAGAGAAAATAGAATAAAATGAATAAAATGTAAATAGTAATAATAAGTTGGAAAAACAAAAATTACTATAAAATATTACATTTGTTTAAGAAACCCTTGTGTAGTATGGAGAATGGTCCCGTAAAATGCATGTCAAAATAAGTAAATCAAAATAAAGCTATCGATGGCCTGTGAGCCACAGGAAATAAATTTTAACACGTTTAAAAAAAAGAATAATCAATAGCCAAAAAATAATTAATTAATTAAAAATTGGCTGCTCCTCAAAATGCTAAAAACCGCAAGAAATAAATTTTAATTCATTGAAAGAAAAAGGATCATAAGCCTTTTGTCGGCATGGTAACAATTCAAATTAAATTAAAGTTAATTACTGTAAAAAAATAATTTCGAACTACAGAGAAAAATGTTTAAACTTCTTTTCTAGTTTACTTAGAGGCCTAAAATTTTAGCATGTACTCTTTATTTTACATAACTCTTTCCGGAGCAGTTTTTATGCGCTTTTCAATGGTATCAATCTCGTAACGATGCGATGATTTCTTCCTATAGAAAAAGACCGTTTTATGTAATTTTCGGCTGTAAATTAGAATAAAAAGAGAACAAATTTGAATCTCAGAAAAAACTCTTCCAGGTGCACATCCTCATGTTCCAAACTAATTTTGTACCACATTTCAGGAAAATCAGTTAAACGGTATTGGCCCTACGCCGGAAACAGACACACAGACAGGCATACTTGCTGCTTTATTATTAGCTAGCGGTACCCACACGGTTATGCCCGTGTTAAAAACTGAAAAGACCTGTCGGTTCGCCATTGTGTACATAGCGGTAACTTTGTTATGTGTAAATTATGTTATTTTATTAAAATGTATAGCATTCCACATAATTAAAAATTATCCACCCATGGCAATCAACCAGCAATCCTACACATTTAAGCAATTTTTTTTTTACAAAACACACACAATAAAAGAGGACAAAAGAAAGAAAGAAACGGAACAAAACAAAAAATAAAATATTTAAGAGAAAACATATTTTACTTGTTTAGTTCAAGTACTCACACAAAAAGGACGATTATAATCCATTAGAATAGTTTTAATTAATACACTTTTAATATAATTAGTTTTTATATATTATTCTACAATAAAACAGAAACACGAAATTTTGTAGCTTGCAAAGACTAACAGCAGCAAGAAAAGCTTTTAAAGCGGAAAAACCTTTCACCTGAGCCCAATTTTTTTAAAAACTTTTCTCTTCCCAAAACTCATATAAGTAGCTTCCGTTTTTTCCGTTATTTATCTAATGCAATACCGGCATAACAGGGAATAACAGAGAAATAACAGGGAAAGAATGGAAGTGACTTAAGGGTCATTCCATTCAAGTGATCCAAAATCTGAGAAAAAATTTAACTCACCTTTTTTTATTTTCTTCAAATTTGGCTTATCAGCTGTACCTCTCAAGAAAATTAAAAATCCAAATTTTTAGATTTTTTTCCTGTTTTGTTTCTTAGTTATCAGACTTTGATTTTGTAAAAAACTCACAATTTTACATGGTATGCTTCAACACAAAACAGGCTCATCAACAAATAGAAATAAAAAGTTCTAATAAAAAGCATAATGAATGCCGTTTCATCTGATATGCATCATGACTAATTTTATTAAAATTTTAAATTTCAAAAAATGACCATAAAATTTAGATTTCTCGAAAAACGTATAATGGGAAATTTTCAAAATATTCTCACATATTTCTGTCTATTTTATCATCGTTTATGCAAAATTTCAACTTGGGATCTCAATGGGATCATAATTTTCAACCTTTTGAATGTAATTTGATTTACCAAAAAATGAACATTTTTGTGATTCAAGCTATTTTAAGACGATGGTTCCTTAAAGGCAATGATTTAGTTAGTCTGGCTAAACACATCTATGTATGCGTGAACAAGCGTGGACATGTCTGTGCATGAAATTAACACGTTTACAATTTGTTCGGGGGGAGGGGGGAAACAAATACATGCACATTTTTGTCATATCATAGCTCCCTATTTTAAAATATTGTTCACAAATAATTCAATAACTATTTAAAAATGAACAAATTGACTTATTTTATGCATTAATAATAATTTTTTTGACTTATTCTTTGTTTTCAGACATATTTTGCTGATATATTAATGATATGAAGGGAAAAAAGTATTGAATTAAAGTCATCTGAAATAGTGAGGAGGGGCACAGCTGGCCTGATTTTACAACTTTTGGTTGTTAGTCTTGATTTGCCCTTATTAGCATCCATTAGACAAAGCAAGACAAAAAAAAAAAAGAAAAAACTATGTAGCTTACACCAAGGCCGTAGCCAGAAATTTTTTTCGGGGGGGGGGGGGGGGAGGCCTGACTTTGAAACACTAGCATTGAGGAAAGTTTCAGGGAGGAATATATGCTACATTGCGAAAATTTTCGGGATTTTGGGGGGGACCTGGGCTTGTCGCCCCCCCCCCCTTCTGGAAACATTTTGAAAGCAAATTACTTCGGGTGACAATGATATATGTTCGCATTTGAAAGCGTCCCCCCCCCCTTTTTTTCCAGGACTACACCACTGCTCTTCACCCTTTCTAGGCATGATGGTGACTGACCAAAGTTGGGAACAAAACTTTAGAACCATCCCTCTAGAATGAGATCACTCCTGTCATACATCAACATTTATGGCCTGACACGTGTCTATTTTAAAAAGGAAGAGAATTAAAATCCTAGTACTGTGCTCCGATTTTATCATTGATCAGCTATTTTGCTAAATATTAAAATCGATTAACAGAATTATTTATTTGTATAAACTGTGGGAAATTCAAAAATTTAGGTTACGGGGCAAAAAATTTTGCACTGTCAAAATGTAAAAATTAAAATTTTAAAACCTCAAGGTTTTTTCTCTCTTGTGATTATGAAATACGTATAAATCAGGCTATGCTCAAACAATACCCTTTTTCTTTTAGAAACTTTGAAAGCATGCTTTTAGGAAGAAGTGGGAGCTTGTAAGTGTCGTTTGAGAAGGCAAACACGTGGCTCTTTGATATGGGTGTTAATACGAAGGAGGGGGAGGCAAGAGTCCTGCCCTCTGGATTTTAAAAAAAATTCCAATTTTTTTCTGAATTTTTATTATTACTTGCTGAATTTTTATTATTATTATGAGTAAGAATGTTTAAATTTCAAAAAGGTTTTGTCTGTTTTTTTTTTTACCTAAAATTTTTCAAGTCCCAAAGCATCTCTTAGGCCTCAAAATGCACCAGTTTTCCCCGGGGATAGTCGCTGGACCCCCTACAACTGTCAGAATTTCGTATCTCCAATTAAGAGGGAAGGGACCTTTCATATGGCTCTATTCCCCCTAATGTTGAGCTGAAAAGGCCAAGCTGTGGGAACAGTATCGAAAGTTTTATGGGTTTATCAGTGACCCCAAAAGGAAAATCCTCAAAAAAAAAAAAAAAATTAAAAAAAATGGCCAGCTCATAAAAAGTTATATGAAATATCTAAGAATAATTGGTTGGAGGGGGCAGCATTTTTAAGTTTTGCCCCACCTCGGAAAATTCCAAGATCTGGTACTGGAGATGAAAGGAAACTGAAGCGTATAGTTAAGAAAACCCGTTTTAAGTGTGTGATTCTTGCACCGAAATTGGAAAGAAGGAGTTGAAGTTTCTAAATCAACAACATTAAGATGTCTCCATAAATTTAAGTTTGAATCTTGTATACCGAAAACAAAATTTCTCATGACTGCAAAACAAAAGCGTATAAGATTGATTTGATGTAAATCAAGACGTTTATAGACTAAAGAAGATTGGAAAAAATGTTATTTAGTGATGAAAGTGTCTTTTGTGTTTCATATGGTAATCAAGGTATTCGAGTTTGGAGAATGAAGCAAGAAGCATTTGATAAAGAATGCCTTAAATGTTCAGTAAAACTTGCCGCTGGTGTCATGGTTTGGGGTTGCATGAACCTAGAAGGACCTGGAATGTTATGCATCATCTACAAAAAGGTTAACTCTCAGATATATCAAGAAATTTTGGAATATTACACGATTCCATCATCAGAAGATTTATCTGAAGATGATTTAATCTTTCAACAAGATTTGGCATCACCGCATACCTCGGTGTCAACTAAGAATTGGTTCCGCCAATGCGAAATTGAGGTACTTCCCTGGCCACCAAACTCACCAGACATTAATCCCATCGAAAACTTATGAGGAATAATGCTGAAAATCCTCCTTCAAGTAAAACTGAGTTAGTGGCACTGTTAGGGAAAAATCCTAAAAGAGGAGTGTGGACCTCGAACCTTAAGTGTCTTGGAATTTATGGAAACATGAGGAAGCATTTTAAATTGACAAATAAATTTATTTAACAATTTTAACAATGAACAATTTAGTAAATATTTAAAATCCCTGTCTGTACAGATCAGTAAACAAAATTATACCACTTAGTGTCCACCAAATAAAGCACCGATATCGATGTTTGGGAAGAAGCATGAGATCAAAATACAATTGAGAAAAACTAAAGTGTGTAACTCCCGGGTCTATTCGATGCAGGCTTAAAATAGATTTCTAGACCATACGTCCATGGCCCGTCAAAGCCGGAACAGAGTGGGCTTCTACAACGCTGGGAGGCTGGAAAGCAAGAGAAAGAGAGAACCACATTTTCTTGTGGCTTATATGCTTTCTGCATGCTCCATTTGTCATCAGTCTGATTTGCATTCCTAACTTCCAAAAGATCAGGAAGAAGTTCCTTCAAAAATAGCAGTTCTCAGTGAGTGGCAACACTTTAATCTTTCACTCGTTGGAAACAAACTGCCCTAACTGATGAATTAACAGTTAGAACCATATAACTGTGGTATTAACAGTTAGAACTGTAAAACTTTACTTTTCGACCACACGTGCGTGGGTACATTTTGACGAGAGCTGGAGATGTCAGACTGTAGGATTTGAAATAAGGTCCACCTTGAGCTCTGGAGATATTCCCCTTACATGTAAGTAAACATTTCTGCATAGGAACATTAAGAACATTTAATAAAAATAAAACAAGGCATATTTTGCCAACAGTTATGTATAAAGTCTATTTGGGATAATAGAAATGTTTGTAAACACTTTGTTCATAGTATACACTAGATACAAGGTGTACACAAACCTTGGTACCTTGGTTACTTCCTTGGCCACCAAACTCACCAGACCTTAATCCCATCAAAAACTTATGAATAATGAAGAAAAATCTCCAAGAAAATCCTCCTTCAAGTAAAACTGAGTTAGTGGCAAGTATAAAGTTTATTTGGGATAAAATTGATAGAAACGTTTGTAAACACCTTGTATGTAGTAAGCAAGATCGATTGTATGCTGTTATTAAAGCTAAAGGGGATGCTACAGAATATTAACTACCATTTACTTTATTTTCATAAGGTAATTTTTTTGCATAAAATAAAATATTCTAATAGTTTGAACCAATCTAAATTTTATTTTAATATTTTGATGTGTTGCAGAAAGCTATTGTATATTTAATTTATTGTATATGTTAAAATCATATATAAACATTCCAGATTTAATATATAAGAAATTTAATTATATTTACTTAGAATCAAAAATAAGTAAATTGAAAATAATTTCTTTCTTATTACTTTTTCTCAATTATTCTAATATTTTGAATTGGAGGTGTAATTTTTCCTTTTAACTCTTGGTACTGACAAAGGTGGCAAATTGTCCTTGAAACTGGTCTGCCATCTTTTATTCCTTTATTTGCACCTTTTAAAACATTGTTTTTCTGCATTTTCTTCATTGCACAAAGTGAATATCTTTTTAAATAATAATGGTACCTTTTTTAAATTAAGAAATATAGATTTTTAGAAAATATGTAAACAACAGAGCACACTTAAAAATTGTTTACCCCCAGGTTCCGGCTGGTTTTGCTGCGTGCATAGCTTTTGTTCTTTGAATGGCTTCAATATAGGCAATGAATTCCTTGAACTATTTTCTGATGAATCAGAAGACCAGCGCCTTTTTTGAAGACGTACAGGAGGCTCTGAATGTGTTAAGATATCTTCAGATGCTAAAAGAAGCACAACACAAATATTTATAGATAAATCACAAATCTGGTGCAAACTTGCACTACATTTCCCAAAACTTATTCAAATTATAAGATGAAATTAATATAAATAAAACTCAGTTTTGTGTTCGCGTATGTTCGAAATAAGTAAATGCACAAACTATA
This sequence comes from Octonoba sinensis, assembly GCA_038502835.1. NCBI lineage: Eukaryota > Metazoa > Arthropoda > Arachnida > Araneae > Uloboridae > Octonoba > Octonoba sinensis. Next base: position 31,047,645 of record CM076598.1, read on the forward strand.
GCATGTACAGAAAAAGAAAAGTACAGTTAGATTCAGAATTTTGTCAGAAGTAACATTAGCTGTTTTTATTAATTTTTTAATCTTAGAAAAATATTTAATTAATTTTCCAAATTTATTCACGTTCTGTGCTGAGTACAACTCAACTTCTCTCTAATGTTTGTAAACAGTGATCATGACAAGAAAGAAAATTGCCACTATTAGAGAAAATGAGACTGAGGAATCACGAAGTATTAGATTGGTTGAACAATCATTTAGAAGTTCGATTTCACGTTTACTTGAAACTGAAGAAGAAAGAGAAATTAGATTAGCTGACAACTGGAAAAAATGGCTTCATCAAGAACTAATGAAACTCCAGAAGCCAAGCGAATTTGATAGGTCAATAATCATTCAAATTAACTTTTTGCGCAGACGATATTTTTCGAATTGGTTTTACTATTGTCTTTTAACAGAATGCGCTTGAAATTTTTTGTATGCATTAATGTGCAACATATATCTGAACATTGTGTTCCTGGGGAAATCATTAATATTTGAAATAGCCCACGCAACCAAGGGCTATGCAGCTAGTTTCAGATATTATAATGTGTTATTATTTTTCTGGAGAACTTATAACAGTCTCACCTGTATTTGAGCACTGAATTTAAAATTATGCCACAATAGCACCTATTTAATATTGCAACAGAATATTAATGTGTGTTGATATGTAGCTGTGTTTTAAACAGGTAGATAAACACATAGACTTTTAAAAAAATGGTAACATTAAGTGATTAACAATGTTAAACATATTGCACAAACAGCTAAATTTTAATCACGTTAGTTCTTAAAATGTCTTTCTATTTAAGAAATAAAATCAAAGATGCAGCTAACATTGCCATCAAAATCTTTCAGAAATATTTGATATTTAGTTTCTTGTAACATTTCCTTTCCAGTTATCTATATGAGTATTGTTTCTAAAAGTAAATATTCGAATTAATTTAGTTCCTCTACTAGATGGAACAATTATAGCTTTTTGCATGATTCTAATTGTTAACCACCTACAGTATAGCTGTCAGAAGACCTTGTTTTTTTACCTAAGAAGTAAATATAAGTTCTCAATTTTTCAGATTTTTTTAGTCAATGTTACTAAAATAAAAATATTATACATGTACAATAAAGTCAAAGATATAGTGGCCATTTGACTGTTTGCAATTAACAGTCAAATGAAGCCAAAACCCAGCCTGTTTTACATGATATGCATTTTAAATGAATGTTCTGGAGAGAGAGGAATGGGACATGTACTATTCCACCCTGATTGATCTTGTTCCTTTTTATTCTCTTATTTTTGATTTTTCAAACAGCTAAATAAGTTAACAACTCAAGTTTTTAACTTTTAATAATGTTAACAGCAAGAGCTAATCAATTGAAAATAGCACTGATATTAAGAAAATGTGAATGAATCAATTGATGGAAAACATCATATTGATGTTTTCTTTTCACAAGAAATTAACTGATTGATGAAGGATCCAAAAATAGGAGTGAATGACTTTATGCTTGTTAAGTTTTTGACAAAGACAATAATTTATTATTAGAACTGGGCGATGTTGAAAATTTTTAAATTGATTGATCAGTTGTGTAACATTGTGATGTAGTGATAAATCGATTTAACGCTGATTTCACTTTTAGAACATGAAACTTACTTTTTCGTTTGTTTTTTTGTAATCGACAAAACGAGACCTCTCTTTAAATGTCCTTCAACTAAATACATATGCTTACCTCTTACATTAGATGGTAAAACTAATAAATCAATTTTGTTCGGATCTAAATCTAATTTTAATAGTTTATCGTTCTCATTTAACATACTCATAACGTATAAAAAGTACAAAATCATTGAAATAAGTTTTGTTTACTTGTTAAGCTATTCTTCCCTACAAAATCTAAACTTATACAAAAGGTGGGGATGTTGAATATATAATATACTGTATAGTGTACAACAAAAATGATATTAAGGTTTAAAAAAATCAAAAGAAGGAAAAAAATAAACCAAAAGTGCCATCAAAATAATAAATGATTTTGCTCCAAATTAGAAAGTGAGAATAAAAATCATAAATTGGTAATAAAGAATAATGAAAAACATATAAAGATTTATTATAAATTGGTAATAAAACATAATGAAAAACAATCTCAGGTTAAAATACAACATACCAAAAGAAGGTAATAAGAAGAACAAAGCCACAAAGAGAAAAAGAAAAGAAGAAAAATAAAGATTCTCTCTGCTAAACAAACACAAACTAAGTTCATCATTTGGCTTCGTCGAAAAAACGGAAGCAAGCAGCCAATGCAATACGAGCAATATTGTATTGAGAAAAAATCGTCTTAATTTCAAGGCAGATGCAGCGAAGCTACAAGGAGCTCTACGAAAATATGACATGCTTGTAGAAACGAAAGAGCGAAACGTTTTGTGGGCATGACTTTGACTTTTGCAGGTATGAAATCGTCTGAATGATATAGTATAGGAGTTTTGGTTACTTCACTGCTTCCAGCAAAATCAAGCTCACTGAGTTGTTGGCATTCTACTCATTGCCAATGAGCAAGTTAATATCGATATTCATACTTCCGTTGAGTTATATTCATATATATATTAGTTTAAGCAGCAATATTCAAATTAAGGGTCCAAAAAAAAAAAAAAAAAAAACCTTTGGGATACAAAATGGATGAATTTTTTAAAAATAAATGTTATTAATTACAAATATATCACAAACTGGATAAAAAAATTTGGTTTCACAATAGGAAATGTTTTACTAAATTCTAGATATTTTTAGAACATTGACTTAAATAAGATAGACTATTAGTCATATTCAAAATCTATTTTTACTGCCTTTCCAGCATTAATGCATTTTTTATTTGTTTGTGTATGTGTCTGTCAATTATGTAATCTGGAAGTGCTTAATTGTGTGGAAAAAAAGGTGTGAGACGAGCAAAGTAAAACAGTTTGTACAGTGGGATTGCCAATTTTAGAATTACTCTCTCACATTGATTAGCATTCAGCTGCTTTAAATAGAATTTGATGCGAGATTTTAATCAAGATCGAAATTTCGAAATATTATTATAAGTTAAATATAAAAACCAAATTGGTGATATTGGCTTTAAACGTATATGCTGCGTTATATTAATATAATGCCTAGTCCTATTTATTATATTGGCAGAGTTGAGGATATAGACAGGGATATCATGTTCAGTTAATGAGAAATGATGTAAAGGAAAAATTTCATCAACCACAGGAAAATGACTTTATTGTAAAAGAGAAAAATGAGATCATAATCAAACTGCTCCAAGCACAACTAACTGCTGGTTCCAGCTGAGCCCAATCTTATTTTTATCTCAGTTTTGACTTGTTAACATACAATATTCGTTAATTTTAACTTTCTGAAATCCTGTCCCATTTTTCCCTCATGTGTATCCCATTACAACCCTCATGTGAGGTAGGTGCGGGACAAAAATATTATGTTTAAATGGGTATATAAAAATAAGTTATCTCTATTTTGTTGTCTTTCTACTTTTTCAAATAGCTTAAAGAACACACTATTTGATTCTTATAAGCTGCATTCTTGGTAAGTCTACACTAGTGGAATAACAAAAAACTTGAAGTTTGTCCCACTCCTCCTGACTCTCTCCTTATAAACCTTTAGGAAATACAAATCAAGCAATTAAACATATGATTACCTCTTCTGACTGGCCCTTTACTTGCACATTTTGTACACCCGCTTTCTAAGGGTTGACTAGTATAAAAGTTTTCACAACACATAAGATCTTCAAAGAGATTTTCCAGATAACTCCAAAATGATGATACACTTTCGATAGGTGGTAAACGACAAGTATGCATTTGTCCATCAAAATTTGCTGTTGTTTGGAACAGAAAAGAATTTTGACTACATTAAATAAGATAAATAAATATAATAATAATAAGCTTGAGAAAAAATGTTTCAACAAGCAGAGCCAAATAGTAAATTTTTGTTACAACAAAAGTATAGCAATTATTAAAACTTTGACATGCAAATACAAAATTCAAATCAAATAAAAGTTACTTAAAGTATAATTTGCTGTTTTTACGATCTTTAAAGATGTTTAAACTGTGGATTAACTATTCAATGAGCAAACTAAATATTAGTCAAAAATCCAAACAGTAATGTGCAATTGATTATTTTGTCAGTGTTTTAACAAAAAGAAAAAAAAATTGGAAAAAAAAAAAAAAATGATATATTGCTGCAGTGAATTACAGTTTTCAATTAGTTATTTCAAGAAACAAATGAATTACACATTTTGGAAGTTATTCTACTAAACCCTAGAGTTGGTGGTAGGGTTTGTAAAATAACTCATTACTTTTATAATCATGATCAAGAGACAAACTTCATTGAACATGGAGGGAATCACACTGAGGAAAAATACAAGGTGAGATTTCTCACGACCAAAATGTTAGGCAGAGCTTCTTAAAATTTAAGTTTGAATTTTTCTTTTTGGTTTTGTTTTTAAAGGTATTACTAAATTGTCCGCACATGATCTAATACCAACTATGTAATAAAAGATGATTATCTAATCTATGCGCAGCAAGGAAAGGATAAACATTAACAAGGTTCACACAAAACGGATCCTCCACAAAATTCGTGATTGCAAAAATTGGTGCTTTATAAAATTATAAGCATGAAAAAGATCCCCTTGAAAAAATAAAATTCCTTAATCAGGGTGCCTACAGGAGTTGAGAAAAAAATTCCCCGACTTTTCCCTGATCAAGCTCACCGAATTTCCCTGATTTATGTTACTAATGATAAGAATTTCCCCTTTGCCCCCACTTGAAAACTATAGCATGTTTATGTTAAATATAGCATTATAAATGTTTTCAGCTGTTATTAAAAATAAAGAAAAAAACAAATCTGCCCTTTTAATGATAATGCATCATTGCAAGGTTTTGTTTGGCTTGATAGCATACCATGCCAAAATGTATCAAGTCTTTCTGCTTTGTTATACATTTTACGTTTTGCCACATTAGAAGGTTTTGAACAGATTTCTTTCAGCTGGTTTTTTGCTCTATCTGCTACAATTGAATTCAGCCAAATTTTTTTGCATAAAATTAGTAACAATTTTGTGAGTCTCTTATCAAACAATGCTTCATTAATAGAAATAGTAGGATTAAAACATGAAACTGCTTTTCTTAGAGCATATTTCAATGGGGATCTCTCTTGCAGCTTCTTAACACACTATCAAAAACTTTCGACAATCTTTTAAAAAAATGCTCACCTGCCCTTCAGAAGCATTAGCTTTCTTTATGTGGCATAATGCCGAAATTCCAACATGGACTTTTTTAAAAGAAAGAAATGTTTTCGCATCTTGAAAGTCCACATTCAAAATATTCCCTTCCATCAGTACTTCTTTTACAATAATCGCTGTATAATTCTTAATACAAGACTGGATAAATCTTCATGAAGAAATGGAACAAGGCATGTCATCTTGATTTACTCTTAAAAAACTTTCAAACTCCTAAGCCACTGAATAAAAAAAATGCTAATTTTGCCGGTAACAATGGGACACTGGTGAGACGTTTCGCTATTAATATAGCTCTGACGAGTGGGGGCACTTCCAGACGTGCCAACCTGCTAGAATTGAAATGCAGGAGGTTTCTGATCAAGAATTCAGGAGGGCAATAAAAAAATTAAGATTTTTTTCACTTTTCAATGCAATTGTTGTTAATATACTTAACTAATTTAAATTTCAAATACAAGTAAAGCAGCATAATACAGTTCAAAATATATTTAAGAGTGATTTTAAGTTCATGAAAAGATGCCTGAACTTTTTAAGAGTAAAATAGGCTAGTAATTTTCATTACTTGTATGAACAGCTATTATATAGTGATTATTCATAAATGATGTCACGCTTCGAGGGGGGGAGGGGGGTTCATGAAATTGAGACAAAGTGTGACAAGGGGAGGGGAGGGGGTAACAAGAAGTGTGACATCATGCATTATGCAACATAGCTAACGCGTGACAAAGGGGGGGAGGGGGCTCCACTGAAGTGTGACATATTGTGACAAAGGGGGGAGGGGGGGTCAAATATATGGGAAAAAAGCATGATGTCATTTAGGAAAGGCCCCATACAGTGGCGTGCATAAGTTTCGGGCTACCCTGATTTTTCCATTGATTCGATAAAATGTTTTATTCCTCCACTCGTTCATTGTCCGAAATATATGAGAAAGCTAGAATATACAAAGAAACATCAAATATTACATTGGTTCATAGCGTAATCTATGTGTACTACGTAAATTGACTTTCATAGGTGTGCAAAAATATTGGGCCACTTCTCGCCACGGCTCTGTACTCCCGGTTTGTTTACATTTTAGGCTCATTGGTTTCAAAACATGCTACACAAAGGAAAATTAGTCTTCTTGTGGCGACGATGCCGAAACACACGAATATTCAGGTTCGAGAAATTGTGGAGAAACTTTCTTCAGAAGGAAAAAGTTCACGTTTCATTGCAAGGGCTTTATCTGTCGGAAAAAGTATTATTAATCGTATTATTTCTAAGTATAAAACAACAAACTAACCGTGTGATAAAAAACAGACCGGTAGGTTGCGAAAAACTTTGAGTCGTTTCGTCAAAATTATAAGAAGAAAGTGTGTTGTCGATCCTTGAAAAAGCGCAGCCGATATTTCACGAGAATTACGAAGTGAAAATCTACCTGATGTAAGCCAGAGTAGTGTTGCGACGTCTGAAGGCTGTAGAGATGATTGGACAGATAGGCTTCAAGAAACCATTAATTAGCAAAAAGAATAAGAAGGCTAGGTTGGAATTTGCGAAAAAAGATGAGCACTGCACGGCATCGGATTGGCGGAAAGTGCTATTTTCTGATGAATTGAAATTTCAATTTTTTGGAAGTGATGGTAGGAAATATGTAAGACCTCCAAAAAGTACCAGATATAAAGTAAAGTATCAAACTCCTATTGTTAAACGCGGTAGAGAGAACATCAAAGTTTAGGGAGCATTTTTTGCTGATAGTGTTGGTCCGCTCGTGGAAATTCATGGCAATATGGACGCTGCAATGTACAAGAACATTCTGCTAGACCATATGCCTCTATTTGCAACAAAAATTTTGCCTCGTGGTTGGATTTTTTAACAAGATAACCATTCAAAACAAACTTCGCGTCTTGTGAAACATTTTCTTCAGAGCCGAAAAGTCTGCCTCCTAGCCTGGCCATTGCAGTCACCGGACTTAAATCCCATTGAACACTTGTGGCAAGACCAAAAGGTTCATGTTGGAACAAAAAATCACTCCAACAAGCCGGAATTGTGGAACCATTTGCGACAAGAGTGGGAGAAATTGCCAAAAGAACGAATCTCACTGTCAATCGACTTAATGCCTCGTCGGTGTGCTGCAGTCATTCCTACTAAGGGCATGGCAACAAAATATTAAGTCGAGTGAAGGAGTACAAGACATTTAACCCCAATTCTCCTTTATTCTTTTTGATTTTTTTTAAAGGTAGTATGTGTCCCAATACTTTTGCAGTCATTAATAAAGAAATGTTGAACAAATAATTATTTGAAAGTAATATCAAGGTATATAATTCATTCTTTCCAAATATAAGTGAATATCTGCTATAATCGGTCGTTTATATTTCTTTCACCATCATATTTATGTGCATTATGTATGAAAAATAGGATGGCCCGAAACTTTTGCACGCCATTGTATTTCTTAGCCCTTAATACAGTCCTAAAATCCCTCTAACTTTTATAATAGCAGGGACCAAATTTCCAAATCTGATTTAGGTTATTTTGAAAAAAAAAAAGAAGACTTATGCTGTTAAAAACTCAATATTGTGAAATTAATGAAAATTGTGTATGCTATTAAATATGGAAAAGAATTTAATGGGCTGTAATAAGCAAATCCAGGGTTTGTACGCTTTTGGCAAAACCTAAAATAAGGACTTTTTAAGGACCTACAAAAAATTTTTAAGGACCTCACAAATTTTTTCCAATAAACAAACTGTTATGTTTATTTCAAATGAAAGCATTATTGAAAGAGGAAATTGATTTAACATCGCATTTTTATTAGGAACACAACACAAACACTTTTATGGAGCTCTCTTTGTCTTGTTGCTTTTCTAATGTCCAATACAGTCAGGGAGTTAAATAATTATTGGAGCTAGTAATAAGAAGCACACAGCACAAGTATTAATCATATGTAAGCAAGTGAAAAATTGTAAAAAATAGTTAATTCTATAAAATACAAGTTAAATGAAAAACAATTTAAATAAAAAAATGTTAAAGAAAACGCTGCACTTTGTCTTGAGAATTTGTGTTTAATTTAGATTTTTTTTTTCATTTTACTTAACATGTTACCAGCATCTCAATTTAGACTTACTTAAATTTTTAGCTCTGACATAAATAATTTTTAAAAATTATTTAGAAGAGCTTACAAAAATTCTGGAAAAACTTTTTCAACTTGAGAAAAATATTTCATTTTGGAAAAACATACAAATAAAAAATGGAGCTTATTCGCTTAAAACTTTGTACATTACCCTCAAATAGTAACTACCAAAAGTTAACTAAAATAAAGTTTCAAAAAATTGAACAAAATTTTTAAATAAAAAATAAAACAAGCAGACTACAGGCTGCAAATACTAAAACAAGTGTCAACTTTTTAAATATTGATATAGTTACAGGATGCAAAAAGATAGAAGTCTCAAAAGCTGCGTGCAATTTTCGGCGAAGCACGTGCTAGATGTTAGCAAGTTTCCGAAAAATAGGCTTTTACATTTTCGCGTAATAAGTTATGAAAATTCATGTAAATTAATACATGTTTGTTTTAAAAGTTTCTTCAAAAATTTTCTTGTTTTGTAGTACAATCCCTTTAGATAAAAATACCTTGTACATCAGCATGAAAAATCGGATCTTTTTGCAAAAAATCGAATTTTTGAAGTTCCCAAAAAAAAAAAAAAAAAACCCAGAAAAACTAAGGGAAAACGCAGCATTTGGAAACTACGGTGTATAGGTTTAAGAAGAGGTCGATTCCTTCAATTTACTGCAAATTAAGAAATTTCACGAGATACAAATTTTGATTAACACAGCAAATATCCATCATCTTCCACACAACAGAATCCCACAGCGAACGATCGCGAAGCCAAATTGCTTGATAAAAATTTACTAAATATAAAACATTATTTTAAAACAAATTAATTTTTAGATATATTTTTTTTATTTGATTTTAAAAAAACAACGGGAGAACAAACTGTTTAGCGAAAGATCAGCTAAAAAGCGATCTGGAGAGTTGGCAACTCGCCGCTTATTATAGTGTAAGATGTATGAAAAATGATAATAAGAATAAATCATTCTTTTACCTTTAACAGTATAAAGAAGCGATAATCATACATGCGATGGTCAAACGCAAAAAAAGCTGAAAGGTTTTTTTTTGCCTACATATTAGTTAAATGTATCTCTTATATTGAGCTAGATGTCAACAATATGCATCTTTGAAGTATTCACCCCCGCACCTTAAATTAAAAAAAAGTTTCAAAAGCAATATTTATTTACTGATTACTTGTTAAGAGCTGCTCCCACTTGCTTTATTGATAATTGATTAGAATGTAGATGATTTAGTAACAATTTTCATGCAAAAAATATTTATTTACTTTGAAACTAAATTTAATAAATAGTATCGACTCCCAAATTTGAAATCCCGAAATTCGGCTCTTTTTCGAAAATTCCCGTTTTTTGTGTATTCATAAAAAAATTTCCCCTTGAGTCCTTAAAAGTTCGTTTTTCAAATTTTATTCCTTGTTCTTTTCTCTTTTAAAAGCAAAATGAGGGAACTTGTGTGATTTATTTTTCTGTGGCCTTAAATGGTACCCAGTTACTGGGCACCATTGCATTTTGTACAAATGCTTGTGTTTTGATTCGATTTCTTTTACTAATATTTCTTTTTTTTTTAGATGTAGCTCGATTTTCTTTTTCATACAATTGCATTAAATAGCAAATTGGGAGCTGCCATGTGGGTGGGTACAAGTTAATTTTAACTGAATTGGGTGTTGTAGTTTGAAGCATTTTATCAAAATCCATGAACCTTTTCTTTTTGTTAAAATATATAACACATCAATTTACTTATAACTTTTCAAAAAAAAAAGTGTTACCTATTTATTTACCAGTTGAGAAAGCACTGAAATTTGTAGTAAAAATGCGATGATGTTTATGTCAATCCGCCATTTTTGGTCCTGTCAATCCGCCGTTTTGGGGCTGTCCGAAAGCTGCGATAGTACCGGACCCGAGCAAACCAAATTTGAGGTTCGATTACGTAGTTGAAATGAAAGAAGTTTGATTCTTGTGAAGAATACAAAACATAGCAAAACAAACAGAGCTCATGGTACCTTCTTAGTTTAACAAAAAAAAAAGCACCTGGAATAAAAAAATAAGGACTTTTTAAGGCCTTAAAAATGAAAATGAACATTAAGGACTTTCTAAGGACCTTTAAGGACCGTACGAACCCTGAAATCTCCTAATCTATACAAAGAGAACTGATTCTAAGATGTAACATTCTTATTAATAAAGATGTGTAGGTGTCGAACCAACTTTTTTATTAAAACAAGGTCCGTTTCTTTTGTGGTTTTAAAACATTTTTGTGAAAATTCAAAATTTAAACATGAAGTGATTAAAGAAAATTTTATTATTTAATAAATAAGTTTGCAAAAAGTATGATTTGGTAGCATATATATGCATGACAAAAGCCGAAATAAATGACACAAAAATAAAAATAAACCTGAATTCAACATTAAACTTTTTGACATGTGAGAGCTCACACTCCTAACAAGCACAGAATTTCCTTCAAAAATTTCAAACCAAAATTTTACAAAAAATAAAAAGGAATTTATTCCCTTTGCCTTTTAACAAAGCTTAATAAACATCAATAGTGGAAAAATTCCGATTCTAACAGCAGATGCAAAAATATTGCATTTTTTTGTAATGAAAGCATCAAATGCCAAGACGGAAAATAAAAGATTTTCTATAAGTATAAGAACTTCAGGATTGCATTTTAATAGGGCTATAATAATCAGCAGTAATAACTACTTTTCTCCATCGGACACCCTTGCACCTTTTAGCCGAAGCCTTAGGTAGACAGACTGCTGCCGGTCATTTAACCGTAATTTCATGATGAAATTTCTAACTGTTGTAGACTAGTGTAATTGTTCATTATTCCCAAAGAATAAAGAAGTTGTCAATCTTTCCCCCGTGTTATTTATTATATATGATAAATGAGGTTCCTAGATCAATTCTTTTTATTAATGGGGATAAGATGGCAGTTGAAAACTAACATACTCCTTTTAGTAATGATTAAACTTTGTGCAAAGTAATAGAAATAAAATTTCACGTTAAATTAAAGCACAAATGAGCATTAAAACGCAGACATATGTTTCGGGATTGCTTGGAATCCCTTTTTCAATGCGACAGGGAGCTTCTAGATGCAAAACTTAGGCTTCATGTGGATGTTTTGCATCTAGAAGCTCCCTGTCGCATTGAAAAAGGGATTCCAAGCAATCCCGAAACATATGTCTGCGTTTTAATGCTCATTTGTGCTTTAATTTAACGTGAAATTTTATTTCTAATACTCCTTTTAGTTTATACAGCGATTGTACTCTTTTGGCAAAATGAAAAATAAGGACTTTTTAAGGACCTACAAGAAAATTTAAGGACTTCGCAAACTTTTCGAAATATACAAACTGTTATATTTATTTCAGAAGAAAGCAGTATTGAAAGGGGAAATTGATTTAACATTGTATTTTTATTAGGAACACAACACAAATTCTTTTATGGAGCTCTCTTTGACTTGTTGCTTTTCTAATGTCTAATACAGTCAGGGAGTTAAATAATTATTGGAGCTAGTAATAACAGAAGCACACAACATAAGCATTGATCATATATAAGCAAATTATCATGATATAAAAAATTAACATTGTCTTGAGAATTTGTGTTTAATTTAGATTTTTTTTTCTTTTTTTCATTTTACTTAGCTTATGTTGCCAGCATCTCAATTTAGGCTTACTTAAATTTTTATCTCTGCCATAAAAGTTTTTTTTTTTTTTTTAATTATTACGAAGAGCTTACAAATAATCAGAAAAAACTTTTTCAACTTGAGAAAAATATTTCATTTTGGAAACAGCATACAAATAAAAAATGGAGTTCATTCGCTTAAAACTTTGTACAATACCCTCAAATGGAAACTAAAAAAATTTTACTAAAATAAAGTTTCAAAAACATGAACAAATTTTTTAAATAAGAAATAGAAAATGCAGACTACAGGCTGTAAATACTTTTCTCCACCAGACCCCTACCTGTTAGCCGAGGCCTTAGGATTGCTTACGCACGGGGAGAGGTAGTGGGGTCTACGGATTTTACATGCACATATCCCCCAAGTATACATGGTGGTCTTCAGTGGGTATCGAACGCGCGACCTTCCAGGTGGAAGTCCGACGTGCTAACCACTAGGCTACCCACGGCCCAGTAATAACTACTGGCATTATCGTCGAAAATTTGGAAAAAATTAATAACAATAGCAGAAAAAAAAAATCGCTGAATTTCAGTTTAAAAAATGACGACGGCAGATGCCCGATTTTCTTCTTATTCCTTATCAGCCGAAATATTGCCTTTTTGGCGAAAATTACTCAGATTTGCAAGGCAAAAACCTTTTTTTTTTTCATTTGATAACTTTTCCCTGAATTTTTGCTATTTTTTCGAAATTCCCTGACTTTTCCCGATCGATAAAATTCCCTGATTTCCCGGTTCTGTAGACACCCTGTTAATGTGTGATTTTACAAAAAATTAGTTCAATATTTCATACATTTTTTTCTGATAATATGCCATTTTATCTATTGATGTTTTTCTACGAATACAGTATAGAAACCAGCATTTTCTTCAATGTCTATCGCTTTCAATGACTTAAATGATTCCCGTGAGTTTGAAAATGTATTGCTTAAAATATGGTGCGAAAATTCAAAATGAATATTTTAAAATAAAGGAAATTTCCTACGCCTTGCAGGAATGGTTCGTTTTTACAATCGCGATTTTTTCGAAGAATTTTGTTGGCCTTTTAATTAAATTTTATTATATTACGATTTTAATTTTTTGAAGTTCAGAGTGAACAAAAATATTTTAAAGAGCCAACTGAAGAAAAATTTAGAGAGTGGTGTTTTCTGAAAGAAAAGACATGACTAGTACTTGAAAACAAATAAACATTTATTTTGATAACATGTTAAGATAAATATAAAAGGTTAACAATTAAAAACAGACCCCCAACATTCTCAATATTTCTGAAAAATTATAATAACCCCCAAAGTAAAACATTTGCATAAAAAGACTTATAGTCACCACTTAAAAAGTCCATAATACATGAGCACAGCTGAAGATTATATGTCACTGGAGTCGAGGTACAAGATAACATGCTTCATCACTGGTTTCACAACACGAAGAAAACCTGCTTTCAGGTGATTTAAATTCCAGATAAATCAAACAAGCATACACTGGCAATCCAATTCAATAAGGCTACCAGGAACCTCACAACATGTAGTAGACTCAGGCGGGCATCAATCAACTATAATATTCCATTGCGGGAAATCATAACAAAAAATGGCAACACTTGGTTTAGAAAAATCAGAGTCCTTCCATTTCAGTAAAAATGGCCAGACAAGAAACAGCAAACTTCAAGAAAATAACATGTAGCAAGAGCAAAATACGCCCCAAACAACATGGAGGGATAAACCTCCAAATTGCTTCTCCTGAAGCAATAATAAAACATCGGAAATGAGAAATCAAGCCACACCACCACACACCCAGATGCCTCCTGCCTTATATACTACCTGCCCCAGCTCCACACAAACTCTTACTTCATACCTCATTTACTTTGGCAACCAAGGGCTAATGCCTCTTCTTCTGGCAGGAAACTGCAGCAAACAGGTAAAACAAGACATTTCAACTTTCGATTACATGATCGAAGGATCATGTCCGCACTTGTTTACTTGGGCATTTCTGCAGTTCAGTCAACACGGCAGATATGTCCACTTAGACCATATAGTAACTAGACGAGCCCTTCTATTCACTCGCCATTGTTAGTTCCTAAGCAGGAATGGTGGGGACCAGTTTGACTGACAGGGGGCGAAGATCAAAGCTTTTCGCCGTCCCACACCACGTGGGTAAGTCTTCTCAATTTCTGAACTTGCTTCTGATCTGTAAAAGAGCTGAGATTGCTTTCAGGCAAACGATCAAGACCCATTCTGTGCACAAAAGCACAAACCTGATTTATTAAACATAATAGCAATATTAACAATGAAAAGCGTAAATTTTAATTTTATTTTTAAATCTGTGGAGTATCGTATTCTTGATTATGAAGAACAAGAAAGTCATATATATAAATTAACTAAAGCTATTGTTGAGAAATACTTTAAAATATGACTACACCATTTCTAAAATAATATCCAAGAATACCAAAAATGCGTAACAAATACACAAAATTAATTTTATTTAAAAATCAAGAGCGATTTTCAATAGAAATTAAACTATTTTTTCCAGTAGTTAAATTCCATTCTGCTTTATTAATAATGCCCGCCCCCTAACTAATAAATGCAACGTTGAAATTAACATTTCAGTAATATTAAATCTTAAAAGACATGAACGATGCTTGAAATATACTCGCAGAAAGGCCGAACGTTCGTTGCATCACCAAGTATACATATGTGTGTGTTCGCTCCAGTTTATTTTTTATTCTCTACTTTTAATAATGTAAGTAAACTTGTTAAATTTTCAGAATTATGTTTAAAATGCATTTCATGCTTCCCCCTTACCAATATATTACATATATATTGTATTTCTGACTGTATTGCACAACACTTAGATAATAAATTAATTTATTCTGTTTGTTTGCAATCTTTGAACAAACTTCACCTTGTGTAATTCATTAAAAAAACAATCGCATTTTAATTAAGGGTACAATGGGACCGTCCATAAATGATGTCGCGCTTTTTTCCCATTTATTTGACTCCCTCCCCCCTTTGTCACACTTCAACATACCCCCTCCCCACCCCTTGTCACAATTTCACGAACCCCCCTCCCCCTCGAAGCGTGACGTCATTTATGAATGATCCCAATCCGATGTTTTCAGTCCTACAGGCTAATGTCACATGACTATTAATTTTAGATTTACGAACTGTATCGGAGAAACATTAAAGTTTTAACTGACAATTTTCTGAAGTAAACGATTTTCTGAACTTAAAAAATTTTAAAAACTATTTTCAAAACTAAAATTTTTTCTTCATGCTGTTGCTTTCTTTAAATTTATTTCAGATTTTGAAAAGAAAAACAGCTTAAACGCTTTTGTTTTTCCTTCCTTATTTTTCAATGAACTGAAAAAGAAAAGAATAGGTATATTTGATGTTTGGCTTATTAACGTAATATTACAAATGTTTTTACTTTTCGCATTGATATCTCAAGGGCAAGACATAATGAGGTTGAAGTCAGTTAAAAACCTTGTAAAAGCAATACGAATTGTATTCATTGCAAAGAGTTTTACTGCATGACATTAAGTTTCACAAAAGGGGGCAAGAAATTAACTCCTACTCTCAATGAGCTCACTCAATATATAAGATCAATCTAGTTTATGGTCTAAGTATGTCCAGTGGGGGAAAGGAAGAACCTGCAGGCAGTGAAGGAGGTAGACAAAAACATTTTACAAATATCCTTATAATTTTGCATTAGACTTGCCTCCAAGAATAAAAATACAGGCTTTTAGCCAAACAAATTTGATTTTAAAATCGCGATTTCTTTTTGGAAAGGTTCGGTTTTGTGTTTTTTAAGAATTATCACTTTTATTCTATGTGAAAAAGATTCAAATTTTGCTGTTTGATTTCTTGAAACCTTATTACATTCAATAATTTAAAATGAGCTCGAATTTTCACGAGCTCAATTATTTGAAAAATTCGTGCTTATGGAATTCTGCCTTTTACACTTTCTTAACAATCCAGGCATTTTAATGGATATTTTGATGATTGGTAAAACACAGGCTTAATCATTAATCCATTACAAAGTGAACTAAATGACACAATAAAAGAATGAAGCATAGGAGATATGCTAATGAGCGTTGATATTTTTATATGCATCTTTTTTTCAATCCTGATTTTCTGGAAAGATTAATTATTTGCGATCATAAATTTTGAAGCAAATCCATTCTGGAACATAAACACAATGCCTTTTTAGAGAAGATTATTATTGTAAAAAGTGTATGTATTCCACCCTATTGCTCTGAAGTAAACATTAGAAATGACAGGTTTTCTAGTGGCTTGAGTCCCCCCCCCCCCCCTGCGGCTTTTCAGTGACCAAGTAAGATTCCCTTTTTTCGCTCCTTTTGTCCTCTCTGAATAGAATAAATGAAGACTGCATTTAAAAAGAATTATAACACTGGTCAACAAGTGTTTTGCCCCAAGAGTGAATTTCACTTTTCCTGAAGTAGTTTTGCACGAGGAATCCATATCTGGCATCAAAATTTTTCCAGCACGTATTTTTACATTTTTTCAGTGTTTTTCCGATCATGCAGCATCGTTTTTATTGAGATAAAGTACCCCAAAGAGCTTGAATGTCAACCGTTAAATCAGTGGTCACGTTATTTTAATGGTAAAAACTTAGTGGAGTGTCGCAAACAGCCCAGGCAGACCCCCGAACGGAAGTGCGTATCAAACTACTGCACTGGGTGTGGGTCTCGGTAGGAATTTCGCGAGAATTGGGATACAAAGGCAAATAGGCAAAAGATTGATACTGTACGACACGTTTAATGAGCTTGAGCTACTATTTTTTATCATAGAAGTATTCTGTTATGTGTAAAAATACCCCCTGAAAATATGGGAGCTGTATAGCTGATGAACATGGAGAGTGGTTACATCAGGACATTTCAGTCATCGAAAAGAGATATCAAGGGAAGTGGAGTGCAACTATGTTAGCAGATTACTGCTGGACGTTAAAAAGGGACATTCCTGAGGCAAAGTATGCCAGACCATGTCAAAACCAGCCCTTTTAAGGTTAATAGAAAATAGCTTGGTTTTTTGGTGGAAATACTTCTAATGTTAAAATTACAATGCCCTTAAAAAAGGGAGGGGAGATCCTAAGGACTTTATTGACTGATCTTAGAAGTATTTTTCAAGCTGAATTCGAAAATGAAAACTATTTTCCTTATCACTTAAGGGTTTTGCTTGTAAGGTACTGCAATAATTTAGGGTAAATGCTATTAATATCAAATATTACAACACCTTGCACGGAAAATCCTTACGTGAAAGAGAAAAATGGTTTTCATTTTCGAGTTCAGCGTGAAAAATACTTCTAAGATCAGTTAACAAAGTCTTTGGGGCAGAAAAAAAGTTTTTTTTTCACTGTTAAAAATTTCCGTAGGAAAATCGTAAAATAACCATTTATTTGATTGTTATTTTAACATGTTTGATTACAACAGTTGAATAACCATTAAAGAGATGATACTCAAACCGCTGATTGCGAAAAAAATCGTTTATTCTCTGTTTATCCTAAAGAACGTTTAACTAACCGTAATTTTCAAGCGCTCAATATAAATCGGGCGTCCATCTTGGTTGCGAAACCTTACCGGTCGTACGTTGTTTTAAAATAGGAATACGGATTTATTAGTTAAAATCAGCATGTGTATATAAAGAAAGTAGAAAAAAAAAAGTGGCTTAAGCAGTGGATACTAAATAGAAACACATACACACGTAAATCAAAAATTGGAGACATCGGACTCCCAAACTGTTTGCGAATGAGAGAACCCATAATTTGAGCTGCTGAAGCTTGTTTGTATTTTAACTTTTGCAGCAAATAAAATGATTTTCGTCAGTATACAGTAAATTTAGACCAAAAATAAATTTAGATCCAATCAAAAACTGAAATCTCAATTTTAAGGCTGTTTGCCTGTTGGAAAAGAAGATTTATTGATAAATAAACGTCCGCTTTACGTGATGGCGGTGGCCGAGTGGATAGAGAGCTAGACTAGTACACCACGCATTGGGGGTTCGAGACCTGCAAGCTTCGTTTATGGTTTCTACGCCACAAAATGGTTCAAAAACGGTGAAAATTTTGTTTTGAAACGAATTTTAAATGGTTATAAAACTGGAAACTTTTGTATTTATGGCTTTTTAACCAAGTTAATTGGAAATGGTTAGATCCCGTAAAGATAGAAAAATGTTAAAAACCGTAAATTTAACGGTGAATTAGATGGACAGACTGCTGCCGGTCATTTAACCGTAATTTCATGATGAAATTTCTAACTGTTGTAGACTAGTGTAATTGTTCATTATTCCCAAAGAATAAAGAAGTTGTCAATCTTTCCCCCGTGTTATTTATTATATATGATAAATGAGGTTCCTAGATCAATTCTTTTTATTAATGGGGATAAGATGGCAGTTGAAAACTAACATACTCCTTTTAGTAATGATTAAACTTTGTGCAAAGTAATAGAAATAAAATTTCACGTTAAATTAAAGCACAAATGAGCATTAAAACGCAGACATATGTTTCGGGATTGCTTGGAATCCCTTTTTCAATGCGACAGGGAGCTTCTAGATGCAAAACTTAGGCTTCATTTGGATGTTTTGCATCTAGAAGCTCCCTGTCGCATTGAAAAAGGGATTCCAAGCAATCCCGAAACATATGTCTGCGTTTTAATGCTCATTTGTGCTTTAATTTAACGTGAAATTTTATTTCTAATACTCCTTTTAGTTTATACAGCGATTGTACTCTTTTGGCAAAATGAAAAATAAGGACTTTTTAAGGACCTACAAGAAAATTTAAGGACTTCGCAAACTTTTCGAAATATACAAACTGTTATATTTATTTCAGAAGAAAGCAGTATTGAAAGGGGAAATTGATTTAACATTGTATTTTTATTAGGAACACAACACAAATTCTTTTATGGAGCTCTCTTTGACTTGTTGCTTTTCTAATGTCTAATACAGTCAGGGAGTTAAATAATTATTGGAGCTAGTAATAACAGAAGCACACAACATAAGCATTGATCATATATAAGCAAATTATCATGATATAAAAAATTAACATTGTCTTGAGAATTTGTGTTTAATTTAGATTTTTTTTTCTTTTTTTCATTTTACTTAGCTTATGTTGCCAGCATCTCAATTTAGGCTTACTTAAATTTTTATCTCTGCCATAAAAGTTTTTTTTTTT
This sequence comes from Octonoba sinensis, assembly GCA_038502835.1. Taxonomy (NCBI): domain Eukaryota; kingdom Metazoa; phylum Arthropoda; class Arachnida; order Araneae; family Uloboridae; genus Octonoba; species Octonoba sinensis. The sequence goes on from CM076598.1 coordinate 31,066,869, forward strand.
TTTTTAATTATTACGAAGAGCTTACAAATAATCAGAAAAACCTTTTTTAACTTGAGAAAAATATTTCATTTTGGAAACAGCATACAAATAAAAAATGGAGTTCATTCGCTTAAAACTTTGTACAATACCCTCAAATGGAAACTAAAAAAATTTTACTAAAATAAAGTTTCAAAAACATGAACAAATTTTTTAAATAAGAAATAGAAAATGCAGACTACAGGCTGTAAATACTTTTCTCCACCAGACCCCTACCTGTTAGCCGAGGCCTTAGGATTGCTTACGCACGGGGAGAGGTAGTGGGGTCTACGGATTTTACATGCACATATCCCCCAAGTATACATGGTGGTCTTCAGTGGGTATCGAACGCGCGACCTTCCATGTGGAAGTCCGACGTGCTAACCACTAGGCTACCACGGCCCAGGCTGTAAATACTGAAACAACTGTAAACTTTTGAATTGATATATTTACAGGATGCAAAAAGATAGAAATCGCAAAAGCTGCGTGCAATTTTCGGCGAAGCACGTGCTAGACGTTAGCAAGTTTCCAAAAAGTAGGTTTAAACATTTTCGCGAGTTATAAGTTATGAAAATTCATGTAAATTAATACATATCTTTTTAAAAAGTTCCTTAAAAATTTTTCTTGTCTTGTACTAATCCCTTTAGATAAAAATAATTGTACATCAGCTTGAAAAATCGGATCTTTTTGCAAAAAATCGGATTTTCGAAGTTAACAAATAAAATCAGAAAAACTAAGGGAAAACGGAGTATGTGGCAGCTACGGTGTATAGGTTTAAGAAGTTGTCGATTCCTTCAAGTTTACTGCAAATTAAGAAATTTCACGAGATAGAAATTTTGATTAACGCAGCAAATATCATCTCCCACACAGCAAAATCCCGCAACGAACGATCGCGAAGCCAAATTGGTGGCTAAAAATTTACTAAATGTTAAAACATTGCTTTAAAAAAATTAATAAATTAATTTTTTCGATATGGGAGTTTAATTGATCTAAAAAAACAATTGGAGAACAAACTGTTTAGCAAAATGTTCGGCTGAAAAGCGATCGGGAGAGTTGGCAACTCGGCGCTTATTATAATCTTATGTAAGAAAAATGATAATAAAAATAAATCATTCTTTTACCTCTAACAGTATAAATAGGCGATAATCATACATGCAATTGCACTGTTAAAAATTTCCGTATGAAAATAGTAAAATAACCATTTATTTGATTGTTATTTTACCATATTTAATTACAACAGTTGAATAACCATTAAAAAGATGGTACTCAAACCGCTGATTGTGAAAAAAAAAATCGTTTATTCTCTGTTTCTCCTAAAGAACGATTAACTAACCGTAATTTACAAGCGCTCCATAAGAATCGGGCGTCCATCTTGGTCGTGAAACTTTACCGGTAGTACGTTGTTGTTAAAATATGAATAAAGATTTATCAGTTCAAATCTGCATGTGTATATAAAAAAAGAAGAAAAAAGTGGCTTAAGCAATGGTTATTAAATAGAAACACATACACACGGAAATAAAAAATTGGAGACATCGGATTCCCGAACTGTTTGTGAATGAGCGAACCCATAATTTGAGCTGCTAAAGCTTGTTTGTATTTTAATTTTTGCAGCAAATAAAATGATTTTCGTCAATATACAGTAAATTTAGACCTAAAATGATTTTGGATCCAGTCAAAAACTGGAATCTCAATTTTAAGGCAGTTTGCCTGTTGGAAAAGAAGATTTATTGATAAATAAACGACCGCTTTGTGTGGTGCAGATGGACGTTAAAATGGCCGAATAAATCATTATTTTACCTTTAACAGTATAAATAAGCGATAATCATACAATGTGATTGGTCAAGCGCAAAAAAAGCTGAAAGTTTTTTTTTTTTTTTCCTACATATTAGTTAAATGTATCTCTTTTATTGAGCTAGATGTCAACAATATGCTTTTTTCAAGTATTTTCCCCCCTTAAATTAAAAAAAAGTTTCAACAGCAATCATTATTTACTGATTCCTTGTTAAGAGCTGCTCCTACTTGCTTTATTGAGAACTGTTTAGAATGTAGATGATTTAGTAGGGTAGACCGGGGTTTTGCCGCCACTTCCGTTATTCTAGTCAAGGACACCGGTTAGCCGGCTTGACAGCTCCTGACCTATAGCGAACAATGCTACAACTAATGCCCCAAGTGGACGGCAGCCATTGCGCGTGTTGTTTTGTTTTCACAGTGACGAACATTGTTTTGGAGAAGTTTGATCTTATTTTTCCGCTTTGAATAAGCTGAGGTTTGTACCTTTAGATGTTACAATGCCTGCATTTGCTATGAATAACCTTTAACTAGGTATTTTAGCCTACATTTTAATCATCAATATTGATCACTTCCGTTTCTTTTGGTGTCTTTAAATCTACGTTTCTTTCATCGTGTCGAAACGGGGTTATGACGCCACCTCTCCAGGGGTGATGCTGCCATGGTGGCGGCATTACCCCCGGACGCGTTTTTCCACTGTATAAGTCAGAAAGAATTTTTTAAAGGAGCGAAACCTCTGAAAAGAGCATTCAATAAGGAGTGTGACAAGTTTATGAGAGCAAGCACGTAAAAGTAAATCACTCCTTATGACATAGCATCAATCTTTTATGGCGCTTATATGTCAGTTGCAACAATAGAGAAGGGAGTATCAGGATTTCGCAGTGCTGGGATCTTTCCAGTAAGCTCAAACACCTTCAAGGAAGAACATTTCTTCCCTGTTCAAAATCTGGAGCGAATATGCATCGATGATACAGATGACACAGAATCTGAAAATCAAGAACAGGCAGAAAAGATGATCTTAGAAGAAACTGGTGAAGAAAAGAATCTTATAAATGCGAGCAACACCTCTGTAGTTGGGTTACTAGATGTAGAACCTTGTTCATCAAAGACCGTTCAGGAAGGGCCTCAAAATACGTTTCTTCAATCGCTAGAAAAGTTTTCACCAATTCCAAAATTGGCAGCAGAAAGGGTAGCAGAAAGTTCTAAAAGAAAAGGTCACTTGTCAATTCTAACGGGAACCCCAATGAAGGCAGTTTTGGAAGAAACAGTAGCTTTAAGAAAGGAAAAGACATTGAAAAGGAACAACCCAAAAGAAACTCTGCAGCTAAGGTTTTGGGAATGTCCATCAAAACTGAATCCAATGCAAGAAAAGAAAAAGCAGTGACAACACGGCCACAGAAAATGAATAAATCTGTTAAGAAAAGGGGCAAGCGACTTTTAAGTTTTGAAAACTCTTCAGATGAGGAGGACATCGACGTCAAAAAGTTGTGTGCAGACAACGATAATGATGATCTTTTTGATCCAAGTGATCCAAACGTTCAACTTTGTGCCATATGCAATGAATATGGAATCAACGAACTGTGGTACAGATGCACTTGTTGTGGCGAGTGGGTGCACTCAGAGTGTAGCGATGCTGAAACAGCTGAAAACTACATTTGTGATTTTTGTAAATTTTAAGAAATCAGCTAAACTTAAAATACACTGTTTTTTCACTCTTATAAAATAAAAATGTCATTTCTTTTGCTTTTCAATTCCTATATTGTAATGCTAATTGCATGTAAGATTTTCAGTAAATTTTCCTTCTTAATATTTTAGTCATATTGGCAAGTGGTGTCATTACCTCAGGTTCGTGGCGGGATTACCCCAGCTCCCTGGGTAATACCGCCACAGGGCAGAGGTTAATAAGTTAATTTTTTTGACTATTTCCTTTAAAGATTTATTGATTAAAAAATTTGTATACATTCTTAAGATTACGTACTATGTTTCAAAAATTGAAGTTCCTTAAGGTGGCGGCATTCCCCCGGTCTACCCTAACAATTTTCATGAAAAAAAATTATTTATTTACTTGGTAACTACACTTAATAAATAGTATCGAATCCCAAATTTGAGATCCCGAAATTCGGCCCTTTTTAGAAAATTAGTCTATGCAAGATTCTGCGAATTAGAAAAGGTAAAATAGCTTACTATAAACATCTATAATTTGATGACCACCTTAGAAAGGGTTAAATTACTAATCAGGCCCATTGTTTCAAAATTTACTAGGGGGGAAGGCAAAGTGTATGTATAAAGGGTATGTATATTGCATTAAAAAACAAAATACATGTACACATATAAATTCATTATAATTCCCAGGGGGGAATCGAACCCCTAAATGACGGGCCTGTTCCAATGTGTGCATTTTATGAGTTGTTCGAACCGCATTTACCTCCATGAAGCCTATATAGACCGACCTGGAATCCCCTCTTCCGTTCTTAAAGGAAGACAAAAATTTTCCTTCATTTTGAAAATTAAAACCTATAAAAGTAGTGTTCTCAAAGTTAAAAATCATGCTCATCTAGAAAGCCAGATGTTTTATATTATTTTATTTATTTATTGTGATAACAAGGACATGATACTTTTCTCCACCAGCCCCCTACCTGTTAGCCGAGGACTTAGGATTGCTTGCGAACGGGGCGAACTAGTGAAGTCCACGAATTATACATGCATGTATCATCCCTAAGTGTACATGGCAGGTCTTCAGCGGGTATCGAGCGCACGACATTCCAGGTGGAAGTCCGAAGCTCTAACCACTAGGCCACCACGGCCCAATTGCAGGATAATGGTATAGGGCAAGTTATCAAAGGATAAACCATAGAAATCTATCCTACGCTCATGTGATAGAAAAACATAATTATTATTTGACAGAAGGAAATGTTGTTATAAAAAGCAAAAATTTACTGAAATATTAAAAAGTGGTGTATAAACTAAAATTTGCATCCTTAAGCAACTACGTATTCTGTCTATTTAAAAATTTGATTACGTATATGACGTAATTCAATGAATTCACCTTTTTTAGGTAAAGGAACAATTAAATAAATACTCCTCCCTTCATGCATCAAGTTTTTAGTTTCTAAAAAAAATCTTAAATTTAATAATTAATTATCATATATCAATAGCGATTTTAAAAAGATTACCCTGACATATTTTTATAAAGAAGAAAATAACTTGAAATAATGAAAGAAAATGGTCCATTCAATGCAATTCATTAGAATGGAACCGTGTTGTTTGAGAAAAAAGCCTGTGTTTATTATTAAGAATACCTACACATACTCACACATCTAAATGATAAGTCTCGTCTACTCGGCGCTTTGTCTCGATATGCTGACGCTAATCGAAAATAAATGCCAAGTTCGGGGCCGTTCATAAATGACATCACGCTTTTTTTCCATTTTTTTGACTCCCCTCCCCCCCTTTGTCACAATATGTCACACTTCAGAGCATAGGCGTAACTAGCGTTGTAAAAAGGGGGGGTCAACCTAAAAATGTACAGACTAAACACCAATAAGAAGTGTAAAAGAGTTGAAAATTTACTAGTCATAAATACTTGTCTCTAAAGATGTACTCCGTGTTTATTTCAGGCATCTCCCGGGGAGGGGGGGGGGAGCTACCCCCTCGGAGCAGGTCAACTCCTCCCCCCCCCCATGGCAAAAAATTCAGATCACAAGTTTTAAAAAACGAAAGAAAAGAGAAATTACGCTTTTAAGACACTTTACTTTCAGAAACACTTTCAGGGAAAGGACATTGAACACTATCACAAGTGACACCAAAAGTAACTTAAAAGATGTAAGACTTTATTTTGAAAAAAATTGCGGGGGGAGAGTAACCAAACTCCTTTCTGTTTCCTCTAACATCACCAAAGTATCCCGAAATTGCATTGCTAGGAAGATTTCAAAAAGTTTCCTGGGGAGAGACCTCGAACTCTTGCCTCCAGAATTAGCCTAAGCATTATAGATGTAAGACCAGTTACAAAAATTTAAGTTGCAGAAGCCTCAAATAGCCGCTCCTCTAACTTCACCAAAGATCTAAACATACATCTCCTATATATATATATATCAAAAAGCTATCATACATGTAAAAAAATTCATATTAACATCATTTCTAGTCATATATATCTATATATATGTATATATAAAGCGTATGATTTTGAAGCATACACTGCCCTTCCTAATTCTTAACATGCTCCCCCTGCTCCAGAGCCAAGGCAGTCTCCAGAAAATTTTTTCGGGGGGGGGGGGGGGGGCCCAGACTTCGACACACTTATGTTAAGCAAAGTTTCAGGGAAGAATATATGATACATTGCAAAAGATTTCTGGGGGGGGGAGGGGCGTGGGTCCCTCTTCCCCTGTGGATACGGCCTTGATTCACAAAAACATTAAACATTTATTACAAGATCTATTAATTTATTTTTAAATCAAACGTAATAGAAAATTCAATATTTAGCGCTAAGCAATCTTCTATGTCTAAGCATTCATAATATTAAAACTGGGAAATAATGGAATTTTAGAGAAAAAAATCCAAATTCCCCTACAAAAATGCTCATCCCCACAATAAATTTCTAAAAATTTTGTTAAATTTGTAGCAAAACATACCTCAGAAGTGGAAGCGTCTGAATCAAATTTTGTTTTCTTTTTGGATGACGAACGTATCCATCGCTGGAGTGCAAACATTATTATGTATGAAATAATTAAAAATAATAAGAAATAAAAAACATTTAAAATATAAGAGATGAGAGAACATCTGTAAATGAGAATGCAATGCAAATACAGTTCATCAGTTTTCCAATCGGCTCATCTACAAAAAAGATTTTACCAAAATGGGTGTTTGGACAGGAAGTCATAAATAAATACAAACTGCTTTTTAAGTTTCTTGATGAGCATCCCTTCCTGGCTTGAGGGTTTAACCCATTAGGACAATTGTTGGCTAGGGGTCCTTCATTTTCAGACCCCAGTGCCCTGGAGCACCTACAACACCGGTTTATCAGAAAACAAAACAACATCACAGTAGAGAATATTTTCCACGAAAGTTATTACTTGTGCGATTGTATTCCCAAATTGCTGCCTTTGGGTAAAAAAGACATCAAGAGGGAAAGAAAACCCTCGGGAGTGATTGAAAGGATCTCTGTTTGTCTGTGTGTGGTACGGTGATTGAAGTCAAATGTCGCTGTAACCCCAAGGTGATAAGGGGGTTGATTATAACCAGATGAAAAGTCCTCTTTACTATGAGCTGCATACTTTGGTCATGATCACAACCCTTCAGAGAAAGAGGAAATAAAATCATATGCACATGTGTTTAATTTTCTTAGGAAAAAAAAAATATGTGCTTTGCAAGGCCGTAGCCAGAAATTTTTTTGTGTGCCTATATGTGCCTAAATAAGTAAATACCCAATGGGGGGGTTGAACCCCCAACCCGCTCCCTGATTACGCCTATGCTTCAGCAGACCCCCCTCCCCCCATTGTCACGCATCACGCTATGTTGCATAATGTATGATTTGATGTCACACTTCTTGTTACCCCTCCCCTCCCCTTGTCACTTTATCACAATTTCACGAACCCCCCTCCCCCCTCGAAGCGTGACATCATTTATGAATGATCCCTTTGCACATTTTTTAAAAATATTATATGACTGCTAATGTTTAGAAGCCTAAAAAAAAAGTTACAGCAGACGCCTTAAAATTGGTACCACAACATCTAATTCTTTTTTCCCCCTTGGTAATTTTCTCATGTCGTTTAGTTGCATATTTAGCATAGATAATATATGTATGCGTGGATGATATTTTAAATATTAAAGACTTCAGTAATAATGAACTGTATCACGTTTTTTATGTTTTTCACAAAACTACATGTAATATAAAACTAACAAGGGCGGATCTAGAAAATCTTCAGGGGGGGGGGGGGCGATTTTGGAAATCTCTGGGTTCAATGTAAGGAAAGGATGGATGGAGGAGATTCTTCATTCCTTTTCAACAGTACCCCCCCCTTTTTTTTTTCAAACAGCAGGAACAACAAAAAAGAAAATGCTAGTGTAGTGATATTTAAAATTTTACTAACACATTTTTTTCAATGCATATACGTTTATTCAAAGCCCGTATAAAAAGAACACAAGCTGCCATTTTTTTGCTTTCGGAAATCTGTCTATAATTTTTTTAACGTCCAATGTAATATCTTTATGGATATGCAATAACGCTGATCCAGTGAATCTATCATCACTCGTTCTGCTTCTTAGCCAAGTTTTAACCAAGTTAGGATTTCCTTCAAGCTTTCTCAAGCAAAATGTAGGCTTGTAAATACATTTTCTAAATTTGAGTTGATATGTCTAAATTACACAATAATAGCAATTATTAGTAATATATTTTCTAAAATTTTTAAAATGTAATACTATATATGTACTAAAAAACCATCAACGTGTATGTGCAATTTATGTAAACATCTGTAATTATGAATGTTTCAGACTCCAGGTTTTAGCATAAATGCTGCAGGAATTTACACCACGTGCTAAGGCTTGGCTAGCTGTCACCAGTTGTTAGGTAGAAGAAAAGAGCAGGGAATCTCTTTCCCATTATTCTGAGGATTAGCAACTCAGCAATACTAAGAGAGGACAAAGGGACAGGGGGAAAGCATAGAACTTGAAACTGGGCTATTAGGCTGGGATTCCAAGAACATAAAAACATGGCTGGTCCAGGGGCACAAAGAGTAAAAACTCACTTACAGGAGTGTTGATGCAGTATCCACTTGAATCGGCCTAAGGGGGGGGGGGGCGATCGCCCCCCTTAGATCCGCCGTTGAAAACTAATAGCTTAAATAAATAAGATATGAATAATATTTTGTTTATAAAATAATAGTTATATATCTAACTATATTAAACTATTGTGAAAGTCCGCTCTTCTGAACAATGGTTCAAGGGTGACTACAGGGAGGGTTAAAAAAATGGAATTAGAGTTCTGAAATTAGAGATTATATGAATAACAAGCTAAAAATTTAGCAATTCCCCCCTTTGGTACAAATTTTGGGGAGCAGCACTGTCATTTTGGAGGGGTCAGGAATGGGCAACTGTCTTTCCCTGGCTTTGAGAAATATAGTGTATTTTTGTCAATGCATGTTATTTTTTTTTTTTTTTTTTGATGCAATAAAAAGGAGAATTTTTACAGTAGGTGGCAAAGGCCTCCTTTGATTCGCCCCTCCCGTTTTTTTATCTTCACAGAGAATTGCTTTATATCTAGGTGTGGTTACATATCACTTTACATTGAAAAGTTTATTGAATTGAACTGCTAGAGAAAAGGGGTTTCACGGGGGACTCTTTGAGGATTATTCTCTAAATTAAAATCCTCAAAATATATCTTTAAGCTATCGCTGGTGACATTAGGGGAACGGGTTCGTACGATTTCTCCGAAAGTTTTGAAATCGCAGTTTTGTGTTGCATTTTGCAGATGTTAGGAAAAAAGGGACCTCCTGAGAACATTACTTTAGGGGCCGTTCATAAATGTGTCACGCTTTTTCCCCATGTATTTGACCCCCCTCCCCCGTTTTGTCACACTTCAGCGGACCCCCCCTCCCCCCTTTATCACGTGTCACGCTATGTTGTATAATGAATGATGTCACACTTCTTGCTTCCCCCTCCCAGCCCTTTGTCACAATTTCACGAACCCTCCTCACCCCCTCAAAGCGTGACATCATTTATGAATGATCCCTTATGCTATTTTTCCTGGGGAAAAGAGGGGGAGGGGTCTCTCCCCCTCTTTTCCCAAGAAATGGAAAAACGAGTAATCTTTTAACGATTTATTAATGCAATATTATCAACACACACACACACACACAAAAAAAAAAAAAAAAAAGGGAAAATACTTTCAAAATTAAAACTCCAAGAAATTATATTGAAAATAATAAATTTATAAATATCATTATTTATTTTTGAATCAATTAAAGAGTAACAATTTCCATCATGTTCTCATATTTAACATAACGTAATTTAAAGCTGCGAATGATTAAACTATCCTGGACTTGTTGAGACCAAAGATATTTTTAAAAAACGTTTGTGGCTTACGAAAAAAGTAGCTTTTAATTCAAACAGAAATTTTGCTTTCAAGTAGAGAAAATTTCCCGTTTACTATTATCGTTTAGCGGAAATCCTTGAGCGAGTATGAAGCCAACCTTGCACTCGGCGGCAACCCTGTTTTTCGTCCGGAGGCAGTTTTCCCCTGATCTGTCGTTACTCTAAAGACTACGTCTTTATAAAGGAACTCTACGCAAAAACATTCCGCATGCAAAACCCGTCCGTGACGTCATTTTGACGTCAGCAGCAAAATGCGCTAATCTCTGCCCATTTTTCCGGACGCAAAGTACGTACGCTGAAATGTAAACATACGGTTATTTTTCCGCCACAATTTTCTGGCGTAAATGCCGTTTACGTATCTCAAAACAAGATGGCTGCCGTGCTCGTCGCGTTGCTTTAGTATTCACTAATCAACAGAAATATAGAGATTTTAACGTAAAAGAATAGTATTTCGTGATCATACAACTCCCTTTGATTGTATTGAAGAAAGATTTATTTATAAGAAAGGACTAGTTGAGGATCACTGTTAAAATATCAACATCACCACATTGCTTTCCGTCTGGAGGAATGCCAGCTCATTTACGAGTAAGTACAATTTTTATTATTCTGCTAAAAAAACGTTATTACTTTTCATTATTTGCATTCAATATGTTTTGTTATATAAGTGTTAAAGAGTCTGTTGCACCTTGGACTCGTGAAAATTGCTCTATTTCGTATAGATACATTATTCGAGAGCAACTTCTATCAGCCACTTAATATTTCATAATAGTATGCTTGTTTTATTTTAAATATTAAACATAAGGACTAGTTTGACACAGTGCGTATTTTAACGTTTATTTTGTTGTAATTACTTGTATTATAATGTATATGCTAAACTTCTTTGAATAGTAAATGCTTATGTTTAAAAAACGAATCTCTTTTTTTTTTAAGAAAATTCTTGTTATAACAAATGTAATATAACAAATTGCAAAAATATGACATGTATTTTCCTTGAAAGTAGTAAATTATATTTCTCGTTGATCCAACTGATAGAATTTTGTGTTGATCAACTTCAATTTCATTTATACATAAGTTTGAAAGTTTGACTACTCATTTTTTACAGTCTCAAAGTTTTAAGGATCTTGGACTAACTCAAGTCAATTGTCTCTGTGTAAAGATATATGTATATTATAGAGCTCTCTCCAACCCACCAATATTTGGCTGAGCAGAAGCATTTCCCATTCTATTTTGCTAACTTCCCTCCATTAAGGGACCACGTATTAACAGCCTCCCTCTCCATATGATCACGTTTTATTCCTGCTACAGAAAAAATCTTCAGTCTTTCAATGTATTGCCATAGTATCTCGATACATATTAGTTGTACCAGAAATTAATAATACCTTTTGAATTTTTAAGCATTTGATATATATATATATATGTGTGTATAAAATTAAACTCCAAAATACGAAGGTTGTCTCAAAAGTAAGTTACACTATTTTTTTTTTTTTTTTTAAATAATGCCCAGAATTTGTTTAAAAGGTTATATTTGTGAAACTACATATATTTGTTATTTTTCTACGTAATCTCCTTGAATTTCAATACATTTTTGGTATTGTGGTAAAATTTTTTTTAATCCAGCGTCATACCATTCTGCCGCCGAACTGGTTAGCCATGTCTGAACTTCTTCTTTGAGATTTTCTTCGTTTGCGAAGCGTCTTCCCCCAAGGTGTTCTTTCAGCTGTGGAAACAGATGAAAGTCGCTTGGAGCGAGATCAGGGGAGTATGGTGGGTGTCCAAAAACATCCCATCGAAACTCTTCAAACAGGTCTTGAGTTTGACGAGCAGAGTGTGGACGAGCGTTGTCGTGGAACAAAAACACTTTTTTCGTCAACTTTCCCCTCCTTTTGTTCTGGATCGCCCTCCTGAGTTTTTTTAACACCTCACAATAGCGTTCAGCTGTTACGTAGTAGGTAGTCGATCAGCAATATCCCCTTCGAATCCCAGAAGACCGTCGCCATAACCTTCCCAGCTGATTCCACAACTTTCGCCTTTTTTGGAGTTTGCTCGTCCTTCCCTTTCCACACCATTCTTTGTCTTTTGGTTTCAGGCGCCCAGTGATGGATCCAAGTTTCATCCCCGGTCACAATTCGGTCGAATAGGCCATCTCCTTCATCCTCAAAAAACTGCAAAAATTGACGAGCAGCGTCAACTCTCTGCTCTTTGTGGTGGTCTGAAAGGAGCCGTGGAACCCACCTTGCACACACTTTGGACAGATCATCAGAAATGATTCTGTGAAGCGATGCACGGCTAATTTCAACATTAGGCGGGAGTTGTGAATGAATTTCGTCGAGCGTAAGGCGACGATTGGTGTCCACGACTCTTCGGACATCTTCGACAATGTTCGGGGGGTGAAGTGGATGGGCGGCCGCTTCGTTGTTCATCGTGTATTGTGGTCCTGCCTTCAATAAATGATTGGCGCCAAAGAGAAACCATTGGCCATGACATAACGTTATCACCGTACACACTGCACAACTCACCGTGAATTTCAGTTGCATTTTTATTTTTTGCCGTTAAAAAACGAATCACACTGCGTACTTCGCAATCGGCGGTAGGAGTAAGTGGTAGCTCCATAGTGGCTTGATCACAACTGACAAATGGGTCATGGCGGCCGCTTAGGAATTTTACAGTGCTGCCACCACACCCGGACGAAAGTTCCCTCCCAGACGTTTCCTGCCTACCGCGCGGATATAAAAAATAGTGTAACTTACTTTTGAGACAACCCTCGTATTAGGTATATGTATATGTAATAAACATAAATTTAAGATTCAAAAGCTGTTGCTCTCGATGATTCTCAACCTTTTCAATGCTGCCGCCCCCTTAAGAAATGAAGAAGTTTTCAATGCCCCCTTTGGAAAAGCCTGTAATTTCAGAGGGGGGGGGGGGGGAAGTTGATAAGAGACAAAAGGTTCTCACAATTTTCTTTGCACCGAATGTGGTTAATAAAAAAAGATAAAGCTTTTAAAACATAGCATTTAAAAAAACATTTGTGAATGCCTATGTCAGTGCGATTGTCGAGATAATTGGTTCAGGGCCAGGTTCAACATTTTTAGTAAGGTGAAGGTTGTAAGTTCCCTCTTGCATGATTTCTATTTCTTTCTTGTCTCAAGATTCGTCATAAAACTGAATCCGTCTCATCAAAGAGCCCAAAACATGCTCATCGCCCCCAACCGCCCAAAATATATTCACCACCCCTGCTGCCCAAAATATATTCACCACCCCTCAGTATCCCCTTACCGCCCACCAGAGGGTGGTACCGCTCACGTTGAGAACCATTGCCTAACTGAATATTTATTAATTATAACTTATTTTAAGACCTGTTAATTACTGATGTTATAATTAAATATCCATATCATATATAGTTATGCATGTGCGTGTATGGGTATATATGTATAGCATATCTGATTTTTTTTTCTTATGATATTACACAGGTTGTGGATGACTGTGTTGATACACTCGGCTAATTTTATTTGGAAGTACTGTATGCTGTAGGAGCATTTAAGTCCTCAAGGGAACCAAGGAGTTGGAAATTTCTGGGTAGTATTTAAATCAATGAAATGCAAAATAAACAAATTATAAGTAAAACACATTGAGTGCCACATCAGTCATTGGCAGGGCTCCCACCGCCTTAACAGAGTTTGTAGCAGTTTTCGGAGTAGGTAAAATGTCCTCTTTGTATCAGTTTGGAGCAAAAGAATTTTAACTTTTGTATCAGTTTGGAGCAGAAGAAATCAACTTTTGTATCAGTTTAGGAGCCGAAAATAATAACTTTGTACCATTTTTGGAGGATTTTTTTCTTTATTTTTGGAATATTGCCTGTTTTAAAGCAATGTCATTTTCAGACATCAAGGGTAAGAGCGGTTTCAAGTCTTCAAAAGGATAGGAAATGTAAATGTCAGTTATCCTTCAAAAACTATTAGATTATTTAAAAAACTGGATTATTTTTATATTTCTTACAAGAAATTATTCAAAAAGTAAGACTAATTAAACCTATAACCCTTATCCTTATAAGGGTATTTTTCAATACTTTTCTGAAGAAACAAATTATTTTTAAAAATGTTTTGTTGTTTTTTTCTTCTTCTAAAAGTTAAGAATAGCTGGAAGAAAGCTTAAAATTTTCTTCTTTCCAAAAATCATTGCATTCTCTCTTTTTTGTTTAATAGCTAAAACACTATTCTTTCAAGAAAATAAGCCAAAAACTAACTAATATGAATGGTTCAACTACTTTAAACTATTTATCATTAAATTAAAATTTGATTTTTAAATGGTACTTATTTAAAAAACAACTTTATAGTAACAGTAAAATTTTGAATGAATTAAATATAATTTCATATTTTATCAAAAAATATATTTGAAGTCAATCTTATTTTCTACCTGCAGTAATATTTATTATTTTTCTGACTAAAAAATATTCCTTTAAATTTCAATCCTAAATGCTCACTTAGATGCTTTGGAAGTAATTAATGGCACTAAAAGTAAATTGCTGAGTTTCATAATTTTGCAGCAAAAAAATTCAAGAACCAAATTATATTTTTCGGTTCTATAATAGAAAGGCAAACTGTATTTCTTATTATATGTTGATAATTTAATGTGTAATAATTTATTTATTTTTTTCCAACAATTTATCTTTACATCTTTCAAAAATTGTGTAATAGTTACAATTAAATTTTAAGAGTCCTAGAGTTACAACAATTGGATGCTGAAAGAAACTAAATTGAATTAAAAGAGAGAGGAAATGTGTGATAATTTCATAACTTTCAAATCTAGTTAAAAAATTGAAACTTTAAGCAAGTGTACTTTTATGAGGTCGTTCATCCACAACAAAATTTCTATTTCTTCTAATAATATTACTTAACATATTTGCTCAAGATCATCACTTTTTTAAGATATACATGCTTTCTTTAATGATTTTCTAACTTAACTAATTTTTTTACTTATTTTGTTCTTTATATTTATGTTTTATGTTTTTGAATTGCTTGTGGTTATATGATATAGATTACAGAGCTTAAAGAGTAATGAGAAAAGAAAAAAGCTGAAATTCAATGTTTAATTTTATAGCGTTTGAAAGTCTACCTCTAAACACTTTTGGGAACAAATATATATTTTCAAACAATGTTTTTATTTAAAATAAATATACATTTTATTTATTTACTTTGAGAAGAAATATTATAAATAGTTGAAATGAAAAAAATCCGATTTTTGTAGGGGATACAAAAAGATTGTAGAACGTATGCGCTCCTTTGCTTGCACGTGGAAAGTAGGCTTAAGGAATTTGAAAAAAAAATGGTATAATGGAACAGCAATCTTTTTAACATCTGTTCTGTTATTGATTTTTCATATTGATTAGTATTTCCTAAACATTAGAACGAAAGTGCACTGAGGAAAAACGCTTAAGTTTATTTTTTTCACGTTCCATGAAATTAAACTTTTTTACCTATTTCAATAAAAATTTACCAAATAAAATTTTCAACATAAATAATGATAAGAGGAATGATTTTTCTCTCTATAATGCTACAAAATATTAGAAATCGTATCAGTTTCTTCTACAAGCGTGGGATACATCACTCATTCTGCTTAAGTCTCATCCAAGTTTGATGTTCTTAAGCGAGGGTAGAGCTAATATTTATTAATAAACTGCTTCAAAGGTAAAAAACTAGTTGAATAAAGGAAAAATGTATCGAACGATGTCGATTTTAAGGTTAAAAAAAATAATATCTAAAATTGTTTAGATTTTTTACCGAAAATCGTTATTTGGCGCAAATTTTGAGAAAAAACGCATTTTGTAGCAGCAAGTAGCAGAAAAATCGTTTTGGCGCAGTTTTGCGCAATTGGCGCAGCCGTGGGAGCCCTGGTCATTGGTGACTCTCAGTTTAAAATATGATGCAAAACTAAAAAGTGGGTATTGTGTTTAGTAATTACTGAAAAATTATTTAATTTTTATTTATTACAATATTACATCATTAATGCAATAATTTAAACACAAATTGTTCAATGCATGGTTCCTAAGAGCCATACATTGAGAAAAATAATTGGAGGGAAATCTTCATTCTGCTTTTCAGCTTAACATATATACATTAGTTTTAACAAAGTTTACTTGAATTGCATGCCTATTGTGTTTCAATGTCATATTTTCATGCACAGGTTAAAATGTTCGTTGCTATTAATTTTAACTAACTTTGTGGTGGCAAAGCCCAATGCCGGCCACGGTCCTTCTGTGCCCATCCCAGCTTTCGAGGCTGAGGGCCAAAGGTTGCAGAAGCAGATGTTCCGGTCTAGTAGTCGGCCTGACATGGATTCCCTAGTGTTAGTTCCAACGCATGCTTGGTCCTCATTTTATCGAACCACGGGTCTGTGGCATGGTAGCACGGAAGGCTACCACACAACCACTGGGCCTTGCTATTAATTTACTTCCTGCATCAATTCTACCTTCTTTTTTTAAATTTAAAATAAACTGATTTGTATTGCATTAAAGTTGAAAATTGAGCAACAAGTTAGTGCTATGTGATTTTTTGTATTACGTAATGTGCTTATGATTTCTAATACTTCATTCATTTTAAAATTGTTATAGGTGATAGTGGTTACCCTCTGGAACCTTAGCTCCTCACTCATGCATATCCTGCTATTGGCACCTAGAAGTTCCCTTATACCAGTTGCCACTCTTCTATAAGATCCTGTGTAGAATGGTGCTGATACATCACTTTAGTCTTTCTCCAAATTCAGCTTTGGATAATGTTAAAAAGAGCATCAGGGACAAAATAACTTCCGGATTTTAATTAATTGTAAACTTGATTGGACATATTTATTATATTTTAGTTATTTTCAAATTTGTTTTTCCTCGATTATTTTCAAATTTAATTATTATATATATTTTTTAAAAATTATATACTTTTAATTAATAGGACCCTGTATATACCTGCTAACAGATATAAAATATTGTCACTTATGCCAAATTTAAAATGTTTCCTAATTTCCTGCAGAGGGAAAGCAATGTTTCAGTTCTTCTGTGATGTTGATAACTAATTCTTTCAATATAACCTAACCATTTTAATAAATCTTTCATCAGATAATTCGAAGATGTTTTGTGGTTCTCGAAATAGTTTTCTCTCATTACGTTCCAATCTCTCTGCTTCTTGAATGTTAAATAACTCCCTGTTTTAAAAATTGAAAAATAAATCTTCTTTACTACTTGATAAGCGTTTCATGTCTTATTAATGTGTTTCTAGTGAAACATTCTAAACTTCAAAAGAGTTATTGTATTTAAAAGTGTGGAATAGTCGATTGTTTTTGGTTTTATTTGCTTTTTTTATAATTAAATTCTTGAAGCTTTAAATGTGCATCTTCCGTAAAAACCTCGATTAACTAAAGTGGTTGGGAGTAGACCTTTGTCAGCAAATCCGAAATACAAGATTAAAAAAACAGCATTTGATGTGTCGCTTCTTGACTTATAAGCAATACAGTTCTCAATGAGAATAGCACGAAGTTTACTTCATGCAGTATTAATTTTAAAATGTCATTTCTGCTTTTTTCATATTTAAACACAATTTCATCCTTGTAGTTATAAAAGAGATTATGGAAATTGTCTTCAAAAACTTACAGATGTTCAAAGCATGAAATCAGAACAGAAACTTGAACTTGCATATCATTTACATATTATGAGAAACTAGTAACAATTATAGTACTTTCTCAGTCTAATTTGGCTTCAGTGGCGTACATAGACTTAGGTGCGCCTCCCCGCCAGATTTATAAGTGCGCCCTATCTTTGGCCTATTACAAAAAATTAAAACAAAAGTACTACGGTGAAGATATATTCGGGTACTTATAACCATTCATTTTATTTAAGATAATTAAAATCCTATTTATTATTTAAAAGGCAGATTTTCGAAAAGGTAACAAATTGAAGCATTGCCTGCACTTATCAGATTGGAATGAAATTTATCTTAATAAATTCGAGAAGGTAACATACTATCTTAAAGTAATTACATTCAAAATTTCGTTAGAAGTCTCTGGTTTTTATTCATAAAGTTGAGACACTAGTTGGACAAGGAAATTACTATCTTAAAGTAAGTACATTCAAAATTTCGTTAGAAGTCTCTGGTTTTTATTCATAAAGTTGAGACACTAGTTGGACAAGAAAATCAATGTTATGTTAATCTCTGTTGATAGTGTAGCGTCATCCTGTCTGAAAATTCTGGCAACCTTTTTTTTGGAACAGGAGAGCAGAGTCAAGCGACCGGTTCGGACTGTTTTTGCTGGATGATATAATCTTGTAATAAGGTACCTGTACCCAATATGGACACCTTAAGGAAAATGTATTTTTTTTACCCCCGTGTACACGTCATAGGACTCCAAAAGTTTATGACCAATAACCCTGGGCTATTGGCTATCATTATTAAAATTATCTACCTTGTAATTATCCGGGATTATTTTAAATGATAAAAGCAAAAAAAAATTACAAGTGTCCATATAAGGAGCCACCTGTCCCTGCTATGGACATGCATGTCCATATTAGGGAAGGAGCTTCTTTTTGACCTACTACACAGGGTGTATGGAAGATACACTCTTCCAAGGGATTTTAGAGGAGAGGGCATAAAAAATATAGCCTAAAGTATTGCGGGGCAGGAGTGGGGCACAGTAAATGTCTTCATAACATGCACTTTAGAAGGGGGGGGGGGTGTATTTTCAGTTGTGGCTCTACGAAGAGCCATGCAAAGCATCTCAGTTACTACATAATATTATGAAATAATATAGTTGCATTTTCTTACCTTTATTACATCTGTCTGCAGACCTAACATCTGCTATTACTCAGTCCTCACACGATGGACAAATAAAAACTTCATCATGGGCACTAAGTGCCACACAGTCCTCATGGACACATCTGCTGCATTTGATGCATGACCGCATGTCTTCAAAAGCGTCAATTAAAAATACATATAAACATTAATTTATTATGAATTAGAAAAACAAAATAACACTAAACATATATTTTACAACTTTGTGAATCTGAAGATTCACTTGCTGTACTTCATCAACAAAGGAGAGCTGGTAGTTCCTTATGAAGTATTGAAGCTGTTGCAGACATGTGGCCATGCATCAACTGCGGCAGAGATCTTAATGAGAACTGTGTGGGACGTAGCGCCCATGATGAAGAAGTTTTTATTTGGACATAAGGTGTCCATATTGGGAATGGGGCGTAGTTTAAATCTTGTAATAAATAAAAAAAGAAAACACTTTTAAGCAATATATGCAATAGCAAACGAAAATATTTTTATCAGCTTTCTAAAACACTCCACTTTTCCATAGTTAAAGTAATTTTACCACATCTAATACGAATTTAGACTTAACAGTAATTACAATCAGCACAACACGAAAAAACAAGTTTCCTTCAAAATAGCGATCAACGCACTGTTTTTCACTTTCCTGGCTAAATTATCTTTTCAACTGCTTTTCTTCACGGATATGTAGTGTTATTTCTCGATCAAATTTGTTACTTTTAAAGATATTAGGGGTGTCCATATTGGGTACAAGTACCTTAGTAGTTATGTGTACGTCATGTGTTGTGGAGGAAGAATCATATTAATTAATTAACCTTCCGAAGTACGTCCTGTGTTTCTGGATACGTTTGTTTATTTTCGGAAATACGGTACAATAGATATCCCTCTTCGTTTTCTAGAATTAAGAAATTTTTGAACAAGTTCGTCGAGGTTTAAATAATGAATCCTGGCGCTTTCTATTCTTAAAACAGCAAGACCACTAAATTTTTCTTCTGTCATCAAACTTCTGAGGTAAGATTTGATCGGCTTCAGTTTGGATAATGATCTCTCTGCTGATGCTGATGTTAATAGTAAAGTAGTAAAGATAAAAAATGAGGTGCATACAAAAACCTGGGAGACTTAGATCATAAAACATTGTTCTCGATCATTACTAAATGAGCAACTTCAGTTATATATGTCAAGTTTCTCTCTTTTATTTCACTTGCCAAAATGTTTCGCAAACTAATAAACTTTGTGATACAATTGAGATTGATACATCGTTTAGGTACTTTTCGCAAAATTTAGTTACTGGTCCCAAAAATTCTTTACCTGTGCATTCTGTTAATGCTTTTGGACTTAAAAGAATTGCACTCTTCCCATTTTTCAGTATGACTATATGCATAATATTAATTTGCAGTTACTTGGGCCCGCTCATAAGTGAGAGATCACCACACTATGGTATGCAGGTACACAGGAGAGAGGAAGTGAGAGGGGGAGAGGATTAATTATTTATTATGTGACGTAATAGCGAAGAATTTTATTCAGAAAGCGTAGGAGTGACATTGCATTAGTAGAAAATAAATGCCAAACAATATGTATAAAAACATTTACGCATTTATATTGTAACTCGTGGAGATCTTTTTTCTGGAGCTTGCGCCCCCCTGCGCCGCGGGGGTTGCAGGGGTGTTATGTACACCACTGTTTGGCTTCCTTTACCTTCATCGAGTAATAGTTCGGCTCCAGTCCCGAATCTTGGAGTTATTCTGTGGTGGGGCAAAACTTAAAAAATGCCCCCCCCCCCCATCCAACTATTGTCCATATTTCATAAACTTTTATGCGCTGGCTATTTTTTTCAGGATTTTTCACTTGGGGGGGGGAGGCATTGATAAACTCATGAAACGTTCGTTAATGTTTCCATGGCATGGCCCTTTCAGCTCAACATTACGGGGCTAAAGCCATATGAAGGGGCCTTTTTTAACTGGAGATATAAAATTCCGACAGTTGAAGGAGGTCCAGGGGGATTCTCCCCCTGGTAAAATGTTGAAAACTATATGCGAACTGGTGCATTTTGAGACCTATGCAGATGCATATTGTATTGTTTGACCATAGCATGATTTATATTTTGCCGCTAAAAGGGGAAAAAACATTGACTTTAAAATTTTGACATTGCAAAATTTGCCGCTCCCTAAAACTGCATTTCCGGGAGCCTTTGCCTGTCGCAGGAGCTAGCTGCATGAAGCGTTCCCCTTTAATGGGAGATATGATATTCTGACAATTGAAGGGGGTCCTGGGGGGAGAAATTCTCATCCCCCCCGGAAAAATTTATGCAAAATGTTGCATTTTAGATTGCAAGAATAACCGTGGGGGGGGGGGGGGACCAAAATTCTCCCCTGGCAAAATTTTCTATAACTATATGCAGACTGGTGCATTTGGGACTGCAAAAGTATGGGAGGAAAATTTTTAAAAAATTTAAACGCTTTTACTTAAAAAAACACAGAACAAAATTAGCACTTTTTTTATCCAGGGAAAAAGACCCCCTCCTTACTAATGCCGATATCGAAAAGCTCTGGCTCTGCCTCCTGAAATGATACTTATAATCCACCCCCCCTTTCCGGCCCCTTCCAGGAATGATGCTTTGAAAATTCGTAAAAGAAAAACTTGTTTTAGAATGGCATGATCTATATTTCTCTATCACAAGCTCCTCCCCACCCCGCGTTCTCAAAAGGGTGCTTTGAAAATTTGTAAAAAAAAAACTATTGTGTTGTTTGAGCATGGCATGATTTATATTTTGCTATTACAAGATGGGGAAAACCTTGGCTTTTTTAATTTTGACATTACAAAATTTTTGCCCCCTGAAGCTGCCTTCCTAAGGAGCCCTTTTTAGAGTTTCTGACAGTTTATTTTGCCACCCGGGCATAGATAGCCCGGCTTGCCCCCTCCCCTAAATCCGGAGATGTTGGGCTCTAAGCAACTGAATAAGACGCATTACAATTGTCATTTTAGAAGAAAATGTAGAAATAGATAGAATAATAAAAATAATTTCACGTTAAGAAAGCACAAATAAGCATTAAAATGCAGACATATATTTTGTGTTTTGCATCCAGAAGCTCCCTGTCGCATTGAAAAAGGGATTCCAAGCAATCCCAAAACATATGTCTGCATTTTAATGATTATTTGTGCTTTCTTAACGTGAAATTATTTTTGTTACTGTATACTTGCACAAAGTGAAATTATTATTATATAGGAAGAATCTCATTTTACAAAGAAAAAACATGTAGAATAATTTTTAAAACTAACTAAAATAATACACAACATGAGAGAAAGAAAAAATATTTATCTTTCAATACGTGTTTTGTTATTTAGCAGATAAAAACAAGCACGGTGCAATCAAGAAAATGTTTCTTGCGTTGCCAAGCTAACGCAACGATAGCGATAAAATTTCGATGATGAATCGAATGTTTCATTGGATAACACATATCGGAATGAAGGCGGGGCTTATTACGTACCGCACATTCGTAAAATCATCAAACGCTTTCGTGCGTACGGAAAAATGGGCAGAGACTACTATGTCTTTCAAAGTACTTAAATCAAGATACGTTACTAGCGACCGTAAAAATGCATCCGTGCGCCGACGTCATGATTTACGCACGCAAGTTTACATATGGGCAGAGACCAAGGCTGAAGTTTAGAAGCAGTGCAAAACAAAGAAACCTTATATTTAATGTATAATTAGTCAAAATCTACCTGTACTTAATGAGTTCAAATAAATAATAATTGCAAAATAAATATTCATTAGACTTGATTTATACTTGATTACAGATTTTTGGAGAAGGCATTAGAATTTGAGTGTCTCCCAAACAAATAGCCCAGTTATAATTTCTTATTAGTATTTGATCATGGGTTTTGGGGTGCTAACAATAATAGTTCAAACTCACTTCATGAATCAGAACTTCACAGTACATTGTGAGGTGGTGTACTGATTAATGTGGAATTAGATTAATGCATATTTTCTGCACATACATGTCTGTAAAATGAAAAAAAAAAATCTAGTCAAAAATTCATATTTATTATCCTGAACTTTTTTCTGACACTGAAATTCCTTAAGCTAAATTTATTTAAAAGCGATTTTCTACAAGCACACTTGTGCGTGACAATTTTGATTTTGCTGAAATTCACATCATATGTTTGTTCGCTATAGAGTTGCGTTGCATCAGATGGTAATTTTGAGAAATACAGGACATCCTACATTCGTTGCATGTTGAAATTGGATATTTAGACCAGATATCCAATTTCAGCCTAATGTATGAACTGCCAGAGATGCTTAATAAGGCCAGATATCGAGCTCATATTTTCTTTCAGTTTTTACAGTATGGGACTTGTAGGTGATTCTGAGCGAAAAAAAAAAAAATTTCTGAACTTAACATGAACTTTTGGAAAAGTACACATTATGAATTTAAAATAAAAATTATGTAATTAGGCGACATATGTTAAAATACGTTCTAACTTTTGAAACAATTTAAATATTTATAGGATGCAAAAAGATTGTAACGCATGGCATGCTAATTTTCAGGAAAGCATGTGTTCGATCTTGGCATGCTTCCAAAATATAAGCTTTTACTTATACCTTATAGAAATGAAGAAAATTCAATTAAAATATTAAAGTTCTTCACAAGCTCATGCAAATTTGTGGCCGATTTCACGGTGCAATTGAAATAAAATCTCACAATAACGAATTTTGATTAACGCATGATCAATGGGGGAGAGAGGGCAACCAGACATCCAATGAACGGTTGCGGAGCGATAAGATTGGTTGAAAGGAATTTTGTTCATAAATGAAAATGTTAAGCTTAATTTTAAAACATTGGGAAATAATTAAGATTAATTTTTAAAAATCAGGAGAAATAAACTAAGAAATGGAAGATCAGGAGGTTGGGTGAAAAGCAGTAGTCTCCTTTAATAATTGTGATAGCTGGGAACTCTGTATCATTAAACCAGACTTAAGATTAATTAGTTTAAAAAATTTCCAAAAACCCAATTAATTTTAAATTTTTGGATCAGGTTTTTAAGAATTTTCGGATCAGAATTATCCCTGATGGGACCTCAAATACGGAGCGCTCGAGGCACAATCTTTCCGGATTTTGGGTCCTCATGCAAATAATTTTGTAAGTAGTATCAGAACCCATATAATTTGCTCTGGAACTTTCCATTAGCATTTAATTCATTTACAACATTTTCTACTATCGTATATATTCGCCTATAAGTCATATTTCAGAACCTTATTTTGGTTAGTTGTACAATACAGATTAAAGGAAACGAAGCATTAAACTTTAAATATTTTAAAATTTACACACGGTTTAGTTTGGTTTAGTTTTTCCCTAAAAAAAGGATTTAATTAATTTTTTCTTGTGCTTTGCATAAACTATTTTACTTGATTTTTCCTCCTCCCTTTTTACTTCTTCTTAATGTGAGCTATGATAGACTTTTCTACTTCACTCCTTTACCCTGTTAGCACGTGGCTTTAGGGCTGCCCTCCCCCGGGCACGAAGCTATGATAGACTAAAAAGCTTTGAGCTTTATAAACTTTAATTTTGAAATATTTCCCAGAAAGATCCCTCTGGACACTTCCAGTTTGTTCAAGCATATACACTCGTGACAAAGGCTGTTCTGCTCACTTTTATCCCCTTAAGTAACATATCTGGAGAGAAATCACTGAGGCAAGTCTTTTCTTTTTTTAAAACATGTTTATTTTTTTTAATCTAATAAATGGTGAAACATTTTCACATATATATTGTTTGCTATTGATTTTTATGGATCCAGACTCTCGGAAAAAAAACTTTTTACACAACAAAAAATTAACCATAGCTTTGGGACCAAAAAAAGGGGGGGGGATTGGCTGTTTGTTAGAATGCTAGAGAGAATGCCTAGTATAAATTTAATTAAATTTATGAATGTTATCAATAGGAAGTGTATGCCATAGGAAGTGTACGCTATAGCAAGTGTACCTAGCTTACAACTGATTACTTCTAATATTAAATTCAAGAACTCCTTCAAATGTCATGAAAAATTCATTTGAAGGACATTAGTTCAAAGATTACAATGTACCGTATAATTCCGAAAATCCCCCCACCCTTTTTCCCCCTGAAAGTCTTGTCTTTTACCCCATGGGGGGGAAAATCGAAATTTTGGCACAACTTGAAATTTAGCATTATAGCATGGGGGCATAATCGGAAGTTCTACACCCGATTTTGTAGTAGGATTAACACTCTTTTATTTTATTTTTTCTAAAAAAAATATATAGTAAATGAGAATACATTTAATGCAGGTAATACTAATAATTAAATTCACTATGACATTCACTTTTTTGACACAGTATACATCAACAAGCGCAGCATTTTAACAGAAGAAAAGTTCCTCTTAGAATTCACAGCTGAATGCTAACCTAAAATGGCTCACTCAACTTCAAAAACACATGTATCGATGCAGGGAAATGGCGCTCTGATGCAACTGCTCGCTGATTGGTTGAGTCTTTGGAGCGTAGCCGCTTTCCTCCTCCTACCTTGGCTCCATGGTTGTCATATTGGGCAAAAGTTTGCCGATCGGGCTACTTTTTTCCGCGGCTATTGATTAAAAGCTCAAGTATTTGGCTATTTTTCCAGATGTTTTTGACTGCTCGCTGGTGGAAAAATTTGGCAACCCTGATTGACTTCTACGTAGTTTCTAAAGAGAGAGGCCAACTGAAATTGGATTTCTTTGTTATTATGGGATGCGGGGAAAAATGGAATTTAGGTTCTCACTGAAAATTTACTTTTTTGCCCCATGGGGGGATAATCGGAGATGGGGGCTTTTTCGGAATTATACGGTAAAACACATTACAAAACTTATGCAAAATAGAATTTCCTTTGAAAAGTAATTACAAAAAGCAACTTTTAGACCATTTACCTCTAATAATGACTTTTCCTTCACCTCTTTTTAACAAACAGAAAATATTTTTTTCATTTTCAGCGCAGTCAATAAAAGTTTGCACAGCTTCTCTCAATACCCGGTTTAAGGAGCCAGGGCCATATTTCAGTGGCAAACTAGCTATTCTTTTTGGATTCAAATAAGGTCCACATGTACAGCTGTGATTTATGTATGCACAGACTAAAATTAAGCAAAATAATGATTGAGAAATATAGCAATAGAATATAAAAAAATACAGTTGAACTTGCTTAATACGAAATGCCAAAAATTTGCGAATTTGTCCGTATTAGAAGTTATTTGTAACAACCATGAATAAGTAAAACTGTGTTTAAAAAAAGGATTAGAAATGCATGTTTATACTTTAAAAATTATTACTACTATTTATAATAAAAAGTAACATAAAGAGTGAAAACAAATGATTTATTTTTACTAACATACACTTTTAAATCTTATTAGTATATTGAGAAAAAGTGAACTTACTTTTTTAAATGTAACAATTTTGGAAAAAATCCTTATTTGTTGTTTTCACGTACATTAAATTTTAACATGTAAATTTTTTGTGAATAGGTCAGAAGTTCTGTTCGCCTTAGCCGAAATTTGTACTTTACCCTTCGTAATATGCATGACAGGGTTCGCACTAGGCCGTGCGATTGCGCGATTCCCACAATATTTTTTGAAATCCCACTCAAAATAAAATTGTTTACACTTAAATTAGTAAAAATCCCACTTAAAATTTTGGTCAAGGTGGGAAATCCCACCTTGTATTTTTCCCCAGTGTGAACCCTGCATGAGATATGTAGTGTAATCCAATAGTAAACCAAACTTAATGAACAAAATGCCCGTTTTAGCCATGATTTTGCATTAACCGGGTTCGTATTAAGAAAGTTCAACTGTATTAACCAAGAAAATCAGATAAACTAATTAAAAATCACTCGTTCAAAAAAATTACAGCCATTTGTGATCTTTAAAATGCTGAGAGATATAACTGAAAAAAATCAACTTTTAATATCTTTCTAAGGAAACTGATCATTGTACATACATATGACAAACAAGTAATTTTACATGCCCGGTAACATTGGCTGAATGGAATATCATGAAGGTACAGAGCATGCAATAGAATAAATTCATAGAGTAGGGTGGCTGCAGAATATACGAGGCAAAATTTCCAGTCTTTTCCATAATTTCCAAATTTTTTGGAAAGTTTCCTCAACTGCTACATTTATATATACCTTTAAAGATCATTTGAATAGTGGGCAAGATTTTTTTTTTAACCAGCTAACTTTTTCTAGAGCTCTCCCCTACATATTTATGCAAATTATACTGGTACATCTCCAGTTTATTTCTACTGCAAACTTAAGTAGTATTTCAAGTACTTCCAACTACACATATTCAGCAATCATAATAAAACTTTTAAGGCTCTGTATCACAAACTGAGAGCTGGTACAATTAATTCCAATATCAGTTGCTAAGGGAAGTTCAGTTTTGTCTGATTATAGCAGCTTCAATGCTTTTGTAGATAGGATGGGGAGAACAAGCAGGTCTGCATGTATTCAAAGGTTCATTTGTATTTTTTCACCACAAAACTCTTTGTTAAGGGGGTATTCTAGTCTAGATGGCCAACATTTAGGTGCTTTTTAAAACACTGTAAATAAAAAACAGTAAAGATTTTTATCATCAGGCTTTTTATCAGTTGTTTATCTATGTTTAAAGAGCACAAAAAATTTAGTAAAAAAAAAAGTTAAAATTCAGAAAAGTACAGGCCAGCAAAGTGGAGACTTAAAAAGAAAACATGCCTCCCTAGTTGACACAATTCCACCCTGCTTGATGATCTGAAAACAAAAATCTTGGTTATTTCTTAAAGAGTAGGGATGTAGTTTTCGTTTGATCAGAGCGATTTGCAAAAAAGTTTTTTGCAGAATGGCAGCCACGTAAAAAAAAAAGCGTATAATTTTTTTCAATTAATTTTTCAACTTTGGGAATTAAAAATAATCGAAATTTTTTTTTCAAAAAAGCTCTGATAACGATAGCAACATATACTAAAAAGCTCTATACTAAATTTGAAGTAAATCGATCCACTGAAACTTGAGATATCATGTCAACCGTTCCGAAAAACGTAGTTTCGAGAAAAATGCGTTTAAAGTTTTGAGTGTAGTTACGGGCAAGCTAAGTAATTTTATATGATGTTTTATACTTACATTTATTAATCAGAGATTCCTACACCGTATAATGTCCTTTCAACATCATTATTAAAACCAACTTTATTTGACATACAAGCAGATCTACCTTCTTTAGAAGCGTCAGAAGCCCGTCGATCGAAGCTATTGATTCTCTGCTCATCTCTTTTATAAGCAAATGCATGGCTTTCAGAACGAATCTTTATGGACATAGTTTCCATGATTTTTAGAAATGTCATAAAACCTTCATTACAAATTCAACTGTTGGGAACTACTGTTGGGAGGGAGGAAGGGGGTATCAATGGAGCAAAGCAGCTAAAATCTGAACTTCTATAATGAAGGGGGGGGGTGACAATTTTGTTAAAGATACAAACCCACATTATTTGTTAGTCTATATTATAGCATCTGTATTCCTCACCATGAAAAAAAATAAGAAAATAAAGGCAACTGCACTTGGGCATTTGCAGTGCAGGTCTTATAAAGAGAAAATGTTGAAGGAAAGGGAAGGAAACCCAATCCAATCCAATAGTTGTTAATTTTCTTTTTGCAAAGATAAGAACTAAGTACTAAAAATCCTCTGATATAGCTTTTTTTTCTGCCAAATAGTTTAATTACTTTACTAGACTCTTTTAGTTTTAATTACAGTCGAACCCCGCTATAATGAACCTGGGATATAGTGAACACTCGGTTGTAGTGAACTTTTTTAGTGGTCCCGTCCGAACTCCTATTTAATTAATGTTATTTTATACGCTTATAGTGGACAAGTGGAAAATTGGTAGTTTGTTTATAGTGAACTCAAATTTCCTTCCCTTGGATTTTTTTTTCTTCAGTTCTCTAACTGTAAACTTGCACGTGTTGTGATTGAAAAGCCAGCATTCCTTCCTATTGTGTCAAATTTCCCTCTTTCATGCTTATCGTCAATTAAACTAGTGCAAACAAGTTGTTAAGAAGTACTTCCCGCCCTCCAGACGCTCCGTGGAGGATGCACACGATGAAAAAACCTACCAATATCACTGTGGTTGGAAAGGAATAGTGTTAATATTTTTCCAAAGGACATCAGCGAGAATTTCGAGTCTTGTGATGACGATGTGTGCACTTCTGGCACTCCCACTGACGATGACATCGTTTCTGAAGTCGATCAAAAAAACGATGCCGAAGATGAAGGTTTAGAAGACGGTGTTGAAGAAGAACACGAAATATCGACACCCTCTACCTTAAATGTGAAATCAGCAGTAAATACTTTAAACTTTTTTTTCAACGGAGAATGTGGATCAAAAGATATTGGACTCTTTGCTGATTCTTGATAAAAAAGTTGATGAACTATATTTAAAATTGAAATCTGTTCAACCTAAAATTACTAATTTTTTTTCATGCATAGAAAGTAAGAATAAAATCCAGTCTTTTTCTTTTTAATGTTTGTTTTAATATTTATTTGATTAATTAAGTATTTATAAGCCATTTATGTACTTACCGCACTCCCTATTTCTAACAAAACTATAGTGATATTTGAAAAAAAAGCCTTTTTTCAAAGAATTTGGATATAGTGAACCACCGGTTATAGTGGACATATTGTCTAGTCCGCAGACGGTTCACTATATCAGGGTTTGACTGTATTATGCAAACTTCCCCCAAACAGTCTTTTACGGTGCTTGAATAAGTTATGTTTTTATAAACATAAATATAAATAAATGATTTAATGGTATATTTGACAAGCATTCTACATGTTTTAAAGTTTTATATTGAAAATAAAAGATTTTGTACGACACAGGGAGCATTCAGGTAGCTAGAAGTTCCCTTGAGCCGACTATTGATTTGCTACGGTCGAGCTGGTTTAGTTGCCACGTCACTAATATGGTTGCAACTTTGAAAATAAATTTTTTTAAAATCCTTTTACAGGCATATTTTAGAAGGTCTAAACTTTGGAAATATGCAAAAAAAAAAAAAAAAGATTTTTTTGAAAATTCTAGACTAGAATACCCCCTTAATTCATGTCTTCTGCGTGTACTCTGATTTTATAAAATATTTTCTCTACATCTGCAAAAAAGATTACTTCATACGTTCTAAACCGAAGGAGAATGGGGAACAACACTGTTGAATACTTAGCTCTGAAAGATCATTCAAAGAAAGACCTTAACACTGTCAAATTATATCAATTGAATCTAATTAAAAATGTCAAATTATTAATTTAATTTTTAAAATATCCCAATTATATTTTATGCTGTTGTTTATTTTATTGAAGTAATTCTGCTTATGAGAGGAATTTGTAGAAACCAATGAAATTCACACAATAATTTAATTAAACCAGCGATTCAGCATTTAACTTCATAATATATGAGGGCTCTTGTAAGCTATACATTCATGTAATTTTAAGTTGGAAATTTTAAATTGAAGTTTAAATAAATTTTTAAAAACTTTAATTACCTTTTAATGAAGCTTAATAAGTATCAAAAACGAACTAAAATAATAATGAGCCAGGTGCATTTCCAAAACCTCAAAAATATCTAAGAAATGCAAATGAGCAAAAAATTAGCTTTCTGCCACAGATAAATATATGCACAGAGGGTTAAACAACGTACGTCCGGGTCCAACGTCGGTAAGGGGTAAAAATTAAACAGTAATTAGATTAAAAGAAGAATTTAAAATAATACCTGTAACACTAGTATTAGATACACAACTAGTGTCAGGCTCTGTAACAAGAACTTTTGACTCGACTGGTGATGATGGTTGGATTGCTGCAACAATATCTTCAGATGCTGAAACAGTTGAGCTAGCAATTGCACAGTTTTCGGTAGAGGTTGGAATGAGTTTCTTAGGACCGCCTTGAACACCATTTACATTAGTTCGAGACCTTGTGCTACTACTAGGTGTCTGAGCAACTCGCGTAACTGAAGAAGATAATGGTATTAAAGGAGGAGGTGGACGTAAGGTAGAAGCTGGCGTCTGTACTTTTGATTTGCACTTCCCACTAGAATTTCCTAAAATTTAATGGCATTCTACAAATTAACATGTTATATAAAAAAGGCATATGTACACTCTAAATTATATTGCAGTATATTACAAAAATAAGAGTTAAAACTGAAAGAGCTCACACTTTTTCCCTCATGAGATTTTATGAATGTAAGGTTAAAATACTTAAGGCACCATTTAAAGTCACAACATTTAACATAATTTTTATTCAAGTTTAATTATATTTATTAGAAAGTTAATACACAACTGTAATTTAAATAACAGGAAAAAATAAGGTTTCTGGCTTCCAAAAGATACAACATTTAACATAATTTTTATTCAAATTAAAATATTTATTACAAATGCAATATGTAACTATAATGCAAATGGCAGAAAAAGGGGGGTACCTGGGTTAAAAAATCATTATTGTACTATGTATCCATAGCTAAAAATATGAGTATCTCTGACAAAAAAAAAAAAAAACAATAACACAGAAACCTTCACATAAGTACATCACACCTCCAGTGTAAGAGTACCTCAATATCAACTACTTTCTCAGGAGATACATAAGAAAATTTTAAGCATAATTTTAAAATCTAGTTTCTTCCTAGCTGATATTTATCTGAGATTAAATAATGTTTTGGAATGCAATAATCTTTTGGGCATTATTGTTTTTAAACACTATTTTTGCAATAATTATGGAATACTAGTAATTTAGCTCTTGCAATTATTTAAATTATCTCTAATATCTAATTTAATAAGTAAGGCAAATAGAGACGTCATTTGTACTCGGACATGAAGAATTCGATAAAACACTTAATTTCAAATTGAACGCCATTTTTAGTTTTTTTTACATTATGGTCCTCTCGCACAAGGTGTAATATGGCCTGGGACCCATGTAAAAAACTCAGAACCCTTTTTATATACTTATAATAATTAGATATACTGTTCGTAATTTTTTCGTAGAGCCATGAAAGAATTTGCGCATGCGCCAGGTCTGCTTCGATTTTATATTGAAATAGGGGTGATAGGTTGATATGAGACATTGCGATGAGTGTTTGGTTTTTTCCTTTTCTTTTTTATCATATATTAATTCAAAGCCTAATGGGCGTGGTTTGTGCGGATGTTTTTTTTTTTTTATTGGTTTATTTTTTTATTTCCCTTTCTAAGCGGATCTTGGAAAATTATATAAAACTTTTCAGCAATGCTGCCGCGATGCATTTTTTTAATAAATAATTTCAACTTGAACTTCAAATATTTATCATCTTTTTAATGGTGCGAACTGAAACCCCGGAAATTTTACTGGCCTGTTTTGGATGAGTTACCGGAGTATCAGTGGCTCAACCAGAATTAGGCATAATGGGGGCCCGTGCCCCTCGCTCTGACAATGATGATTTGAAATCTTTTCCAAACTGTTCTTTTTTACTCAAGAGCATAGATCTGGAGCGGATCAGTGGATCAACGAGATTTTGCTAGGAAACTGAAATGGAGCAGGAGCAAAGAAGTTTATTGTGCTCCACTGATCGAATTTTTAAAAAATTATTTAAATTTTTTATTAGAAAATAAAATTAATTAATTTAAAAAAATTAGATAAATAATACAATCTGTTTAATTTGTTTGGAGTACGGCGCAAGCGGACCGGCTCAATTATTTATAAGTTGGAGCGGAGTGACTCAAAAAAGTGGGCTGCTCCAGATCCCTGATCAGGGATCCCCCTCCTATCAAGGTCGTATGCAGAGGGGGGGAACGGGCTCTCCACCCCCCGAAATCCCAAAACTTTTTGCAATTTAGCATATATCCCCCCCCCCCCCCCCGAAAAAAATTTCTGGCTATGGCCTTGCGCTCCTCCTATCCAGTTCAATGACTTTCCGTGTACTGTATTTTTAATATCCCCTTGCCTAACGAACATATACCGAATAACCCGCTCTAATTTTTGAAGCCTGTAAATTCTGTACATATTTTTAATACCAAAACCGCACAGCCCACAGCTTGCAAATACGTAGTAAGTTCGTAATTTAGATACGTTTTCAAATCATGCTAGTTAACTAAATTTTTATAATCAAATTTCGCATGCCGGATTGCCGGATATTTCGCGCAGTGGCAGAATCAAATTCCAAATTTGTCGGATATCAGGAATCAGGAATCCCCTTTTTACTTTTTTATCACATTAAAAAAATAATAACTTTAAAAAAATGATAAAAAATATTATATATTAAAATTACTCTGAGCATGAAGCAAAGAAACTCAAAATCACCGCTAAAACTTTTTTGGTAGCGCCAGGCATTTGGACTCGCATTAAACGAAACAGACTAAAAAAAATAAAAATAAATAAAAATAGGAAATTAAAGTAACATCCAGGAAGAAAAAGAAAAAACAAAAAAACTATGAGATAAGAAGTGCACGCTTGTGCCCATCCACGAACCCTATCACTCCTTTCTGAAGTGGAACCGCGCGACCTTGCTAGGTCTGCGAAACGAAAATGAACAGTACATACATTATGTATAAAAATGGTGTTTAAAATAAACATTTTTCCATTCCTTTGTCAGGGTGTCTATAGAATTTCAGAAGTAAAATTTCATTATTTTTTGATGACCTTTCAAAAATATTGGGGGCCATATAGCAGTTTGTTTCTCGAGCATAGTAATAAAAATTTCCTATTGGGCTGATTTGGAATTTTTTTATCTCAATTAGTGTTTGCAAATACTGGTATTCGGAATAATGGTATTTCACGATATTTTGCAATACAGGGTGTTTCATATTGAATGGGACAAAAAGAATAGCGCAGTGTGACTGCCGTAATGGATTTATTCAGACGAAACAAATTTATTCAGCAACTACAATTACACAAGTTTTATTTGGCAACAGGGAAAAATCATTGAATGAGGAACATGCCTCTAGAGGCGCTTTTAAACAAAATGTCGTCCATGCAGGAGAAAGCGTAGTGCGTTTTCGAATATGCCAAAACCTCCTCAGTAACTGTTATGCAAAGACATTTTCACACAAAATTTCGTAAAGAACCACCGCATCGGCATAACATTAGCAGGGTTCCACGATACCGGCTGCTTATGCAAGAACAAAAGCCCAGGACGAAAAGAAACAAAACCCGAAGTGGTTGAAAGGATTTGTGATTGGTTTTTACGGAGTCCCTCAAAATCAACGCGAAGTGCAGATGCAGAACTGGCTGTCCCCCACACAACGGTGTAGCGTGTTTTACGGAAGCGTCTACAATTCAAGCCGTACAGATATCAGATGGTCTAGACTTTAAAACCTACTGACAAACCGTTGCATAAGAATTTCTGTGTGCAATTTCAAGAAAAGCTCGACGCGAATGGTTTCCAGAACACACTGGCGTTTACTGATGGAGCCACCTTCCACTTATGTGGCAAAGTTAATCGCCATAATTTGCGATTTTGGGGCACGGAAAAAACCAATGTAACAGAACATCAGCGTGATTCTCCCAAGGTGAACGTTTTCTGTGCTTTATCAAACAGTTGTGTTTTTCATCCATTTTAATTTGCTGAAAATCCGATTAATGGGGACTTTTACTAAGACATGCTCTCTGAGTGGTTGCTCCCCCAGCTGGGGGAAGCAGTGTTGAGCTCCATCAGAGGGGATATGCTATCACTAGTGTGGCAGGAGCTTGATTACCGTGTAGACATTTGTTGTGTCACCGGAGGGGCACATATTGAACACCTGTAGAAACTTGAATAACTGTAGTTTTGAGGTAAATTTGAATTTTTTAAATATATTAATTATAACGTTTACAATCATGTTTACTTTTTGTCCCATTCAATATGAAACACCCTGAATTGTAAAATCAGTATTTGCTAAGGTAAAATAACTATTTTCGGTATTAGTTATAAATAACAAATATTTTTTCAACTAAAGAAACTTTAATTTAACTTATCAGATATACATTGTTATTTTAAAATCAATTATTTGAAGCCAAAATTTAGCTCGCAAAACATGAATTAACAGAGTATCAATGAATAAAAGTATCTGAAGAATACAAAAAATTTTTTTATCACTAGATGGCACAATGAATCATCACATTTTCGGGCATTTATGTGCACCATGATTCTTTCACTCCCTTGTTCCCATACTTTCACTCATTATGCTATCCCACTTGCTGCTTTATAACAGTTCATTTATCGTATCTGTAACAAATGCATTTTTTCTATGAATAATTTATTCTAACCATTAATTGCTGACAGCAGCGGATTCAGAAATAATTTTTGGGAGGAGTACTGGGTGTAAAAAGTAGTTAACGAAATATGTAATGAGAAAAATATGTTTCTGTTTCTTTTTTTTTTAATTTATAGCACCAATATTAATACTGGTGTTCTGGTATCACGTTTGAAAAAAAAAAAAAAATACTGGTATCGTATTTTTAGTCTGGTCTGCAAACAATAACCTCAATATGTCAAAATTTAAAGTTTTTTTAAAACTAATTTAAGAATTAAGGAAAATAAACATACCTATTTTCAACATTACAGTTTATTATGCAACAAACTTACTTCTATTAGTAAATTAAGAAAAGCATACCATGCCTATTCTAAAGACATATTTAAAGTCTCAAAAAAAAAAAAATTGCAATTGCAAGACTATTTTTATACTAAATTTTTATTACGAAAAATAAATCTGTCAAAAAATTAATTTTCAAACAGACCATTTAAAAAATTTGGTATTGTTAAAACATACATATCGGTGACAAAAATATTCAGCTTTTATCTGTGTTAATCACCCACGTTGAAATATTGATGATATAACATTTCCAGTATTTAGCTTCACACATACTTAATTCACAGGCTCTGCACTGAATGCTTTTTTAGCACGTAATGTGCAACAGCAAAACATGAGCAAGAAGATTTTCATCACTGCTACCTTCGGTTCAATGTCTTCTCAGTATCATTACATGATGACTCTGCCAAAGCCGGTCCCAAGCCCGGTTGAAAAAAAAGAAGGGTGCCAAAATGTCCATGGCATAAGCCTGGTTTATGTCAGAATGTCTAGTGGTGTCCTGGGCTTGCCCTGTGACTCACCGGACAGGACAGCCGGAGTGGGTGAACGGCAACCTAAATCCAAGGTGTGAGAACCGTGCTAAAGAGAGTGTGCTTGGCACATGGCAACCGGGGTTAAAGGTTGTTGCGAGCGGTTCACCTCGTGGAGTGGCGACCCACGTTGTATTTTTGCATTGCACCTGTATAGAGGGTCCATGCAGGTGGCAACATTATTTACCCTCAGAAAATTAACCGTTTTTATGGATCAAAAATTCAAAAAACCCGGTGGCAAGACACCTAAAAATCCAACCGCTTCAGATGCAGTGGTACCCAAATCGGGTCCCTCATCTGAAGCCAAAAAACCAACCTCTTCAGTTCTTGTCGGTGCTACTTCGGTGGCTCACAAGACTGAAAACAATGCTCCGGCTCTCGAAGGTATCGCCTCGGCAGCCCAAGAAACTGGAGCAGAGTCTAAAGAATCTACCATTTCCCCAGATGGTACTGCCTTGGCAGTCGGCAGGAAAAATCCTCAGAAATTGTCAAAAAGGCAAAGGAAGAGGCTAATGAAGGCTGCTAGGGACGCAAAAACATCAGGACCTAGCAGACAAAAAACCTGAGGCCATGAAGAGAGCAAGAGTATCCGAACCAAAAATTCCTTCATCTTCCGCCAAACTGCCAGCTGTAAAGAAGCAGAGAACCATACCTGGCCTTGACACGACAGAATGACATGCGAGGGACAGGTCAATATTGCCAAGTGGATTATAGAAATTGACCAGAGATCTGCCCAGTACATCCGGGACAGAGACATGGGGTTCTATGCAGGCACCAATGGTAAGGGTCTTGTAAAGATCCTCCACGACCCTCATGCCCCCAAATCAGCTACTGCAATGGCCTTAAATACTCCAGAGACCCCTTCAACATCTGTGGAAGACCCCAAGTGCATCGCAAAGACACCTGTGGAGGAGTTCCTGTCTCTTCTGCTACAGAGGAGGAGACTGTCGTGGCGGAAACTTCTAACGTAAAGGTAAGTGATACTGTTCATACAGATCGTAGCGTCTCCCCCAGGAGTATTGCTAGTGTTTCTGGTGAATCAAGTTGTTCACTCTACAGGAACCCTGGGCCAACAGAGGTAAAATTCTGGGTTTAGGCAACTGCGGCAACCTATTTTTCGATTGCTCTTGTAGCAGACCTAGGGCTTGTTTTATAGTTAGCAAAAAGCTAAAAGCTTTATGTATGGTAGATTATCTGGATGGGGACAATGTTGCCATTTGGCTAATTTACAACAAGGAAGATACTTTTTGCTTAATGGCAGCATATCTTCCTTATGAGGATGAAATTCCTCTTGTACCTCACGCCAGAAATTTTGTGCAAAAGTGCATTCAAAATGGCCTGAGGTTCATCGTGCGCTGTGATGCAAATGCACACCATGTTATTTGGGGCAGCAGTAACTGCAACAAAAGAGGTGAGGAATTACTAGAGTTTATTCTTTGTTATAACCTAAGTATTTTAAATTCTGGCAATAAGCCAACTTTTGTTACACGCAATAGAAGTGAAGTCATTGACATAACTTAAGTTATTGACATTGCAATGACAAGACCTCTGTTTGCATAAATGATTGGCATGTGTCTAATCAGATTATATTATGACCACAAGCTAATCAAAATGACACTTACAGGTCCTGCAATAACATCCCAGCAGAACAGAAGGAATCCCAGATACACCAATTGGGGTTCCTACAGAGAAGACCTGGGACTTCTCCTCAGATAGATATTGAGATGACCGTTGACTTTGTGCAACGACCCATACTTTAGGCATATCAAAATAACTGCAAAGCAGTCACCACTAGTTTACCAAGACGCATTCCTTGGTGGAATAAAAATCTTAGTGGTCTTCGAACGAGCTTCAGGAATCTCTTTAATAGACCAAAAAAAAACTGGAGAGTGGTCAAATTACAGGGCTGCTCTCACCAGTTATAATAATGCCATCAAGAAATGTCAACAGCATTCCTGGAGAAACTTCTGTAGCCAAATGGACACTCTGTCAAATGATGCAAAGCTTACAAAAATCTTATCAAGAGATAAGCTCTGTCAATTAAGTTCAATCAGAAAAGATGATGGAACATATACTGAGGATGGTCGAGGTACACTCGATGAAATGTTCAGAGTTCACCTCCCAGATTCAACTATTGTAACAGATAAGGACACTAACACTCCTCAAATTACCAC
The DNA here is from genome assembly GCA_038502835.1 of Octonoba sinensis. Classification (NCBI taxonomy): domain Eukaryota; kingdom Metazoa; phylum Arthropoda; class Arachnida; order Araneae; family Uloboridae; genus Octonoba; species Octonoba sinensis. The sequence goes on from CM076598.1 coordinate 31,104,848, forward strand.
ACGTGGCAGAAAGGTGGACTGGAACCTGGCCTGCTTGGGCGACCAAGTCGTACATGCCTTTTAGAACTCCTGGAGTAGATGAAATAATACCTATCTTACTCCAAAAAGGAATTGATATCATTATACCATATTTGTCTAGGATTTTCACGTCCTGTTTGGTATATGGTTATGTCCCTACTGCCTGGCGTACCTGCAGAGTTGTCTGCATACCTAAACCGGGTAAACCAAGCTATAATGAAGCAAAAGCATTTAGGCCAATTAGCTTTATGTTGTTCCTTCTCAAAACTTAAGAGAAGTTGATTGACAGGCACATGAGGGGCAATGTGCTGAAAATCAACCCACTCTCCACACAGCAACATGCCTATCAACCAGGCAGATCAACTGAAACTGCCCTCTAGGAATTAACTACAATTCTAGATGGAGCAGTAAATGGAAAAGAACTGGCACTTGCTGCCATCCTTGATATAGAAGGGGCTTTTGATAGAGTGTCCACTGAAGTTATTCTGAATGCTCTTGTCAGAAGAAATGTCGACCAGCTTGTGTGCACCTGGATTGGAGGCTTACTATCTACTAGATCAGTTCAAACAACCCTCTTAGGCAGCACACTTGCAGTTATGAATTGCAAAGGCTTCCCACAGGGAGGTGTCCTTTCACCTCTTTTATGGAGCTTTGTTGTTGATGAAATATTAAATAGAATTAATCTATCAGGTTTGACCTGTATTGGTTATGCAGATGACATAACCTTAGTAGTAACAGGTAAATTCCAGGATACTGTAATTGGCCTCATGAAATCTGCCCTCAAAAAGGTTGAAAACTATTGCAGGGAAGTATGCCTGACTGTCAATCCTGGCAAGACAAACCTTGAACTCTTTATGAGAAAAAGAATTAAAGATGTGCAAAGTATAGAGTTCTTCAATACTAAACTTTCATATTCTAATGAGGTTAAATACCTCGGTATTATATTTGACAAGACTTTGACTTGGAATAGTCATGTCAAATACTGCACTGCTAAGGCAAAAGGAATATTCTGGGCCTCTAGACGTGTAATTGGTCCTAATTGGGGCTTTTCAAGTAGCAGTGTCCATTGGATTTATACTAAAGTAAACACTCCCATTATTACTTATGGATCCATCACATGGTGAGGCAAAACCGTGTGACAACAATAAAGGAGCTTTCTAGTTTCCAAAGAATGGCTACTGTATCAATGACTAGTGCCATGAGGACTACCTCCTCTCAAACCCTAGATCTGTTACTAGGTATTCTACCACTTCATGAGCAGGTAGAGATGGAGGCAATTCTTCGCTCCCAAAGAATAAAATTTCCGAAATTATGGAAATTTTCTTTTGAGAGATCCGTATACAAATTTAATACATATATCAAGGATAACCCCTGCTCTTCATGAATTCTGACTGGATGCTTAAACGTTTTGACTTTGATCCAAACACAAGGTTTTTTTTTCCAGCCAGAGTTGAATGGGAAAACCCTACCAAGACCTTTGGCCATGCTGAAAAAGTTTGGTTTACTGATGGTTCTAAGACATCTCATGGCACAGTCTATGGTGCCTTCTGTCCAAATACAAGGGGTAATCAAATAAAAATCGGAATTGTTTTTAAGAAATTTATTTATACAAGATATAAAATAAGGTCTACATATTATTTTTCTATATAATCTCCGGATTTCTGATTGCATTTTTCCCAACGGATTGAAAGTTTCTTGATGCCTTCATCGAAAAAAGAAGAGGGGCGTGTCATCATCCAATTGCACACAAAGGCTTGTACTGCCTCGACACTGTGGAATCTTTCACTTCCTAGAGCTTCTTTCAATGGCCCAAACATGTGATAATCACAGGGTGATAAGTTAGGACTGTAGGGAGGGTGTTCTAAAGGCGTCCAGTGAATGACTTCCAATTTCTCCCTAGTAAGGTTGGTCTGGTTGTTCTCCCTAGTCTAGTTCAATTTTTCGGAGCCCCAACTCATCTGTAATGATGGATTGCATACTTCCAAAGCTTATGCGAACCTCATTTGAAATTTCGGAAAGGGTAAAACAACAGTCACTCTCGAGAAGGCGACTAACAGTGGTGATGTTTGCCTCAGTGACACGTGTCCGAGAACGGCGGGTAAGGAGCTCGTGTTCAACAGCTTCTCTTCCCTCCATAATTTTTTTTTGCCATTCGTACACCTGGGTATTCTTCAAAGAAGTTTCCCCGAACTGTGCATGTAACCTTCGAACGAGTTCGGCAAGTTTTACATCTTCACGGGAGAGAAATTTAATAATTATATGTTGCGCAACATAGGGTGGAACCTTTTACTCACTCATCGCGAAGCTAACTGAATGCAAGCCCGGAAGAGTCAGTTTGGACATGTGACAGGCACATGACACCCCCAACCTACTACATTGAAAAGACAGTGCTGCTCTCTCCAGTCCACTGACAGCAGGAGAGAAATTCCGGTTTATATTTGATTGCCCCTCATAGGAAGATTAGCATCTACTTTTCTCTTGGAAAACTAGCAACTGTATACCAGGTTGAAGTGACGGCCATCCTGGCATGCGCAAATAACTGCCTAAATAGAGGCATCTCTGACAAGACCATCAAAATCTTTTCTCATACCTGCCAACCTCGAAGAAAAAAAAATCCTGAAGATTTTTCCGTCAAATCCTGAAGATTTTCAATAACGTAACCCTCCCCCCCCCCAATATGCATAAAGACATACATCATATTACAGTATAAATACTTAAACTCCTCCTCATTACTTTAAAATTGTTTTTTAAAAAAAATTTAGTAATAGAATGCTGTTTTATGCTTGTTTCATTATTCTGCCCAAACTTTTTTTAATTCAAATAAAAATTGGAAAAAAAATGAAATGAAAATATCTTATTCCCCAAATTGAAAAATATAGAGGATAGAAAATCAAATTTATATATTAAATGACAAAAATCAACTTAAATACTAAAAAATTATATACTCTACATTGATAAAAAATACACTACATCGATAGTAGCGATAATAGCGTTGTTCAACAACAGATGAAAACAAAACCAAGCATGCACTCAACGCGGCTCTGATCCGAAAACACGTGCTTCTCCCACTAGTCGTAGCCAATGTCGCCAACTGCGCTCAGATTGGCCAAGAACGTAAAAGCACTTATCCTACTGCGCACCTCATTCATATCGAAATGCAGATTCCCACATCATGCAGATTCGCCCAAGGTGTTACTTTTTATGGCATCCTACTACTAGTTTACTGAATGCTATCGGCCGCCGCTACTGCCCTTGCCTCTGTGAGCACAGCTTAATTGGCGCATTATGGCTGAAATTGGCGTGATGAAAAAAATTCTCAAAAGGAAAACAGAAATCCGTAAGATTTCTTTCCCGTACGGAAGGCCGGAAAAAAATGCGCTTTTCCTGAAAACTTCCGGATTTTCCGGAAGAGTTGGCAGGTATGTTTGCTGATAGCCAGGCTGTGCTTTTGGCTCTACATAAGCACTGCTTATCATCAAATATTGTTTGGGAATGCTATAACACTAATGCTGATTTGGCTGCTGTGAATAAGGTGGCCCGTTATTGGGTCCCTGGTCACTGTGGCATTTATGGCAAAGAGATGGCTGACCAACTTGCTAAATTGGGCTCTAAAACTCCCTTCAACGGTCCAGAGCCAGTTCTTGGTCTGCATTACAGTATATTAAGAAAAACCACAAAGGATGTTCTTTTAAAGAAACTCATAATGCCTGGCTTAAGAGTAACAATCAAAGACAAGCGAAGGAACTTAACCAAAATTATCCCTGGTTAAGATTAAAAGAATTGCTGAAACTCAGCAGAAATGAGATAAGAGTGATCATTGGGCTTCTAACTGGTCATTGTAATCTCAAGAGACATTTTAACATCATGGGCATTACTGCTGATCCATTATGCAGAGGATGTCATGTTGCAGAGGAAAGCTCAACACACATTTTATGTGAATGTGACTATTTCTCTGCACAACGATTTGAATATTTAGGATATCATTATATCGAACTTTGGGAACTACCCAGTTTTCCTGCCAAATTACTGCTGAAATTTGTTTCAGCTATTGGTCTGTTTCAGACTCAGTAATTTTAGTTGGTAGTACAATAGACCTGTGGTCACAGTGCTAGCGCTTCTTAGAACCACCCCAATAACAATTCATTTTTCATTATATGATACTTCAAGTGAAGTGTTAAATCACAAATTGAAATTCTATTTCTTGTTTTGTGTCATATTTTGACATACAGCAACAGTTTGGAGTGTATAGTCAATATTTTGCTTGTGAGCTAAGAAACCAAACCAAACACACAAATTAAGTAAATATTCCGCCCCTTTTCTTTGTTTGTGTGTGTTTTTAATTTTGGAAAAAACCTTGAACAAAAAAAAATCCCTGCAATTAAGGTTTGCAGAGGACTGGATTGAACATTTTCCTGACCTATTCTGAATTTTCATAAGGTTTTTGTTACTTTTTGTTACCAATTGTCAAATGTGACATTTTAGGGACACCCTGACAGCCCTTTGAATTCCAAACAATTTAAATTTTAACATTTTCAATTATAAAAATGTTAAGTTTTCTCTACATCAAAATGGAAAACAAAAAGCAAAAGCTATTTCTTTTACAACAATGGAACAAAAATCATATATTTCAAATTTTCTTGTGCTAGTTCCATACACCATTACGTACAAAAAAAAAAATAACGGAAAGAAACCTGACAAACAGAAATTACGCATGGTATAATACACTTAATAAAAAATTATTCAACATTATAAATTCAAATGTAAATTTTTTATTGACCTTTTTTAATAGGTACAATACCTTTATTTCCCGGTAGTTGTAATGGATGGCCACTAGCTTTGCACCAACCAACAGGAAACAAATCTCTGGAATCATATTTACACCAATAATCAAATGCTCCACGCCAACCATCAAAAGTTACAAATATCACATCCTCTTTGACTGCTCCAACAGTTGCAGGACATATTAAAGTTGGATTTTTTCTATCTAAAGCTTCTAACTTTACACCAACTACAAATTTGTTCGACTTAGGAGAAGGGGGTTCCTGGAAAAGAATGATCTAAAAAATCTAGCAATGATACAAAACTTTGCTTGTTAAAAGCTTAAGAAACACATTGTTCACACAGGTAAAAAGTACTGTAATACTTTAAAACTTCTTTTGTTACAAACTAATAATCATGTAATACAAAAACTTCAACTTAGAGCAATACTTTCTCCCACTTTAAATGGAACATAAATTTAAGAAAAATGAATGAATGTTACATATTCTAGGATAATTATTAAAATCTAGCTAGCAAAATCTTAATGGTCTTGAAATTATTACTACATCTAGCTAAATATCCCACCACTAAACCACACTAAAGTCCTGAAAATGACAAGTACACTGCTTGACAATTGCTAAGGAACAACTGCTTTATGCAAAGTAGTGTTCCCGACAGCCGACCAATGACAGTAACCTGAAGTTCAGAGGGCGTGGCAGAGTAGAACCCAGTATCCGTATAAAAGGCAGTGCACACAAGCCCTTCGTTCATGCGAAAATTCATGTTGTTACGTGCTTGACCAAAAGAGCACCGAACGCTGTTGAAGTTCTCTGTGAAATTCAGTGTGGTGTTGCAATAATCAAGTGCAAAATGTCTTCAAGACATCATTTGAGTGTTTATGATCGTGGGCGAGCAGTTGGACGGCTGAAAACAGGTCAAAGTGTCACCACTGTAGCCACAGCAATGGGAGTGTCAAAAAGTGTCATATCGCGATTTAAAAAGGCCGCTGATGGTGGAAATTCTATGCGAAAGCATGCCGGTGGTCGTGGTAGGAACACCATGCATCAAGAGGATTGATTTGTATCCCTAGTGGCGAAAAGGAACAGAAATGCCACTCCAAGCCTGATAGCTGCAGACTTTGCAACCGCTACCGGTGCACATTTTTCTGCCAGAACCATCTTACGACGATTAAATGCAGTTGGTCTGTATGCACAGAAGCCTGTTCTATGCATCACCATCACCCACGTCATCTTCGAGAAAGATTATGTTGATGTAAAGAACATATTGGTTAGAGTCACCAACAGTGGTCCGGAGGGATGTTCTCCGACGAATCCCGTTTCACTGTGATGAGTGATTCTGGTCACCAGTTAGTGTGGAGAGTGAGGGGAACATGTAATGCACAACAGTATGTTCATGAACGTGATCGTTATGGCCCAGGTGTGCTTTTGTGGGCAGACATCATGCACAGTGGCAGAACACCACTTCACATCTTTAAGGGAAGCAGTGTAACATCGCTGCGATATTGCACAGAGATTAATCTGGATTATGTTCCTCTTTTTAGGAGAACGGTAAGTCCAGACTTTCCGTTTATGGACGACAACACAAGACCACACAGAAGTGCTGAAGTATCGTACACACTAGAGAGTGAAGATATTGTCCGTATGCAATGACCTGCTAACTTGCCGGACCTAAATCCTATACAGCATACTTGGGATGCCCTTGGCAGATGTGTTTCGCAAAGAACACCCCCTTCCCGAAACGTGCAAGAACTGAAAACCGCCTTGAGAGAAGAGTGGGACAATATCCCCCAAATACTCCTCAATAGCTTAATGGAAAGCATGCATAGCAGATGCAAAATGTGTATTAGTGTCCGAGGTAATCACACATCGTGCTGAGGTACACTTATGTGTTCCATTTTGACAAGAAGACCCATTTTTCGTGGCTGTTTGGAAAGCATCCAAGAGCCATCTTTCTGTATTTTAATTTTCTTATATTTCGATGTGGCGGGGATATCTGTACCATTTTGCATGATAATAAGTGCACACTGTCTCTGTTAAATATGTACTCAGTTTCATTTCTTCAATCAATGTATATTACTAATTATTCCAAAAAATGTAACTGTAGCAATTGTCAAGCAGTGTATTAAATAGTCTTTGACATTTTTCTTCTACCTACAGGGAAAAAAAAGAACAATGAAGTTATATGACAACATTAGAAGCTTATGTAGGTGTATTCGTTTGGGTAACAGCTATAAAGTGGTACATAATGTTTAAAGATTGCAAACAGGTAATTTCAAAAGAAGGTGGATTGCAATTTAACATTTTTGAAAGCTCATTAATATTTTACATGTTTCAAAAATGTAGACTTTCAAGCTAACAAATTCATAATTATCATAATCTGGTAATTTTATAAATTTAAATTTTCAAATTAATAAATAACGTTTATAGGATGCAAAAAAAAAAAAAATTGAATTGTAAGTTTTCCATAAACTATGTGTTTGATTTATTGTTATTTCCCCAGTATAATTAATTTATTTCAGCATATAATATAATTTTGGATGCCAAATTGAAAACTGAAGAAATAAAAGTGGAAATTGATGGTGAAAAAAGTTTTTCAAATGAGAGTGAATAGTGAATATCCTTTTTTTACATCAAAGATTACAAGAACCAAAAAAAAAAAAAATCATAGGCCTGGGGCATGCAGGCTTGTATTACATGATTATTAGTTTAAAATGCTGATTTTTCAATTTCCAAAAACTTCCCAATGCTTCAGGTTGGTGAAATGATAGGAGGAATTATCACAGAATCCTAAACTAATAGATATTTTCAACATAAATAGATCTTTTCAAAATTATACTTTCAAATTCAAAAATCAAACAAAATGCTTAAAAACTATACAACATGAAAATTTTCATTTCTGCTTTAAAAATAAAATATAGGAATATTAAAATGTTAAAAAATATAATTGAAATATAATTATATAAATATATTTCAAATCATAATCAAACAGAATTGGGAGTTTTTTAAAGCCATTAGCAAAATCTAAACACTTGCCTTCAAACATGCCAAAAATGTCAGACATCTTAAATTTTTTTCAGAAAGTTTCAAGTTACAGTTCTAGCAATGATGCATGAAAAAAAAAAAGTTATGTAGTTGAGTTTAAAAATGATTAAAATTATAGTTATAAGTAAAATGTGACATCATGAGGTTTATGTCATAATTTTAGATGAAGCTATACTGCAAGGCTTCAAAATTTTAGTCAGTAGAAAATAAAATTTTAATAGTAGTACTAGAAAAAAAAAATTGAAGCAAACAAACAAGCCATTTATATAATGTCTGGTTTAGTTTGGCATACATTAATACTGTTCACGTTTGGAAAAATAACCTATATGGGAATGTTACATTATTTATCTCTCTCTCTCTGTATATATATATATATATGTAGTTGACACTTGCTTTTACAAACCTCTAATTTATGAACACCCTCTATTTTACGAAAAACTTTAAAACTTTCAAGTCTCAAAAAAGCTTCCAAAGAGACAATGGTTTTTTCAATTTGTTTTTACGAACTAAGAACCAAAAAAATCTCTTTTTTTTAAGAACTCGAGGTATAAATCGAAGTAGCTTTTTCCAGACTGAAGAAAAGTTTCCTTTCTTTCCTTATCAATTGCTTTTTGCATTCTTACAAAGAAAAGCTTTAGTGGAATACCACCTATTTTTCCTTTTTGAACCTTTAAAAATAAAAAGAAAAATTTATTCAAAGAATATAGGTTTTAATTATTTATATTTTAAATTACAGATGAAATATCAGGTAATTTTGTAGGAAAATTACGATGGACAAAGCAACAACAAAAAATAAAAATTCTGAATGTGTTTTCTATGAGATCTAAGGGGTTACCAAAAGCTTACCCTTGTACATCCTACAATATTGTCCCCCCCCCCCCCCCCCAAAAAAAAAGATTGTAACTTATGTATCAATTATAGAAATTTGCTTGTGTTCTAAACATTTACTTGGGATATACAAGCATTAAGAAAAACTTGTTTCCTGCTCAAAGACTACTTTAATGCATGATAGAAATTCCATTAATCAAAAACATATCACAAAGTAATCATACTAAAGGGAAATAAACTTTAACGCAATACTATAGATAATTTTATATAACTTTACACTTGAATTCAGAAAATGTTTAGAATAAATTACAATGTTTTAGCTATACAATGTAAACTTGTACACTCAGAGTAAAGCTGTAGTCAATTGCAAGTCCCCCCCCCCCCCCACACACACACACACCAATTACATAGATAAAAAATGTTTTTATGAAAAATTCATTATTTACAAGATACAAATTTTACCTAGCATTTTATCATTTCGCTTATAGAAATGAACAGTGTCATATCTGCAAAATGGACATCTTTCAAGAGAGGAGTTTGAAGTTTTTACAATTTGTTTTATTTAATTACCTTATTTGTTTCAATGATTATTATAATCAATTTTGTTCAGAAAATAGTTATTATTCTAGTTTTCTCTCAAATGATGGATGTTAATGGTGTCAAAAAAAATTAGGACTAACTATAAAAATAGTTATTACAGTATTTCACCAAAAAATACAGTTGGCCACTAGCCTTAATTTTTGAACATTTACTTACAGTAGTATTCCCAATATAAAGAGCGCAAAAATCTGAAAATTTTGATATAAAAACCAAAAAAACGATTTTTTGCAGATATGCCAGTTTATTTCTATAAGCAATTTATGAACACTTTGGCATTGAAAATGTACCTTCATAAATATTTCAGCTGGTGCAATATCAGCAGTAGCTAGTGTTTTTAATAAAAACATAGGCCATGATGAAGCATTCATTCGAAATCCAAGAGGTGGTTGCAACATTCCTCCAGTTCTCTCACAATGACCAATAGGATGAATTTCAGCAGAATCTACTAATCTCCAAAAGTCATTTTTATTATCTCCTCCATCTAGTCGCAGTCTCAGAAGAGGCCCTTGAATTCCGACAACGGTAGCTATACAAGTTGATGTAGTATTTCGAGGATCAAGTGCTTCAAGTTTCATGTCAATTCTAAATTCATTTTTTGGCGGAACTGGGTGCTGCAAAAATGTTCAGAAACCAAACATTAAAATATAATTTTACAAATAACTATTCTTTTGTAGAGTAAAAGATATTCAACAATTAAAACAAAGTAATGAAAGTAAGATGATTTAAAGCAGAAAGTTTGTTGAGTAAATATACACTTTTTATATGGATCTCTTTAAAGCGCATATTTTATGAAAATAGAATAAACAATAACGTATAACAATTTGTCTGCTTAGAAAGATAAAATACAGTACAACAAATTAAGTGATTGAAACATTTTTATATCAACACATAGTTACATCTCGCACTTGCCCCATGCATAGTAACCAGGCAAGCATATTTGTCAGGACCTTTTTTTTCCTAAATTTTTAATCGTTTTCTTTAAATACAATTGGATAAATTACTGAAAAATAATGTGTACAAATATTAGCTAACTATGAAGTAAATGAGCATGATACACTAATTGAAAAAAAAAACTTTGATCAATGTCAACTAGGCATCTAACTTGTTTTTCTAAAGTGCATGATGGCTGAGCTATTAGAGTGCAGCCTTCGCCCCCTCCCACCCCCCATTAGATCCAACTTTCTGCCCTACAATAATTTTGAAATATCCCACTGCATATGTTATTATTTTAATTATTAAAGATTGTTAACTGAGTGCTTTACCCTCCATTGTTTCACTTTTCATTATTTTCTTTGATTTAAATCAGAAATTAAAATGAAATTAACTGTCTGAAGAAGAGATTATTTTGAAGATTCAGATTTGAAGTTATCTTCTGGTTCTAAATGTTCTGTTATTATGGAAAACAGATTCTCAACTTTTTTCTCCATGTTAACCAGCTCTAGAATCCAAAAGGAAATGGCTAACCCCTTCTGCAATTGTTAGTAACAGGTAAGAAAAAATTAAATTTGCTAGAGCAAATTTATTTTCCAAGTCATACAATAGTTCATAAGAAAAAATTAAAACATGACTAAAACAACGGGGTAAGGGTTAAGGTAAGGGCTCAAGTATAAGAGCCAAACCACAATAACTAGAACTTTTGTCCCTTCGCAACTATTTTTTTTCACTCTTTCAGTTTATCTTTGTTTCAATTATCATATGGGAATGCTTTTAAAGTCCCTTATGCACTCATTAAAAACTTGAACTTGGAAAACAAATTATAACTAGAACTATTTAAGTGAAAAAGTCAAAATATTTGTTGCAGAGCAGACACTTCATTATTGTGGTTTGGCCCATAAATAAAAACCAGAACAATAGCTACAAAAAAAGAATAATTTTTTATTAGTTGTTCTTTTTGAGTTATTGTTAGGGCAGCAAACATATGAATTCACAAAAACTATTATCAGAAATTGTTTGTTGATAGTGAAATTTTGAATCAATCAATCAATATCTTTCAGTTTCACTTTTGGTTTAAAATAGGGTCAGTTGGGGTAGTTGTAAAAATTTTTTCAATGTTTTAACTTTTGATAAATCCCTACCACTTGAATGAATTAAGAGACAAAATTGTGAACATTGTAGCCAATTTTGTACTTCTTGTGAGTAAATGTGTACACAAATTTTAACTTCATGACAATTTGTTAACGAATGAACTTGTGTTTACATTTACCCCAGTGTGTTTATAGTAGTGCCACCAGGAGATGGCGGGTCAACTAGAACAGGGAACAGAAAACTCCATTTTGCAGCAGGTAGAATCAGTGAGAGCGCGTACGCAGATAGGGTTGCTCGGTTACTTTACGTTTTGTCTTGGCGAGGACGTGCTCATAGCAATAAGCAAGCGGTCGGCAACCTGAATCGACTGAAGATCTACTTTCCAAGTTTGGCGAGCACCAAGATCGTCGGGGAGGGGGGGGGGGGGAGGCTGCATAGCATACACTATTAATTTGAACTGCACCTGTCTTCAATTGTCGGTTAACACCGTTAACTCACATCAAAACAATATTTCACATACTGATATATTATTTCTTTTAAATTTGATTACTATTAGTTTTTCTTAAAAATAAAATACACATGTGAAATACGGTTACATACTTCAATTAACTCTCACCGAGCATAGTTAATGTGACGGCTGACATTCCATATTATTGGTAAGTTTTTTTAGATCCGGCGAATAGGCTGGGAAATTAATAAACATTTTCTGAAAAAAAAAGGTTTGTTTTCTAATTCAAAAGTCATTTGATTTTTTAAATTATATAAAGTTAAAAATGCTGCCGCGATCAACTGAAAATGGGTTCGCGATCGACGGGTTGCCGACCACTGCAATAAGCGGTCTGACCCAAACTAGTTGCTTGGTGCTTTGTCCCACCCTGCTACTCAGTGGCGGATCTAACGATAAGCGGCTGCGGGGGGGGGGGGGGGGGAGCAATTAAAGGGGCCCGGAAAGTTTCACCTTTTAGTTTTTTCCCATAAAAGGTTTTTATTTATAAGTATCTTTTTTATTTAAAACATTTTCTGTCAAACATATTTCCACTGGAATTTTGACGACTCCCGGAAAACATCGTCCTTGTCCTGCAGAACGGAAAGCGATTTTGGATAGTTTCGATTTATGTGTTGTGAGGAGCACAATTAATGAATTTTATGCATCAAAAAAGATCCCAACCATCCGAAAGACATTGCCAGTTTTGCAAGAGAAAATTAATTTCCCCTGGAAAAGGGAAACACTACGGAAAATTCTTCATCAAATTGGATTCTGTTGGAAAAAGTGCCAGAACAAGCGAAAAATGCTTGTTGAAAGAGCAGATATTATATCATGGAGGTGCAAGTACCTTAGAGAAATGAAAAAACATCGTCAAAATCAACGGAACATAATGAATGTCGACAAAACGTGGATTGACAATAATCTTTCATTTTCAAAATGCTGGCAAGATGAAAAAATTGGTGCTTTAGTGAAAGATGGTGCAGGAAATCGTTTGATCGTTGTGCATGCAGGTTCTGAAGAAGGATTTGTACCAAATGGAGATTTGGTGTTCAGAGCTGGTTGTGCAACTGGCGATTACCACGGGCAAATGAACAGTGAACATTTTGAAAAATGGGTACGGGAGAAGTTACTGCCAAATATTACTCCTAACTCGGTAATCGTAATGGACAACGCCTCCTATCACACGAAAATTGTAGATCCCGTTCCTACTAAATATTCGACTAAGACCGTGATGTGTCAATATCTGGATGAGCACCGATTTCCCTACGACATTACAATGAGAAAGCCCGAAATTTTTGAAATAATTCAGGCAAATACTCTGCCAGTTAAAAAGTACCGCATTGATGAACTGATGAAAGAGAACAGTCACACTGTTTTGAGACTACCACCATATCATTGCGATTCAAATCCAATTGAGCTAGCCTGGGCAGCGGTAAAGAGATATATACGAAACCGAAATACTGATTCTAATTTGAGTTTTAAAGCACTCAAAGAACTTACATCAAGTGCGATACAAAGTGTTTCAAGTGAGGACTGGAAAAAATATTGCAGTCACGTCGAAAAAAATCGAGATCAAATATTGGGACACCGACGGAATCGTAGAAAGTGTAGTTGAAACTTTAAATTTCAACGTTGAATCAGTCTGAAACAGATACAGCCTCTGAAATGGGCTCAATGGATTGGGAATTGGAATATTTGAGCGATTCCTCTTAATTTCTTATGTTTTTGTAAATTTTTTAGAATCATATTTTTAAATTTATTTATTTAAAATACTCCTTTTTGGTATTTATTTATTTGATATTCATTTTATTATGTATTATGTATGTATTATAAGTTAATTGTGTATTATAAAAATTATTTCTTATTTACTTTTCGTAATATTTTAAGTTGCTGTTTTATTTTTTATTACGAAAATGTTCGTTTTTTTTTTTTTTTGGTGATTTTCGTTCTGACGTTTTTTTATATTATACGTTTCATCCGCTCAATCCCTTGAAATAAGTATAAACGGTGCTTTATTGTAAAATAAATAAAATACATCAGAGTGAAATTGCAAACAATTCTTTTTAAGTATTCCTTTTTTATATGAGGTATAACCATTGAGATGAAGTAACTTTTTCTATCGTATATTACTTATTGTTACATAATGTTCTTGATCATATTCTCACGCTATAATTTAATTTTCAAGCAAATGTTCTAAAAAGAAGTAAGTTATTTTGCAACTTTTTAATACAACAAAAACAAACAACATTTTAATTTACAAACAACCAGTGGGTCCCTCCCACAAGGATATTTTCCTCGAAATATATAGTGTACGACTTCCGATGTGTTCGTTTTTTAAAATGAATTATTGTAGATTTTTCGTAAATTTGATTTTTTGAATTTTCCGACTCCCAAAAATTTTCTCGCGACCCCTCCGGTGGTCGCGACCCACGGTTTGCGCACCGCTGCTCCAGATAAGACTTCGGTCAACCACAAAAAAAATAATAAAAATAATAACTTGGCAAAAGTTCTATAAAGTTTAGATAATAAGCGAAGAAACAAAAAAAATAATAGCTAAAGTGGCCCACTTCTGGTACTTTTATCGTAACTGCACAAAAATAATAATTCAACAAATTTGTATTTTTGCGGCAGAAATGAGCAAGCGCAGAAAAGGCGATAACAAGCCAAATTATGTACACCTAATTCGGCTACTTCTTATTTCCACTAAGGCGCCGAAATAAACTCTCCCAACCGGTTTTAGCTCGTGTGTCACACACGCCAACTCGTGGTGGTCAAACTATATAATTACCCCAGAGCCTCTGGGATAAATGTAAACACGTTTATTTTCGAATGAGGTTGTGCAAATAGAAAATTGTTTCATAGACAATCTACTTGGAAGTTTAAGAAGTTCCGGAGTCCCTCAATCTGCGACCAGCGGGCTGCATGTGGTCTGCCGAGTTATTTTTGAGCCCACTGAGATCATTTAATGAGAAATATGTCGCAATAAATCAAGTAATGTGGTGAATTTATGTAAAATGTGTCTCTTAGTGGATTAGTCAGTGAAACTAGGATCCCACAAAGCACTGAAAGTAAAGCACAACTTGCCGTGGTCAATACTTGGGAGGGTGACTAGCTCTCGCGAACCAGTTACTCTGGAACCGACTACGCTAATAGGAGCTGTAAACACAATCTGTTGTGGTTTCAAATGTCCTCCAAGTTAGAAATAATACCTGTTGGGGGACCAACCTAGGTGACAATCTCTTATCTGGGAACTGGTTCAAAATCAGGAGGCCTCTCTGAGCCAAGTGTACTTCCATTCTAGCGGAGCTCATTAAATCGGTAAGAGCTTCTTAATTCCTGGTGTACTTGAAGGTTCCCAAGGGGTGCTTAGATTTTCAAGTGGCATTAGCAACCACAACAAGTTATGTAAAATAGACACAAAAGTGTAATTTACATCAAAATATAAAATTTACTGTATTCTTAACAGATTGGAAATAAGATAATTTTAAGTATTTACAATTACCCCAGAGTATGAAATACAGTACAGAACCTCGTATCCAGCACGCTCGGGACCATCGCTATCCCGGATAACTGAATTTCCCGGTTTTTTGGATCGCTAAAAGATGCCGATATCGGAGGTTTATCGAACCCAAATTATAATAACAAATGGTAATAATACTTCAAAATAAGTAGAAAACAGTAAATAAATACTTCTAAATTAAGAAATATTAATTCGAAACGCTCGGCGCCGCGATCTTTTCGAATTTCGGAATTTTCTGGACTTTGAGTTCTCATTCAAAAAATTTTGTAAGTAGCATCAGGGCCCATATAATTTGCTTTAACCATTTATATTAAAATTTTGCTCATTTATAGCATTTTTTTATTATCGTATATGCTTGCCTATAAGTCGCGGAATTTAGCACAAAACACGAAGTTGTCTGTTTACATTCGAGGCAAACATCGAAACATCTAAATTTTCCCGATATTAATTTAACCTCTTTAATTAAACAATAAAAGAAAAGAATTCCGTTAAATTCTAATATGATTTTATATTATTTAGCCACTTACTAAAGACTTTAACTTGCAGTAAAAGATCCGACTATCGGGAAAATGCGAGAAACGCCGAATTCCAATTTCGCGAATATTCTATATCGCGCGAAAATTAGAGCTCATTTAAAAAAATAAATATACTAAAACTACAAGAAATAAAAAACAGCAAAATTTGATGATATTAACTCTGAATTAAAGCAACAATTAATAAAAATTCTAATCGCAGATTTCCGATCTTAAACATGCTCATTACACTTTATTTTCTTTTAAAATGCCTATTCCAAAAAAAAAAAAAGAAAAGGTGTTTACATGCAGGAACGCGCAAATTTCATACTCGTATATAACGACTTCGCTTTTGCGAAATCGATTTTAATAAAGAATTTAATTTCACAGTCGCAATTTGCGTTGCGTTAATATCAATTTTAAATTCTTATTACCTTATTGCAGCTCTTTAATAAATGAAAAAATATATAAAACAAAAATAAACGAGCTCTAATTTTCACACGATCAGCTATTACGGAAAATTCGCGAATCTGCGGTATTAGAAATTTTCCGAACTTTCATATAGTCCGACTTCTGTTGCAATTCGTCTTCAAATACTCGCCAGACAATTAAATAAATGAATAAGAATCTAAATACAAATTTACTTCGTGTTTAATTATTGAAATAAAATAGAGAAAACATCTGGTTTTCTCAATTTTCGTTGAAGAATTTTTTTTTCTAAAATTTTCTTCTCCCAAAGTAAAATGATGCCCCCTCCCCCAAAAAAGATCGGTTTTAGACTAAATTGTTCGACTTACATACACTGAATCTGTTACTTGTAACGGAAAAATGCGTATTTTTAAAGGTATTTTTACTAAATAGGCATAAAAACGCGAACTTTTCAAAAATGGCGGGAAATTCGCGAAAAAATTCCCGGTTTTCTGGTTTCCGGATAAGAGGTTCTGTACTGTATATTGGGTAATTGTAAATAGGGATGTAACGAATATTTGACGACTATTCGGTATTCGGCGCTTTGGCTGAATAGTAAATTTAGGACCTAGCACAATACTCGGTAAGATGAAATTCGGTCTGGTTGAATATTGATGGACTATTTGGCCGAATAGTTCTTCTACAGTAGAAATGTAAATATATAAAGAAATTAGTAGATTTAAAGATTTAAAATTGTATTATAGTTATTGCGAAACAACTCATTAGGGATATTAGATTTAAAAAATAAAGTACTTAGAAAAAACTACTTTATTTAAACATTGTTTTTAGGTTTGGCTGAACAAAAACAGATTTTAAAGTTATAATATTGTATTTTATGCTCCCAAAGGCTGGCAATAGTTAATTATGGTTGAGACTTTTGTTTTGTTATTATTAACAAAGTGAGAGTTAGACTTCGTTTGGGTAGATTGATTTATTGTGAATATTGGGTAAGAAAGGAATGTGAAAAGCTTAGAATGTATTATAAATATAAAGATCCGATTTGGAAATCATTCAAATGTTGCTACAACCGAACGATGACAAAGAGCAAGATAGCAATGAAGACGAAAATTATTAAATTTCGCAAGCTATATCTAACGAATGTTGCGTTGAATTAACTAAAGAACTTATAGCAGGAATGGAACAAAAATCTTTAATAGACGAAACGCACATAATGGCCGTTGGAAAAATCCAGCAATTGTTTCAACAGCAAAAGCCTAATTTTTGCCAACTGAAACTTCATGAAATGTTAAAAAAAATAAATATTATTTATATATTTGAATCATTTATGTCATTTAACCCCCCCCCCCCCCCCCAGCCCTCTCGTTTTGACTTGTGAATGTTATTGATTTTTATATTTTAAAGTTCTTTTCTTTTAAGAAATAGGAAAAAGTTGAGGTGGGAAAATTAGTTGTTTTATTTTAAAGAAACATAATTGATAGTTGTTAATAATATCTATGTAAACCTTAAACCTTTTATTTTTTCTTTTTATTTAATAATAGTAATAGAACCTTCATTATGCAAGTGAAAAACTGGATTTTCACATTTTCATCAAAAAATTTTTAATCTTCCATGGGCTCTTAATCTGAGAAATTCATTGGGATTCCTGCCCTAAGTTTTAGCCCCTGAAAGTGATTCCTCATGCTAAGCAAAACCATACAGAACACACAAAAAAAGAAACTACCTGCTTAAACCATGAAGCTGGTGCAGCAGTAGCATTGCACTCTTTGAGGTAGACATCCCAATCAAAAATACCTAAATTATAAAAACATAAATGAAATTCTGCTATAAAATTAATACACTAATACAACACAATCATTGATTATTCCAAAAAGTATTTCAAAAATATCAAACTTAGAAAGTCAGGAAGATTATTTTTATTTGTAATTTTTAAAAAAAGCAGATTACAATATTTTTACTATTGAATTTTGCTAAATGTTATACTTAAGCCAAAACAAGATTAAAACAAGATTTCATAAAATATAATAAAGAATGCTCAAATATTACACATTCAATAGTAGTTTTTAAACAAAATTAAATTTTTTAACAATTTAATTATGTTTTGGAGAGTGTATTGATTGAGTTTTCATGAGACATACACACAGCAGAATCATTACAGAAGTATGAACAGCGTGGCTTCCTTCCAGAAAGTGCCATGAAATATTATAAATAAGTTTAATTGTACAGATTTTTAATAAAGTAATTAATAGATTACTTTTACTGCTTTATCTTATGTTAGATATAAATTTCCAAGCTGAAACTTAAAAAAGACTTACCAGAATAGTACACTAAACTACAGAAATAGATAAAACTCTTTTAGGCCAAAAATGCATAATGTGAAACAAAGAGCGATATGAATATATTTACATTCATTAATTGAGGAAAAACTTCACTTGTTACAAAAGAATTGAAAGAGGAGATAAAAATAAAAGAGCAAGAAGGGATTTGTTTCGAAAGAGTAAGTTTATACAAAGCGATGCTCAGCAACATACATTATGTAGAATGATTACAAATCCTGTAATTATTTTCTAATGAACATAATGTGGCAGTTCTATAACTTTTTTTAATAACCCCTAAATAAAGTTTCTTCCCTCTCTTTTTCAAAATACAGTATATCTTGATTGAGAGTCAAACCTGTTATACTACCACAACTGAATCAAACAAATATTCCACCTAAAAATTTCAATATAATTCATCCCTTAAAAGTGCCAATTCTCTCTAACACAAACAAATAACTCTTAACCAATACTTTTCTGGAAATTTATTTCTTCCTCAGATTTCCCTCCCCCAATTTAACCTTTTCCCCCTTTTATTTTCTCTACATCTGTGCAGCATACCTACAACTTAGATTGGTGGTGTATGATATCCAGACAAAGCTGTAGCACGACTTAAGAGTCATGAAATTTGGTCACAGAAAGTCTGAAAGATCAGACATTGTACCTTAAAGCTTGAATTTTTAATTTTATTGCTTAAACATTCTTATTCAATGTTTTCTCTATTTATTTTCTCACGTTGGCTCAATTTTCACACATCTGTAACTATATTACTACTCCTAATAAACATAGAACAAAAATAAATGCATCATCAAATAGAACACACAATTTGCACTAAAATCTAGCAATTAACTTAATTTGCCTATTTTTCATAAATTTTGAAAAATATGTGACTTTTTAAGACTTTTCAATTTTTTGATTAATGTAAAACAAAAATTTATGCATCCAAGATTCTACTTATGATTCTGAAATTTTTATGTTAATGAAATAACATTCTATTCTTATTTACACTGCTGGCCATACAAATTGCAACACCAAGAAAGACGAGATATCACAATTAAATTTATTTTGCAGATAACATGTTGCCCAAGCATCAAATGATTAAATTTATAGACTTCTGTGAAGTGTGGTTCCTGCCAAAATCAGTAGCCAGAGTAGCCGCTATTGCTGGAGATCAACGCTGCCACACGCTTCGGCATTGATTTAAAGAGACTTTGGATAAATTCTTCTTGGGGTAAAACAAACCAAGCAGCTCCCACACATTGACAAAGTTGATCTGGTGTGGCAGCTGGGGATGTACTCTGGGTCAATCGTTGAGCAACCATGGGCCACATGTTTTCTATCGTCAAAAGATCCAGAGAGCGAGCCGGCCAAGGAAGCAATTCCATCTGACGATTAACGAAGAACCCTTGGACAAAGCGTGCCATGTGTGTTTGCGCATTTTCCTGTTGAAATATGGCTGTGGGCAAGCCCTGGTGGTAAGAAAGGACAACTGACTCCAACACCTCAAAGGTGTAGCGCTGGCTGTTTGGAGTACCGACAATGCATACTAGAGGAGTGCGTGAGTGATATCCAAAATGCCGCCCCATACTATAATACCCAGTGCAGGACCAGTGTGGCGGTGCATAATGCAGCTGTTCAGCATCCTCTCTCCGCGGTGTCTCCAGACTCAAATCTGACCATCGTGGTGTTGCAGACAGAAGCGCGACTCGTCAGTAAAGACAATTTCATTCCATTTTGCTGTATACATCCTTCTTTCATCACACCATTCGTAGTGGACACGGCTGTGGTTCTGCGTCAAGGGTAGACGAAGCAATGGACGTCTTGCGGACAGACCACTCAGCTGTAAACGGCGTCGAATGGTACGCGCAGACACTGGATGATGCGTTACAGACCGAATCTGCTGTGCTATGGTTTGTGATGTGAATGAGCGATCTGTCACTGCCATGTGCACAATATGCCTATCATCACGTGAAGTGGTGCACTGAGGTGGATGTGATCGATCACGTCGGTCCGTCGTACCCTCCTGCATCCAACGATCATATATCCGCATTACAGTTGTTTGGTTTCGTCCAATACGACTACGATTTCCCTGAAAGATAATTCGCAATCTCAGTAGGCCACTATCCTTCCTCTGTTGAACTCGGATACTTGATCAAAAGATGCTCGCTGTTTTCTACGAGGCATAATTGATCGCTTTTATGAAAAAACCACAAGTAAAACACAATTGCCATACTTGAAATCGTCGAAATCTCTGATAAGAAATGTTATTTTTAAATATTTATATTCTCACCACTTAATTTAAAAGTAAAGTATATTTTATTAGCACTTACTTCTTTATACTTAGGTTTAAGTTCTTTTTAACCTTGTCAAATATCTGTAAACAGTAAACGTCAGCTTATTTACGACGTAACTTCCGACGCTCAACATGTTTGCCGAAACGATTAGCTAGCTGAATCTGCCACTTGTGGCGTTACCTTTCTCTCGATCGGGAAATTTCTCTTCACTCACGTGTCATCAATGCATGTGCGTACACGTACTCCACGGTGAATCGCTATACGCAAATCACCTTCAGGTATTTAAGCATAGTGCTCTCTCATCTCAGTCTCTCAATCCTTTAGTACTTCCTTTCATACGTACGCTCAGGAGAGCGGGCGGGAAGTCAACGTCTTTACCGTTACATTTACCAACGTTATGGATCCTCTATCTTAGGATATTTTCTTAAGCTCGTAAAATGCCCGATAGTTTAGTTTTCGGTAAAACATAAAATCTAGTCGACTTTACTATATTATGGCTTTAGGTTATTATCTTTACTGTTGTACTTTTTGAATCAGTTATTGTGTTTTTTTACTTAAATAAATCTCTGCTTATCTTTTAAAATTTGTATCAGCTTTGAATTACTTTCTTAGCAAATAATGGGTCCTTTTGAAGGGATAATGGCCCATCAATCTCCAAGCCTTAAATAGCGCTTTGAAGTAGCGCCACAGGCGTGCATGATGTGCTGCTGCGCTGAAATCCTAATCATTTGCATACCTCATCTCCGCTAATGCATGTTGTAAATTTTCATATTATTTGCATGCTTTCTTCAGGGTGTTGCATTCACAGTGGCTAGCAGTGTAAAACAAATTATTTTGACGGCAACACTGGCCAGTGTGTATATACATGAATCATTTCAACCTACTTTTGATACCCTCTTCGCCTAAAAAATATGAGATGTGCATGCCTACAATTTTGTGTGCTTAATAAAGCTCCTTTAAACGCCTAGAATCCCAAACTTCATTCTTATAGTTACAGGGTTATTAAGGTCGGAAAATTATTGTTTCTATCACTCACTCATCAAAAACCTAGACCACCCCTAAGTGACTTAGATAGTTGAAATTTTTCATCAAGGTAGATCATTAGGAAAATATAAAGCAAAAATCTAATTAGAAATTTCAAGTAAGTAGTCAGTAAAATCAAATGGCAATATATAGTAGTTCATTTTTAATTGGAGGAGTCAAATATTTTGAGCATAATTTATTGACAATTAAAACTTGCCAAGTTAGAAAACTAAAAATTAAAGAAGTAACAAATTGTTTTTTAAATGAATTGAAGAATGTTGTACACTCCTACAGCTATAATTAAAGGATTTGCTATGGAGCTTGCCTTTGTTAGATCAGAATTCTTTTATCAGTAACACCAGTTACCCTGAAGGTTGTTTCAGGGTTCATACTCAAATAGCCAAAAATATTTCTATGACTTTTCCAGGTAGATCAAAGCGGAATTCCAGGTAAATGTTGCAAGTTAAAATATTTATTAGCAAATGCACTACTTGTACATTAAACACGCCCACCATAACGTTTTATACATACAATTACCAAGGGCGGATCTAGAAAATCTTCAAGGGGGGGGCGATTTTGGAAATCTCGGGGTTCAATGTAAGGATGGATGGAGGAGATTCTTCATTCCTTTTCAACACTCCCTCCGCCCCCCCCCCTTTTTTTCAAACAGCAGGAACAACAAAAAAAATGCTAGTGTAGTGATATTTAAAATTTTACTAGCACATTTTTTCAATGCATATACGTTTATTCAAAGCCCTTATAAAAGGAACACAAGCTGACGTTTTTTTGCTTTCGCAAATCTGTCTATAATTTTTTCAGCGTCCAATCTTTATGGATATGCAATAACTCTAATTCAGTGAGTCTACCATCACTCATTCTGCTTCTTAGCCAAGTTTTAACCGAGTTAGGATTTCCTTCAAGCTTTCTCAAGAAAAATGT
Organism: Octonoba sinensis; assembly: GCA_038502835.1. NCBI lineage: Eukaryota > Metazoa > Arthropoda > Arachnida > Araneae > Uloboridae > Octonoba > Octonoba sinensis. Next base: position 31,127,655 of record CM076598.1, read on the forward strand.
AGGCTTGTAAATACATTTTCTAAATTTGAATTGATATGTCTAAATTACAAAATAATAGCAATTATTAGTAATATATTTTCTAAAATTTTCAAAATGTAATGCTAAATATGTACTAAAAAAACCATCAACGAGTATGTGCAATTTATATAAACATCTGTAATTATGAATGTTCAATGAAATGTTTCAGGCTCCAGGTTTTAGCGTAAATGCTGCACGAATTTACACCACGTGCTAAGGGTTGGCTAGCTGTCACCAGTTTGATGGGTAGAAGAAAAGAGCAAGGAATCTCTTTCCCATTACTCCGAGGATTAGCAACTCAGCAATACTAAAGGACAAAGGGACAGGGGGAAAGCATAGAACTTGAAGGGCTATTAGGCTGGGATTCCAAGAACATAAAAAAATGGCTGGTCCCGGGGCACAAAGAGTAAAAACTCACTTAGGAGTGTCGTTGTAGTATCCACTTGAATCAGCCCAAGGGGGGGGCGATCGCCCCATCGCCCCCCCCCCCTTAGATCCGCCGTTGACAATTACATTAACCTCATAGTAAAATATTCCATGATCATTAAGATAACAAACTTATAGTAGAATTTTTAGTCTATAGAATTTCAAAAGCAAAATTTTGTGACACACCACTGCCAAAAGATATTAGCTTTTATATTTGCATCCATCTTTTTTTAAATTTACATTTTAGACAGCTAATTTAAAACTATAAAACATAAAATATAAAGAATAAATAATATAAAATAAAAATTGAAATGATCCCAGTGGGGACAAATCAGCTTTTTAACTCTATAATAACGCATGAAAACATTAAAGAAATGCTGATGTAGGCACTTTTATGCCATGACAATATAATATTATATAAAGACACCATTATATTAAGAAAAACCTATATTAGAAAATGAAGGCGAGTTAATTGAGGACTTATTCTTTTTTAAAACAAATACAATACTTAAAAATGAGCTGATAATAAAATCCATTGAATGACAACTGCTCAATGGTACTGAAGAAATAAATTCGAAACTCAAATAAAAATAACAGTTAATAAAAGAAAACTTAACTTTATTTTTAAAGAGCATTTAATAAAATAACAATATGTAAAGAAAAATATTTTGGAAAAATGGAATCTCCATGTTAAATAGAATCAAAGTTAGTAGACCTCATACATTTTTGGGCAGTTCAGAAATTTGGCTGTTGATATTAAGGTTTTCAGTCATCTGCACAGAAAGTTTATCATTTTCTTTTCTTTACATTTTTTTATTTGTTCCAATGCTCGCAACATTTGTTCCAATGTTGTATTGCATTTCTCAGTTTCTTTTTTTTTTTTCAGTTCATGATGTTGTGCTGAACCAGGGCATCTTGAAGTCAGCGTGCGAATCGCTAGGATGAGTTATCCAAGTGATCCCATGGTTCCTTCCAAATTCCAACAGCGCGAAGATGGCATACGAGCTACCTGGTGTGGTGTGTGGCCAGGGACATAACGGGGGGGGGGGGGCAGACCCAGGCGCCAGATTTAGGGGGCTAAATTGACTAAAATTTCCCAAAAAATTATTGATAGAGGTATCAGTAAATGTTTGCAATTTTTTTTGGAAACTAATAAAGAGTACCTAGAGTAAAGAGTACAAGAAGTTATTTTTAAAATTTTCTGAGCCAAGGAATTTAATAGTACGTCTTGCAATAGAAAAAAATGGAAATTTTGGGGATGGATTGTTTAATTAAATGTAATTGTGGAACTTATGTTTTAAGTCATATTGAGTATTGCTTATCAGGAATATCCAATATATTTCTTACTGATTATGCAAAAGCAAAAAATCAATATAATTCTAGGAACAATAAAAGGAAACTATCTATTCTGACCTACTGCTCAGCGTAATTGAAATATAACGCCAATTTTTACTAGTAGGAGCAAAATTTACTGATTAAGACTGAAAATTTTAAATCTTACATGTTTGAAAATATAATATACAAGTGTGTATATTTTTGATGTGGCTTAATTTTTTGTAACAATGCTTTTTTTTTTCAATTGTTTTGTTTTTAATTTTTAGACTAATAGTGTTGGTTGAAACTGTTAAACTCAAATGCCTAACTCTTGACATTAGAACAATTATAAAAAGAGGGGTGATTACAAGTAACACAATTTTTGTGGAAAGTGAAATATGGTGATAAGTTTTTATATCTGCCAGTTAGTATGATTATTATTAGATTCATGAATTTTACTCTCTAACTTGATATGTTTGTAAATAAAGAAATTGAAATGCTATATGTGTTATGTGTATTTTTGAAAATGAAACATCATTTAAAAATTGCGAACAAATTTTCAATGAGTAAATTCAATTAATACTTGAATTTTTACAATTTAGTTGAAACTAGAATCATCATTTCCTATTTCAATTTGCTCTCATTAAAGTCATGTTTGAATTTTTCGAATTGGTTGACTCGAATAAGCTTAACTTTAACACTACTACATTAAAATGTAAATTTTAAAATCATATTTTTGTTTCAAAATGTTAAAAAAATATAAAAGTTGTGAAAAATTCTAAATTTGGTCATGTAGAACACTTTAAATCTCAAAAGAAAGATTTAGACTTATTTAATATAAATTTAGATCTTTAAAAGAACACTTACAATGAAAACATGAATTACATAGGCTGAAAATTTAAATGAAAGTTGATAATTATTTCCATAGCTATTTATTTATTGTTTCCCTAAGGATACTTTTTAAAAAGATGACTTTATTTAAAAGTGTTACATTTTAACTTTTAAATTATTGCTGCTTTGCTGAATAATTAGTGTTAAAAATGACTTCCAAAAATAAAAGCTACCAAATACTGTAAATTTTAACTGAAGTCCTATCAGCAATCTAATAAGATTAAAACATTTCAGTATATTTTTCTGCTTTAAAAAACAAAATAGTTTTTGTGTTTAATTTTCTGTTGTAAATGTACCTAAATTAAGTACAGGTGTACAGGCAGCGAACGTTTGAGAACTTTGGTCGGTATGAAACAGAAAAATTCAGTGTGAAATGATGAAGCGCGGAGAATGTGGGAACACTTGGACTGCGCAATTAAGTCTTGAAGCTGGCCTGGTAGAAAGGGAGAAACTGCTGACTTCGAGATGGCCCTGGCCGAACGCGTTTTTTGAACGATTTTTTATTTTCTTGGTGATCTGACATCGCAACGAGCATAGGTTCCCTCCAAGAGGGGAAAAAACTCCCTGACTTTTCCAGGTTTTGTCAAATATTTATGTTTTCCCCCGACTTTTGCAAAGGATATCAATTTCCATGACTTTTTCGGGATTTCCATGATTCCCAGGTGGCGTATGAACCCTGTTGTTTCCACTTAAGTTGTCTCCTTTCTTTAAATTTATACTTTTTGTTGGGATTGTGTTTACTTATGTCTTATACTAGACAGCCCGGCAGTCATACGAAATGGCCGCTATTCTAGATATTATAAATGCTAATGCAAACAAATATTCACCTCCCCCCTGACCGGCTCAATTTTCGTTCAGTTGTAAACCGTTTCAAAAACATGATTGCTAATGCAAACAAATGTTTACCTTCCCCCCTGACACGCTCAATTTGCGTTCAGCTGAAAATTCAGTTTAAAATGCAATGTCGGAATAAAAACGGACAAAATATTTAAATGTTCTTAAATACCATGATAATTTAATAAACCTTTAGGTTATGGCACTCAAGCTCCCGAAATTCATCCATAGAACGGCAAAACTACGGAATTTTTTCCCCCTCAGTGTAACCAAGGGGGTCCTTAGCTCCCATTATGCCTCTTTTGAGTGTGATCGACTTCATTAGGAGGGTTGCCGTAATATAAACTTTCGTTAGTCAATTACTATTTTTTTGCTCAAAATCGCCAATTCAAAGTAATTATATGATTTCAAAAGTAAAAAAGGAAGAAATCAAAATAATAATTTGGAAACATATTTTTCTTCCGCATTTAAGCTACGGCTTTTCATTGAAGTCTAATGTGAGTTTCTCTATGGTTTCTAAAACATTTTGCTGAGCAAAATAGGCAATCAAAATTTCTGCCCAAATTATAGTTATAATTAACAATTAAAAGTACTGTTCCATATAGTTGAATAGTAGTGACCTTTCATTGTTTTAGAGCATCAACATATATGTATATATTTTTCTTTTCTTTGTTTTTTTTTTTTTTGAGATTTTTCTGCTCTGTGACATTTGATTTGCTTTCTTTCAGGATTTTTAAGTAATTTGCCTAGTTTTCGACAAACATCTTAGGTGCGAAGTAATGATGACAGCATTTTACATTAAATATCTGCAAAAATACATTATCAACAACTTCAATAAACAAGTAAAACATTTTATGTATATTATTAGTACACAAATTCTATAATTAACAGCACTTTATTCATCCAAACCAACCCCTGTAATAGATTATTATTTTTCTATTAAGTTAACTTTTTGCTTTACGGGATATTTCATAATACGAATATGAAACGATTATGAACTGAACAAGGAGGTCAAGTATTATATCTCCTCATAACGGATTTATTTTATCCTAATTCACTTTAAAATTGCAGGTGTGAATAGATAATTTTCCTCTGCTATTTTCACCACAATGACCTGTTGATTTATTCGCATAGTAACTGGAATGTGGTCATTCACCGAAGATATTCACTTCAAACTGTCTGTTGTACTTCTGAAATAAACACAGCGTATTTCGCCAAGCCCAGTTTTGAGGACAGGAAATGCTAATAACTCTCAGTAATTTTCTCACCTCCTGGTGACTTCCTTCCGCTGAGAAAGGGAACGAAAGGTCTGGTACATATGCTGTACCGCAGCCGTAAGGAAGGCCAAATTTTTCTGCGGTACATATGCTGTACCGCCGAAATCTAAAGGTTAAAACAATGACTGCATGTATGGTATCAGTGTACAGCCAACTCTCCCAAAGATTTCCGATGTAAACAGTGAAACTTAGTTAAAAAACTAGTTGAAAAACTTAGTCTAAAAAAACTAGAAATTCCTACAATTTTCAAAGCTAAACTCATTTTTTTAACTTGAAATGTTTAAAATAACTCACGTCTGCCTTTTATATGTTGAAAACAATGTATTTTTGCTTATTTTATGCTTTTTTTTATAGCCACGTGTCATGTGCAATATTAGCGTTTTGCCTTGATAAGATATCGATCTTTTTGCATCTATTTTCGGTTTTGTTTGTAACGGTGCGAGTGCAGCCGTGAAGCGCCGGGAGTCGAACCAAGATCTTTTGGTGGTAGCCGCATTCTTTACCGCTTTCCCAAAAGGCGCGCAACCTGGGCAGGAGCAAAGAGGGCTATTTGAAGGACCGACTCGCACCGCTACATACTCCGCCCCCAGTGAACGAGTAGGGGAAGAGTGAACGATATTTTACCACAGATGGGTGCACCAGCGCGAGAGAAAGGCTGCGTGAGGTTGCTGCATGAGTGAGTGAAGGTTGAGCCTGTTTGCTCGGATCCGTGGCTGGGCTCAAGTGCGAGCGCGTGCAGACTGCATGAATGCGTGCGAGCAAGTCATCTCGTGGCGCCATCTGTGGAGTGTTCGGGTTTCCATTGCTGCGTGCGTAAATGCCGGGTCACCAGATGTAACGGTGCGACAGTTCCTGTGAAGCGCCGGGAGTCGAACCAAGATCTTTTGGTGGTAGCCGCATTCTTTACCGCTTTCCCAAAAGGCGCGCCCCCTGGGCAGGAGCAAAGAGGGCTATTTGAAGGACTGACTCGCACCGCTACGTGTTAAATAAAAAAAGTAACAGAGTCCGATAACATTGGTTTTATTGTAAGTATTAGTAGAAAACATGCATAACTGCACTGCACTGACAACACGCTACGAACCTATTCCAGAAAGAACACAAAACAAACGTGTTGCCAAAGACACATTAGAAAAAGTTAACAGTTACAGTTACGTCATAATGAATACAAAATAGGATAAAATGAATAACAATAAATAAATATTAAAATAACAATTATTACAATAAATATAAATTGTGATTAACTTCCAATAGTCACCCTTAATCACATATTAGACCACAATTTTTAATCAACTTATATAATCTGGGTTTTGGTAAACTTTTCGTAAACAAGTCTGCCAGCTGATCTTCAGTAGGTATATATTCTACACTAATGGCATTTAATTTTATAATTTCCCTTATATATTTTAACTTAATGTCTAAATGCTTTAACCTAGCACAATTGTTTTTGTTAAGAACAGCTTTTATAGCAGATTGGTTATCTTCATAAATGACCATTTTTATTTCTTCACAACCTAAAATTTCTTTAGTCAAGTTATACACTAACATTAAATTTTGAATAGCTTTGGCTAGGGCCAAAATTTCAGCTTCAGTAGAAGACAGAGCTATTGACGTTTGCTTTTTAACATTCCAAATTATTGGACAATTGTTTAGCATTAAAATATAACCTGTAATAGATTTTCTATAACGTAAATTAGCCCCCCAATCAGCATCAACATACAAAGAAATAACAATATCATTATTACTACATTTAGGAAAAAATAATTTCAGTTCAAGAGTCCCTTTGAGATAACGCAACACCCTTTTTAAACCAGTCCAAGCAGCAATTGTAGGTTGCTCTTGAAGTTGACCAAAACAATTTACAGAATACAAAATGTCTGGTCTAGTTGTCATGGCCAAATATAGTAGAGCACCAATAAGTTCACGATAGGGACCTTCAAATTGTTCACCAGTGTCAAAATTTGATACAGTTGATTTAGGTACAATGGGTGTATCACTGTGCTTACATTCGGTCATTTTGAATTTTTCTAACACATAAGACTTTTGGCTCAGATAAAGATGGTTAGTAGATTGTTCAAGACATATGCCCAAAAATTCACTAGCAAACTCAGATTTTGACATCTCAAACTTTTGCTGAAGAAGCTGAATTACCACTTTAACTTTTGATATATTAGAACCGGAGATCAGCAAGTCATCAACATACAGAATAATTATTATTTCACTGTGGTCAGACCTTTTCCCGAATATACATGGCTCATTATTAAGTTGTTGAAATTTCAGACGAATTATGAAGTCTGTAAATTTTTTAAACCACTGCCTCGGTGCTTGTTTCAGTCCATATAGTCTTTTTAAAAGTCTGCATACCCTGCCACTGTTGTCATTATATCCCATGGGTTGTTCCATAAAGATATTTTCATTAAGTTCACCGTTTAGAAAAGCAGCTTTAACATCAAGTGCAAACATTTTCATTTCTTTCTGAAGTATGATGGCCAGAACAAGTCTCAGGGAGGATGTACTAACAACAGGAGCATAAGTTTCAAAGAAATCAACACCTGCTTTCTGTTCGAAGCCTCGAGCAACTAGTCTTGCTTTGTAGACATCATTGCGCTTTATTCTAAATACCCATTTGAAGGATGTTGTCTTCGCATCTTTTGGTAATGCCACAAGTTCCCACACTTTGTTCTGATTCAAGGCTTTCATCTCTTGATCCATAGCATTACGCCACAAGTTCTGCTCATTGATTGGTAATTTTTCTAAATCTTCAAACAAAATTGGATCAGGATTTGCTCCCAGTGCACTGTATAGGTAATAATCATTTAGTCTAGCAGGTGGCTTTGTGTTTCGTTTTGAGGATCTGATTTCATTTTCTTCAGGGCTATCTATTTTAACATCACTTGATTCAAGCAAAACTTCAGGTTGAGAATTAACTTCTGAAGGAACATTTTCTTGATTTAAGTCGGATATAGCAATTCTTTTCTTTTCTTCATTAAACTTAATGTTGCAAGAAATAGTAACTCTATTTGTTTCAGGATCCAGCAAACGGTAACCCATGCTTGAGTAACCAACAAATATCATTTTTCTTGATTTGGGATCTAATTTCTTCCTCAGATTATCTGGGATCCTCATGTATGCCTCACATCCGAACACCTTTATTGCGCTCAAGTTAGGAGGTTTTCCATATTTCAGCTCAAATGGTGTGAAATTATTAATACTTTGACCAGGAGTCCTATTTTTAAGATAAGCTGCAGTCTGTATCGCAAAACCCCAGAAACTTTTTGGTAACTTTGCTTCAAACATTAATGCACGAGCTTTTTCTAACAGGTATCGATTCGCTCTTTCAGCAACACCATTTAAATATGCGGAATATGGTGGAGCAGGATATAACAGTATACCAGCTTCCTTACAACACTTGGCCAATTCACCAGACACATACTCTTTTGCGTTGTCACATCTGATCTTATACACATTAGGATTTTGCTTTAAGAATAATTTAAACACTGGAACTATATCATTTTTATGCTTCAATAGATGTACTTCACTAAATCTTGAGTGATCATCAATTATTGTCACAAAATAACTTTCACCAGAAGGGGTAGGGGGTGAAATCGGGCCACACATGTCGGTATGAACCACTCTCATAGGCGAGGTTTCTCGAGTTCTGGGACCTTTTCCAGCTGGTTTATTTGAATGCTTAGCAAGGACACATTCTTCACAGAAATTATCTGAACTAGGAAGGCCCATCTGCTCTAAAACTTTGTTGGATGAGTGTCCCATTCGTCTGTGCCAAAGATCTGAAGAATGTTCAGCGACACTAGCTACAGCTTTAATAGGTGTAAATTCACTTACATAGTACCCTTTATCATTAAGCTGAGCCATTATAAAGCTCTCTTTACCCTTTTGCACTAATGCTTTATCATCCTTAAATATAATGCTGTAACCTGCCTTTTGAATGTTTTTAACTGATATTAGTTCACCATTTAAATCAGGCACATAGAGTACGTCTCTAAGAGTAATTTTCTTTCCATGCAAGACCCCTGAAATTCTTCCTATTCCTTCTATTTTTAAAATGTCATTTTTGGATGCACAGGCTACTGAACCAGAAAAACTTTTGAAGTCATCAAACCATTCACTTTTGCTGCACATGTGTGCTGAAGCTCCAGAGTCCAAAAGAAAAAGATTGTCATTAGATTCCCCTATCATGAACGTCACTGCCGCAGCTGTTTCTTTATTATCAGTCTTAGGTTTCAATCTACAGTCCCTTTTGTAATGTCCAGATCGACCACAATTAAAACAGGTTATTTTACTTTTACAAGTCCTTGCTGTATGACCTTTCAATTTGCACCGATAACAAAATAAGTTATACTTATTCACACGGAAAGCTACATTGTCACGTGATCCAGGATTACGCATCTGCTCATTGTTTTTGTCACCCTTCAAGGCTTCGGCACTTAAAAGTCTCTGTGTAACAAAATTTAAGGTGAGATTGTCGCTCGGTTGATTTTCAATTGTAGCTTTAACAACATCATATTCTGGCGGAAGGGACATCATAAGATAAATCACCACATCCATGTCTTGCACAGCCGCACCGGACATTCTTAAATCATTTACAGTGCCAAGCATTTCGTTGATATGCTGCTGCATACTGCTATCTGATCGCTTCTTCATAGTGGCTAATTTCCTTCGAGCCAATATTTGACTGACAGCACTTGTTTTTGCATATTTCGACTTTAACGTCGTCCAAATTTTACAAGATGATTTCTCGTCGGCTAAAGCGGCCAGAATTGCGTCATCCAGTAGAGTAAGTAATAAAGCGTAAGCCTTCTTTGCAGCACGAACTTCAACTTCTTTTGTTTCATCACATTCTCTTTCTAAATAAACTTCTAAATCTTTCGCTGCGAATACTGCTTCGACACGACGACTCCATAACGAGAAATTTTTGCCGTTGAACTGTTCCACGCTAAACTTAGTTTCTTCAGCTGCCATTATCACACGTGACACACGCTTCGAAGAACTAATAGAATACTTTCCCAAAAGGCTTAAAGCTTCCAACAGCTGTCGAACCACGCTCTACTGTTAAATAAAAAAAGTAACAGAGTCCGATAACATTGGTTTTATTGTAAGTATTAGTAAAAAACATGCATAACTGCACTGCACTGACAACACGCTATGAACCTATTCCAGAAAGAACACAAAACAAACGTGTTTCCAAAGACACATTAGAAAAAGTTAACAGTTACGGTTACGTCATAATGAATACAAAATAGGATAAAATGAATAACAATTAATAAATATTAAAATAACAATTATTACAATAAATATAAATTGTGATTAACTTCCAATAGGTTTATGATATTTCTCATTAGTACACAATTGAAATCGTATTCAGCAAAAATATTAAGTTATTTTTTCGGATAAATTTTGTATTTGTATCGATTTTATGGTGCAAATGTTCTTCCTCTTTGATCTAATTAATGGAGACTATTTTGTTCGCCAGCGTGGCAATGGCAATGAAATTTTGGTCAACATTAAAAATTTTTTGGTAGCCAGTTGGCGAATGGCAACCACCAAACTGCAACTTTATAAAGTAGTTGAATAAAAAAAACATTTAAAGTTCACACACACACATATATACATATTGTATCTAATTTTTATCAATTTCTTTCTTTTCTATCAATCTCTTTTATATATTCATGCCTGTATGTGGCCTGTAAGTGGTTTGTCAAAACATTTTTGAGTAATAAGTAACAATGTGAATGCAACATTATAACCTTGTAAAATGCCCCCCCCCCCCCCCTTTACACAGATCAATGACCCGAAATCTGCACAACTCTTGGTCCCAAGCAGTGCATATTTCGGAGAGTTGACTATATATGGACTATTTAAATGCCACAAGCAACCAATAAGCTATTATAAGCTAGTCTTGGCGAAATACGCGGTGTTGATTTACTGTCTGGTGAGTATTTGGAATGTTTCTGGTTTAGACACACACATATATTCGTATATCGGCAACAAACAGATACCTAAGCCGCTTATATATGGGTCATTCCACGTCAAGTGTGCCAGGGGTCCCCACTCGACCCTCTCCAATTTTGATAAAATTTTAAAGGCATGTACATATATGTCTTAGATGGAGCCATGCCAAATTGCAGCTCCATAAGTTGTATAGTTGGGCCACGAGCCATGGTTTTGCAAAGAAGCCTTTTTTCATGTTGCAACCAAAATGACTAAATCGTCTACTTTGTGTTCTTATTGATCATGACCTAAGTGGACTAACTCTGAAACTTGGTGATCCTGCTAAACATTTAGGATATAACAGCCTACTAGTACAACGAAAGGTTCATGTACTTTATATTTTTCACATTTTGCTGCCAAAGTAGCTCATTTGTGGTGATGTGGCATATTTTGACCACACTTTGCCAGCTTGTATCTGTCAATAGAAATATTTTCTGAACTGGATTCTTTCATCATTTGCACCCTGCTGGCATGTCATAAAGGTGTGCAAGTGGCATCTTGATTGCTCAATTAACTGCCGAGTTATGCTGGTTCAAAATTCAGTTAAAAATTTCACGACTCAATTTTGGCTCATTTTCAAAGAGCCATACCTCAAAAGGGATCACTCGGATTTGGTTTTTCTTTATATTATTAAAAAGAGCTCACTTTCCTCTTTAAGGAAATGTCTTCTGAATTTTTGAGACAAAGCAGTTTTATTCAAAACGATATACAAAATATCGCCAATTACAGAAAATGGAGTATATTTCATTTATTTATACATGATCTAAGAGGGCTACTGGGCTGAAACTTGGTGATCCTGCTAAACATTTGGAATATAACAGCCTGCTGGTGCAACGAAAGCTTAATGTATTTTAGATTTTTCACATTTTGCTGCCAAAGTAGCTCATTTGTGCTGATGTGGCGTATTTTGACCACACTTTGCCAGCTTGTATCTGCCGATAGAAATATTTTCTGAACTGGATTCTTTCATCATTTGCACCCTGCTGGCATGTCATAAAGGTGTGCAAGTGGCATCTTGATTGCGCAATTAACTGCCGAGTTATGCTGGTTCAAAATTCAGTTAAAAATTTCACGACTCAATTTTGGCTCATTTTCAACGAGCTATACCTCAAAAGGGATAACTCGGATTTGGTTTTTCTTTATATCATTAAAAAGAGCTCACTTTTCTTGTTAAGGGAATGTATTCTGAGTTTTTGAGACAAAGCAGTTTTATACAGATATTGAGGTTTAAAACGATATACAAAATTTCGCCAATTACAGAAAATAGAGTTTATTTCATTTATTTATACATGGTCTAAGAGGGCTACCAGGCTGAAACTTGGTGATCCTGCTAAGCAATTGGGATATAACAGCCTACTAGTACAATGAAAGATTCATGTATTTTAGATTTTTCACATTTTGCTGCCAAAGTAGCTCATTTGTGTCAATGTGGCAGATTTTGACCACACTTTGCCAGCTCGTATCTGTTGATAGAAATATTTTCTGAACTGGATTCTTTCATCATTTGCACCCTGCTGGCATGTCATAAAGGTGTGCAAGTGGCATTTTGATTGCTCAATAAACTCCCGAGTTATGCCGGTTCGAAATTCATTCACAAACTTCATGCCTTAATAAATCAAAATCAAGGCATGATATTTTGAATGAATTTTGAACCGGCATAGCTCGGGAGTTAATTGAGCAATCAAAATGCCACTTGCACACCTTTATAACATACTGGCAGGGTGCAAACGAGGAAAAGATCCAGTTCAGAAAATATTTCTATCAAAAGATAGAAGCTGGCAAAATGTCGTCAAAATCTTCCGCATCGGCACAAATGAGCTACTTTGGCAGCAAAGTGTGAAAAATCTAAAATACATTTAGCTTTCGTTGCAGCAGCTGGCTGTTATATTTCAAATGTTTAGCACTATCACCAACTTTTAGCCCGGTAGTTCTCTTAGATCATGTATAAATAAATGAAATAATTTTTATTTTCTGTAATTGGCGATATTTTGTATATTGTTTTGAACCTCAACATCTGTATAAAACTGCTTTATCTCAAAAATTCAGAAGACATTTCCTTAAAGAGAAAAGTGAGCTCTTTTTAATAATATAAAGAAAAACCAAATCCGAGTTATCCCTTTTGAGGTATAGCTCATTGAAAATGAGCCGAAATTGAGTCATGAAATTTTTAACTGAATTTTGAACCAGCATAACTCGGCAGTTAATTGCACAATCAAGATGCCACTTGCACACCTTTATGACATGCCAGCAGGGTGCAAATGATGAAAGAATCCAGTTCAGAAAATATTTCTATCGGCAGATACAAGCTGGCAAAGTGTGGTCAAAATACGCCACATCAGCACAAATGAGCTACTTTGGCAGCAAAATGTGAAAAATCTAAAATACATGAACCTTTTGTTGTACTAGTAGGCTGTTATATCCCAAATGTTTAGCAGGATCACCAAGTTTCAGCCCAGTAGCCCTCTTAGATCATGTATAAATAAATGAAATATACTCCATTTTCTGTAATTGGCGATATTTTGTATATTGTTTTGAACCTCAACATCTGTATAAAACTGCTCTGTCTCAAAAATTCAGAAGACATTTATTTCCTTAAAGAGAAAAGTGAGCTCTTTTTAATAATATAAAGAAAAACCAAATCCGAGTTATCCCTTTTGAGGTATGGCTCTTTGAAAATGAGCCAAAATTGTGTCGTGAAATTTTTAACCGAATTTTGAACCAACATAACTCGGCAGTTATGTGAGCAATCAAGATGCCACTTGCACATCTTTATGACATGCCAGCAGGGTGCAAATGATGAATGAATCCAGTTCAGAAAAAATTTCTATCGACAGATACAAGCTGGCAAAGTGTGGTCAAAATACGCCACATCAGCACAAATGAGCTACTTTGGCAGCAAAATGAGAAAAATCTAAAATACATGAACCTTTCGTTGTACTAGTAGGCTGTTATATTCCAAATGTTTAGCAGGATCACCAAGTTTCAGTGTTAGCCCACTTAGGTCATGATCAATAAGAACACAAAGTAGACGATTTAGTCATTTTGGTTGCGACATGAAAAAAGGCGTCTTTGCAAAACCATGGCTAGTGGCCCAACTAATACAACTTATAGAGCTGTAATTTGGCATGGCTTTATCTAAGACATAGATGCACATGCCATAAAAATTTCATCAAAATCGGAGGGGGTCGAGTGGGGAACTTTCCGAAATTTGGCCCATTTGACATGGAATGACCCATATATATAATAACAGAATATAGTAATGTTTAAGGTTGAGGAAATCACTTTGCTTCAACTCGTATATTATTACTAAACATCACTGCTAATTTTATTTATTATTGGAGCTGTATGTTCTGTGTGATCTCATAAAAGAGCATGTGTAATTTAATTTGAGTTTTTTTAATGTTGCATAAAATTGCTTTTTGATTTTTTTTTTTTTTTTTTCAAGTTCAAACTAATTACTATTGTATATAACGATCATTACCTACCATTAAGATTGTTGTTTTTTACTCAAGCAGCATAAAATTAAATTTTGCTACATTATATCAATTTGTTGACATCTTTTCTTTTTTTTTTTTGTTACTTTCAAAAACTGTGGGAATTATTGTTATTTTCTCCTTCTTCAAAATTGGAATTGTTATTATCCTTAACATTGTTAATTTTCATGTTTAAGTGATTTATTATTGTTAATTAGCCAGCACACATTTCAATGTTACTAATTTATGTCACTGTAATTAATATTTGAATAGCTCATGCTGTTTCAGAAAACTATTTAGTTGCTAATTTATATTTGTGTGCATAGTGATAGCATAAAATATAATCAAGTTCTCTTCTAACAATGGAAACATAATGATTTTATCATTTTTATCTTAATACAGGGCTTTGAACTTTCACTCTACAAAAACAAGATGAATCAAAATTTTCAGTTTGACAGAGAAAATGCAAATTTATACAAATGATACCTGAAATAAAATTAGAACTTTATATTTTCTTGCTTGACCTTTAACTTTAATGATGGCTTAACAGATCACGCAAGTTCTAGGATGTGTCAGTTAACGAGTTAACGTTGCATTGTACCATGACTCCTGAAGTTGGAAGTGATGATGGCTTATTTGTCATGAGATTTATGGTTATTCAAATACATTTCTGTTGTTTACTACCCTTTAATGATCGCATATCAAGAAAATAGTTACAAAATTCATATATTAGCTTGTTTGTTATGACAAATATATCCTTGTTCAAATAAATTTCTGTTGTTTATTAAGCCCTAAACAGTTGCATAATTTGCAAGAAAACTCACAGAAGGGGTTTTTTTAACAAAAGGGGGAAGGGGAACAATTTGCTTACAAAATTGTTTTAAAAATGTGAATTGTAAAATAAACTAATTATCTGCACTTACATTATACAGTTTCGTGAGCCATCTAATGTGTAAAAAAAATGAAAGCTCTCCGGATATTTTTAACTTTTTGGTGCATTTACATTTGAACACTTTAGCTTAGAAATAACACAGACATGAGAAATAGCGGGCAAAACCTCACCCCAGGATGTAGATGGGAGAGGGAAGGAAGGGATCAATGTATGCTATGAACAAACTGCAAACTACTAAGAAAAATAAGAAATGATACATCTTCTGAAAAATCTAAAAGTTTCACATCCTAAGATCGTTAAAAATTAATTAAATTAATAATTACCAGTGATTTCATAATGATACTGAATGCTGTTGGCTTGCTTCCCCTTTTGCTTTTCAAGCTGTGAATTCAACTCTCTTGCATTGTATTTTTGAAGACAATTATGATTGCAAAAATCTTTGATACAGGGTTCAGTTTTAACAACTGGATTTCTGGTTATTTCATTTCCACAGAAGGCACATGTCAGCTGAAATAAGCAAAACAATTGAAGAACAGAAAACATAATATGTTTTGCTAAACATATGAGAAATTTTTTTTATGAGTTTAGGCCTACATGATTGTACATTTGTGAGAGTATTTATACGAATAAACTTACAAACCTTTAAAAATGCTGCTTTGTACTCGTGCAAACACATTTCCGAGCAAAAGTCTTTCTTTTGATGATCAACAGTAAGACAATACTTCAGATCTTTTTTCTCTGAACACCATGCACAGCATGGTTTAGTTCTGCCTTTTCCAGGCCCTGAAGTATTCAAAAAGTGTAATTGTTAATGTCTGACCTTCATAATTTTAGGCACTAACTAAAAATGAACAAATGAAACAGTTTAATATCATGCCTTAACGTAAATCACTACCAATGTAGAAATAAATAAATAAACAAATAAAGAATGAAAGAAAATATTCATAAGTCGCACCAGTTGTACTAGAAGTAGTTTCAGCTGAGAAAATGAAGGATTCAAACTTCTTCCTTAGAAATAAGGATTTCTTCAGACTGTGCACCAATATAAATTCTTGATGGTTTTCCAATTCTAAAGTTGAACAACTGACAGGTGTTGGCATTTTGACCTCTATTCTGAGGACAAAATATTTCTGATGCAATTGCAAATATAATTAACCCTGTATTACTCAACAACTCAGATTTATTTGTTGAGATAATACAAAAAAATAAAGTGCACATATTTCGGTTCTTAATTTAAAAAACAAAAAACGTTATTATTTTAACTTTTTTTAACCCTCTATCACTTATAAACTCAGATTTCTTTGATATTTTGCATCAGGGTTTGTTGATTTAAATCACGTGATTTTTTAAAAGAAAATCATTGATCTTACAGTGTTAGAAATTCTTGTAAAAATGAAATATGTTGCAATTACAATCACTGTTTCTAACAAAACTTTCTGGGCCCATCTGTCTGTGTGCATAACATATTTCATAAGTTTAGAACTAATCTGTTTTCTTTTTCTTTCTAATTTTACAATATTACTCTTATTTTTCAAGCATCTTAACAGCAGGGATGCACAAACTTTTCCCCATACTCACAATTACGTATGCTATTCTTGATACAAAAATGCATTAATAAATGAATAAAAATTTGCAATCTTTTTTTCGAGTTACTTATATTTTTATATATGTTGCTAGGAGACGTTTTATTGTTCTACTGTTTTCTTACCTATCTAATTTTTAGTTTATACATTTTGCAGGGATGCACAAACTTTTTTGGGTGAAGGGCCAAAAAATTAGAAAGTATCAGGTTGGGAGCCAAAGTAACGTAATGTTTTATTCATAAAAATACAGGGTGTATTTCAGTTTTTATTTAGAGGTAATATGTGCAAATTACATGTATTAATAATTACTGTACTCAGGAACAGATTATTAAATAGAAGTTTTTAAAAAATAATGTAAATGAATTCAAACGAATTGAAGTATAAGATTTCTAAACAATTAATTGCACAACATTTATACATATCAATGAAGTGATCGGTCAAATGGCAAAAAAGAGGAATACAGTGATCCCTCGTTTTTCGCGGTTAATGGGGACCAGAAACTTCCGCGAAAGCTGAAAAACTGCGAAGTAGGATTTTCCCTAAGGAACTTCCGTGTATGCGGGTACACGAATGTTTTAAGTATGTGAACAGTATTATACTTTACATATTTAAGACAAAATTGCAACAGTATACGTATTTACTTAAATGTGTCAGTGCTAATTAATAAAGTTAATTACAAAACCTTATAGTACAGTAATCAACAATGCTTTCTGAGAGAGGCGAAGAGTCTTGTGTTGGTGGGAGTTTTTGAGAGCCCGTGGTATGTACACTCAGTCAACTCATCTCTTTGTTTGACATGCAGGGATCCTTCTCTCTCACGCATCAACATGAAACAACGCTCCTTTCCACAATGTGGCTGCCAACATAGTTGTATTTTTTTAATTTATATTTCTTCATCAATATTTTGGAAAAATCCGCGAAGCACTGAAGCCGCAAAACATGAAGTGCAAAGTGGCAAGGAAACACTGCACTAAAATGTTTTACAAAAATGTGTGCAAATTAGGAAAATGAAACAAATGGAAAATAAAAAGGTAATTTAAACTTAGTAAAACACAGCATTATTCTCTAAATTATAACTTTCTTTATAATTTAGATAATTTTTCTTTGACATTTTATAATGTAAAATTTAAAATATATATATTAAGAGTTAAAATGAGAAATTAATTAAAAGTGTGAATATAAATACAGAAGAAATAAACACACATATATTAAATAGCAAAATCCAAATGCTGTGAGTCTGTACATCACGTTAACCCCTTGCGATTCAGAATTACTACTAGTCAATTTGGCTGGTTGAATTGTTTTTTTTTTAACTAACCATTTACAAAATCTTATTAGTTAAATTGGCATAGTGATATTAAATTTATACATTGCTACATGGACAATAAAAAAAAAGTTAAACTGATTCCTTTATCAAAAATCAACATGTCATTATTTTGTTCCATGGCATATAATTAAATTTAAATCCTTTAATCACTAGTTTTCCTGCAGATTAGAAATTGATCTTTGTGAATTAATGTAAAAATCGTTATTTATTTATTCATTTCCTAAATACATATCAACAATAAAATTTTTAAATTTTGATGATAAATTACACTTTATAAAGTAAAATAATTATTCATATTGATAATATTAATTCTGAAAATTAATGTTTAATTAATAAATTTTTATTTATTCATAGAAAAAACGATAAAAATCAAATTAAATTTCTACTAATTCGAATGCAAATACGAAAAGAAACTCTATTGTAAAGATGGCTTCTTTGCATACATCCAACTCTTTGAAAAGCCAACATTTAGTTTGCTTTTCAAAGCCACAAAAAAAGAAAATTTGTAGCAATACCATTAAAAAAGCGAAATAAATCCCATTCAGATTCATATATATAAATAGAACTCACAAAACTGACTTTTCTGGTAAGAAAAAATTTTTAAAGTACAAAATTTAAATTCAGAGAAGAAAAGTTTGCATGAAAATTATGACTCACATTAATGAGATGGGTGGGATTGAATTTTTGAAATTATTGATTTCATGTTAGGCTCAAAACTAGTTGTAGCAATCTGTAGAATAGCCAAAAGGTTTTCGTCACTAATTCTATTTCTAGTTTTTGATGGGAGGGGGGGGGGGGGAACTCACTCAGACTCAAAAACGCTGAAAACTGTTATCAGCATGAAGCTAAACGAGGCACAACAAAAATCGTTGACTTACCCCCTCCCACTTTAGGCAAAATTTTTTTTATTAGATTATTAATAAGGTTGCAATAAAAAAGAATTATAATTAACTGATATGATCATTAAAACTTAAAATAACTTTCGAAAAATTCCTTATTTTCGGCCGGATTTTCAAGTGGGCGTTTCAGAATGACGTCCGTGTAAGTTCTTTACTATAGAAGCTGAAGCTTAATAAAGATAAAAATAATGGAAAGCTCAAAGTAACTGATGTCTAAGAAGCAGAATTGGACAGTAACTGACAACGAGGAAGTGTTTCCGAAGTCGATGCATTGGGATTTCGAAATACGGACAAAATGCGTAAATTTTACTCGAAATTTGTAAAAGTTGGCCGGTATGTATGCTGACAGGTTACTTTCAAAATTTTCCATAGAAAGAAAAGGGAAAAACCTTCCAAAAGTAACGATTTTCGCGGGAACGAAATTCTTAATATCCAAAACGTCCAAAAATACGGACTTTCGTCAAAATACGGAAAAATCACATGTCTGAATATGTCTTCCAGTCCATGTGGAAAAGACACTGCATCATTGCTTTTACTATCTAATAACCATAACTAAAACTGACTTTTCATTAAATTTTCTGCAAATTATTTTTCAATGGATTCATCCATGGGTTTATTACTACACAGTAGAAGTATTTTTAGATAAAAAATATTGCTTCACATTTTGTGCAGAATCTAAGCTTCTAACGTGTAATGGTTATCAAAACATTTTTACGGCGAAATGTCTAGAAAATAAGAGAAAAAAAATTAATAAAAAAAATACTAAAAAAAAACTTCGCTTTTTAACGTTATTTTTAAGGCTCGACCGATGCATCGGCGCCGATGTTTCAACAAAGTTGCCATCGGCCATCGGCATCGGTGGCCGATGTTGACTTCAGAAAAACATCGGCCAATCGGCCTAGAAAAACATCTAAAAGCCGATGCAAGGCCGATGTTTTTTGCAGGGACAACTTTCCAGAAAACATTCTGTCTTTAACTTTCTTTTTTATCCAAACCTAGATTTCTATTTCCATACAATAACAGGCAGCACATTAGTTTAAAAAAAGCACAAAAATAATGTCATTCTACAAAGTATTTGACAAAAAATTCTGAAAAATAGTTGAAGCGATCGCTGCCCGAAAACCTTCATCATTAAAATTATTTCTCTTGGAACAGAATGCTCACGAAATAAAATATGTTAAAGTAAAAGTAATAGAGTGCGTCTTATGAGTGCTATTTGTTTTTCGCACTAGGTTAGTTGCCTCATTTTTGTCCGTTTTTCGTTTAATAATGACTTAGTGCATTAGATGTCATTGTGCAATAATATTATATTATTTGCTTTTAGTTTGTCATGTTTCTTATTATTCTAAAACTGTAAACAACACACAGAGTCATCTCAATCAAAGTACGATAATAATTTTAATTTTTACCAGCGCAAACTTTTTCCTCTTAGCGTTTTTTTTTTTTTTTTTTGCATCGATCCCACGTGTTAGTTTTTCTGCAATTGTGCAGCAATCTCGATGCATCTGCTTTTAGTGTGCGGTTATTCTCATTATTTCATTTTTATTTTACAACATAGAAAAGATTGATCAAAAATAAGAAAATATTTTCAGTATAAATGTTTATTGATCGAAATTTTATGTGTCCAAGTTCGACTTGCAATTTTTAAAAATTGAGTTCGCGCGACAGATGATTTAATATCACAATAAAAATGCTAAAATTTCTTTATTTTCAAAGATTGATCAATGCATATTTTTTTTCAAAATAATCTTAACTTTTTTTATACGATAGTTATATTAATTCTTCCCCGTTTATACTTTGTTTTTTTAGCGCAATTTATTATTATTATTATTTTTTTTTTTTTGGCTTCTTTGATGCCACGTGTTAGACAGTTGACAGTTTTTCTGCTACTGTCTCTTTGCATCTGCTTTCAGTTTAGAATGTTTCTTGTTGTTTTATTGTTAGTTTACAACATAGAATAATTGACAAAAAATATGAATCATTTATTCAGTATAAATGTTTATTGATCGAAATTTTATCTGTCCAAGTTCGACTTGAAATTTTCAAAAATTTAATTCTTAAAAAACGAGTTCGCGGCAGGGTGAAATAATACCTTAATAAAAATTCCGCAATTTCATTAATTTCAAAAATTGACAACGTATATATAAGTGTTTCAAAATACATCTTAATTTTTATAAACGATCACGTGTTTTTCAGAAGATTATTTGTCAATAGAAAAACTGCTGGTGCTCGAAATATTGGTTTATTTCGGTGTCCTTACATTGTGCGCATGAAAATATACAACACGTGTCAAGTATTTCAGTATAATTTTCAACTCACAAGAAAAAAAAAGCTAATAAGATTAGTTCTTAAGACCCAGCATTCATTTGTAATGACAAAAAAATCTCACGTCTATGTTTTTAATGCAATATTCAGTATTTCTTGGTTATGAACAAGGGGGCGTTACTGCGAGCGAAATATTTTAATATTTTATTTTTATTTTAGAAAAAGAGCTTTTTTTCGTTAAAAACTTTTATGGTGAAAAATAAAAATATAATTGTTCCCGCTTTTCTTTTAAAAACGGGGGGGGGGGGTAGAATTATGAAAAAAATCTGAGAGGAGGGGGTTGACAATTTCGTTAAAGATACAAACCCACATTATTTGTTAGTCTCTATTATAAGTTATAACATCTGCATTCCTCTCCATGAAAAAAATAAGAAAAAAAAGGCAGCTGCACTTGACATTTGCAGTGCAGGTCCTATAAAGAGAAAATGTTGAAGGAAAGGCAATTAGACCCGATCCGATTCAATACTTATTGAGTTTTTTTGCAAAGATAAGAAAAAGGAATTAACAGTAGTCTCATATAGCATTTTTTAATTTTTTTAATCTCCAAATAGTTTAATTACTTTACTAGAATCGCGAGTGATTCTTTTTGTTTTAATTATTATGTAAACTTCCCCCAAACAATGTTACCCTGCTTGAATAATACATTTATGTTTTTCTAAACATCAAAATAAATAAATGATTTAAATGACATTTTTGACATGTATTCTACACGTTTTAATGGTTTAAAGCGACTTTTTCTTCTATCGGCCATCGGCCGATGGAAGAGGAGAATAATCGGCAATCGGCCGATCTCGGAACAATCGGCATCGGCCAAAAAATGCCATCGGTCGAGCCCTAGTTATTTTACCATGAGACTAGGAGAGTAAAATACCGAACAACCGCTCTTTCCTCTTCTTGAATTTCCCTTAGGTGAAATTATTGAATATCCCCCCCCCCCCCCCCCATCTAGATTGCTATTGAAATTATAAACAAGGAACACACAATTAACAAAATTTAACAAAGGGAAAAACGAACTCTTAACAAAAATCGCGATAGAAAAAGCGGATAATAGTTCAAAAAGGAGCAACTGCGATCCCAAATACGTTTTTAAGATTATATTCTCATTCTTTTAAAAATGTTTATTTCTAATTCGTGCGAATTTTTAAAAAAAAAACAACTCGTTTTCAAAATAGCGTAAGATAGGCGAACATAGATATTTTTATTTTAGATATTTTTATTTTACAAGTACAAAATGTTTGGTCTGAAATAAATGAGTTACAAAAAACAATTTTGAAAAATAAAGCAAGGTGTAAAGGTTTCTTTGCATCAAAATCAAAGGATTAATTATTCATATGACATTCAACAAAGAGAACAAAGTCCAAGATGGCGAAAGATGAATCACCGGAATCGTTTTTTTTTTTTTTTTACACGTGGTTTACATATTGCTTTAGTTGCAAAAAAGACGATTTGAGATTGTTTATTCTCTTGAGGGCGAATCCGCGTTGCGTATATAGCACTTATACTTTTTTTTTTTTTTTGCTCATCGGCACTCCTAGGAGAAGATGGTGAGAAGCTCCGCTAGCATTCGCTCTTGCTTTTGAATACACGTGCGTGCTTGCTGGACGGAAACCACCTTCTTCCTAGTTAAAAACCTTGCTTATTTCAAATGTATTTTTTTTTTTTCGGATGCGATCTTTTTACTACGATTTTTCGTAACCTTTTTTTTTACAATTATTTTTTCTTTCGTTATTATAATTATTCTTTTTTATCAACTATATTAGAGGGCTAATTCAAAAGGCTCGGCGGGCCAATTCAAAAGGCTCCGCGGGCCATAGTTTGTGCATCCCTGTTAACAGCAAATCATGATTCATTCAGTCATGCAAATTAGAATTCATAATATTCATGAACCATTCTGTGTTTTTTATCTTAAAAATAGTATTTTATATCAATTTAAAAAATGCCACACAGTAAATAATGCAGAATGATAGTGTTTAAAACAACAATCATTAGAATTTAGAATATGTATCCTTAAAGTTTCATCCATGTCCCCTAATAGCTTACCATAAGTACTACACTGTTAGAAATTTCATCATGAAATAACGGTTAAATGACCGGCAGCAGTCTGTCCATCTAATTCACCGTTAAATTTACGGTTTGGAACATTTTTCTATCTTTACGGGACCTAACCATTTCCAATTAACTTGGTTAAAAAGCCGCAAATATAAAAGTTTATGGTTTTATAACTATTTAAAAATGGTTTCAAAACAAAATGTTCACCGATTTTGAACCATTTCGATGCGTAGAATCTTCGAGGTGTAGAAACCGTAAACGAAGCTTGCAGGACTCGAACCTCGAATGCATGGTGTACAAGTCTTACTCTCTATCCATTCGGCCACCGTCATCACGTAAAGCGGACGTTTATTTATCAATAAATCTTCTTTTCCAACAGGCAAACAGCCTTAAAATTGAGATTTCAGTTTTTGATTGGATCCAAATTTATTTTTGGTCTAAATTTACTGTATATTGACAAAAATCATTTTATTTGCTGCAAAAATTAAAATACAAACAAGCTTCAACAGCTCAAATTATGGGTTCGCTCATTCGCAAACAGTTTAGAAGTCCGATGTCTCCAATTTTCGATTTACGTGTGTATGTGTTTCTATTTAGTATCCACTGCTTAAGCCACTTTTTTTTCCCTCTTTTTTTACATACACAAGCAGATTTTAACTGATAAATCCGTATTCTTATTTTAAAACAACGTACGACCAAGGTTTCGCAACCAAGATGGACGCCCGATTCTTATGGAGCGCTTGTAAATTACGGTTAGTAAACGTTCTTTAGGATAAACAGAGAATAAACGATTTTTTTCGCAATCAGCGGTTTGAGTACCATCTTTTTAATGGTTATTCATCTGTTGTAATTAAATATGGTAACATAACAATCAAATAAATGGTTATTTTACTGTTTTCTTACGGAAATTTTCAACAGTGTATAAGTACACTCAATGTAAAAATTAAGTACACACAATTGTTACTTTTTTTCAGCTTTCAACAGCAAAATAATTCAGATAAAATTCGTTCATTTTCTCTGTACTTCTGAGTGTACTAATATTCCTGGTAGGGTTAGTTCCATTTGAGTCATGTATTTGTATTAAAATTTGTTTATTATTATTATTATTACTATTAAAAAACATTTATTGCTGTGAAAGTAGCTTAAAGTGTGTTTCTGCATATTGATTAACATGCCATATTGTTTCTATTAATGTAACATAATCAATATCCAAAATATTAAAGGTCATTTTAAAAAAATAAAAAAAATCCGATTGAAATTTAAAAAAAATCCGATTTAAATTTTTAAAATCTGATTTTTTTTAAAATAAAAAACTTAAAAAAAGCATGAACCCTGTTTTGCATTTAAGATATGTAATATAAAATATATAAAATATGTTTTTCAGAAAATTTTTTAATTTATGAAGAAAATTACAAAAACAGCAATTGAACGTTATGTTGTCTATAGTTTATACAAAGATACAGAAGGGTTAATGGCATTTACACACAAAAAATGAAAGTTTTTGATTGAGGAAGTTACTTCTGTATCTTAAAATATCATACCAAGACATAATTCCAATACTATAAAAATAAAACTTCTAAAAACAATGCTATGAACACGTCAGGAGGTTGTAGATAACATTCAAATTTTGAGAGTTAGGCATAATTTTTTTAATGCCGTTTTTACAAAAAGTTATTAAGAAAATAACATCCATTTAAACATTTACAGACTAAATTATGAATTAGCTTTATGTTTAAAAGCATTGAAGTTCAATGTTTTTCTGAATAAAGTTACAAGGAAATACAATTCTTGGAACTAAAATTATTTTTACTGCTGTCCAGGAACATTGCTTCCTTTGACAAATAGTGGTAAATATATTGTTCATGGTCAATACTGAGATAAAAAAAATGCTTAGGAAAATCTAGTTAAAAACTTCAAATTACAATGAAAATAAAATATCAATGAACTTATAGGATGCTTTTAATAGTTATAATTATTATTATTATTATTTTTAATTTTTAAGTGTTTGTGAGACTAGTCTTTTTGCAGAAATAATTGCTATGAATAAAACGTGGTAGACAGACTGCACTTATGTTATAAAGGTTTAAACACATTTATAAAAGATTAAATTCTTATGTTTTTTTTATTTCTGATTTAAATTCGTATGTTTTCCTATTTCTTATTGGACTTTCAAAAGTATCTATCTGCTTTATTAAAATAAATCAGTTATAAAAATTCTGTGCACAGTACCAGACTCAAAAAAGGCTTATAATACAGATGCTACTTTTTTCATGGAAAATATGATTTTATACCTGAATCAATTTTTCTGCAATAGAGAACAGTTAAAATCTAACATCATTATTATTACAAGCAACTGAAAGCTAGTCATTTCGTACAAAAATCATTGAAAACAATAACTTTCATAAATAGTTTACCTGATGTTTATATGAAACATGAAATTTTCCAGTGTTAAAATTTGATTTCAAAGCATTTATTGTGCTGTGAAAACACAATATAAGACACAATAGTGTGTACTCTGATATTTTAAAAATATAAGAATAATAATAACAAATTGTGAACTTTAAATGTGTTAGCTTCAGACAAATGTCTTAGCTTGCTTATATTTGAAATAAAAGCAAAACACACATAAGTACATTTTCATCTCTACATCTTTTATTCAATATGGTACATAAATGCAGTATTCTTTGATAACAGCAATAGTGCATAATGAAACACATTTAAGTTGATTGTTACATACTTTGGACTTTTATGTTTCAGGAAATTTTCAACAATCTAAAGAATTTGGCTGATTCAATTCATGATGCCCAACTTTAAATCCCTTTTTCGTCCAATTTTAACTTTTATTTTTGCATAACCCTAATTCCTCAAGATTGAATAAGACTCAACTAGCTGATCCCCTGCAGAACATCTGCAGTCTATAAGTTCAATAATCAAACTAAACATGTGAATGATCGTTCAATATAAACAAATTAACGGGTTGCCACTCCAAAGAATTGAAAATTAAAAATTGAGTTATGAATGGAAATACTTTTTCAGAAATAGAAATAAATTCATTAAAGTCGGTAAGTTACGATAATAATTACAAAACACTATGTTCTAGGCTAATCATTCCCTTTGCTCTTTTCTTGGCTAATCATTAAACACATTTTTAAATATGGTTTTACCACAGCATTTTTTTTTTTTTTTTTTGCATGATGTATCGTATCGTATTGCAAAATGTAATCGTAACTGGTCGTGCAACATCTGGAAAAATATATACAGATGTTGCATTTTTTTCATTAATGTTTCGTAAGTTAATATCCAATTTATTTTACAATTTATATTAACAGGTGTTTGGAAAACATTCCAAGAGTTTGGTTTTGTTATTTTCACTGCATATCTCGATTTTTTAGCACTGGGACCAGGACACCTGTATGAAACACCAGTATGAAGTTCCAGTATTTTCATTGCAAATTTGTACCCTAGCAAGCTGCATTTTATTGTATATCAGCCAAATATTTCTTTGAGTGAAGTTGTTGATTTTGTAAGTAAAACAAAGAATTTTACACCATTTTACAAGAGCTCAATTGTGCTACCACAAACACACACAGACATGCATATACTTGCATAGACATACATATACATGCATATAGATTGTATACATGTATACTTATGTATCTTCCATGAGAACTCCAAAATTTGAATTTTCATAAACTTGAGTTCAAGTTCATTTCACATAAATATTCATTTAAAGGAAGAAATATGCAATGCCAAGAATAATTGCAGTTTAGATTCATAAGTTAATTGATATATTATCACTCCCCCCTATGAATATTAGTGATAAAAATTTAATACTGAATTCAAGATTAAAAAATTTTACTTGATAACTTTTCCCTCGCATGGAACATATACACAAATACAGTTGAGGAGACGTGCCAGGAGAGAATTTGGTAAAATAATTTTTTAAAAAGAAGCAGGAAAAAAAATTGAAGATATAGAATTTTTACTTTTAGTTCATTATCTGTTACTGATAAAAATACTTCAAACCTTTGCCCTACACAAATTATTAGTTGGGTCATCATTCGTAGAAAAATGGTCGAAGCTATATTAAGATACAGTCAAGCAATAACTGCTGAATTTTAAAACTGATGCAAGACCCAAAATAGTATAATTACTTTAAAAATCTTAAACATGAAATTTCAAGACAAAACTTAAGGGTTTGTTTATTTGGTACACATTTTGATTAAGATTAGCTGAAATATAAAATAATGAACACGAGTAGGTTGACGGTCAACAGTAGACTAGAGTGAGTAAAGTAAAATATTGACAAAAGCTGAAAAAGCATCCACTAAAACAGTAGGTAAAGAAATTAATTGAAAGGTAAGTGAGGAACATACGCTTGATAAAGGAAGTGCTCATTGTGCCACTCATTCAAAACAGACAAAGGGCTTGAAAAAACCAATATTAATTCGAGATAGTTTCTTATGTGTCTCAAAACTCTTCTGGAAATGAAAAAGTTTTTAATGTAAGCATTACTCATGAATCTACAACAAAAGAAAATTTCTTACAATGCAAAATAAAATCAGTAATTGTTGTCATAAACTCATGATTATTATAAAGGGTGTTTTTTTAGAGGCAAAGAACTTGAAATGGAAATAAAACACAAAGAAATGTCCTTAATCAGTGGCGTACGCAAGGGGGGTTAGGGGTTTAACCCCCCCCCCCCTTGAGCCCTAAGTAATAGTGCTTTATTACATACTCGAATTTCTTTTAGTAGTTTCAGAAAATTATGAACCCCCCTTGAAAAAATTCTGTGTACTCCACTGTCCTTAATATTCATGTAATTTGCTTTGAAAGATAATTTTATGGCATTAATGTTTGAATATGATGTTGGGTATGTGGAAACCACGGCTGGCGTGTACATAGCGTAACCTGGAGATCCACTTTTCACACTTTTTGCAGTAGAGCTGGTTGAATGTCGGCAATAATGTGCCAAATGAAGACTTCCAAGTGCTGCATTGTTCCTGATTTATCAGCATAGGCAAGGGACTTCACATATCCCCAGAGGAAATAATCCAAGGGTGTCAAATTGCAAGTACGAGGTGGCCCATTTCAGGGTCCAGAACATTACAGTCAATGGTGAGTGGTACAGAGACATGATTACTAACTTTCTCGTGCCTCGATCGCAAGGAATAAATGTTGCAGAGACATGCGGTTTCCACAGGACAGCGCCACATGCCACATAGCACGCGAGACAATTAACTTACTGAAAGTAATATCTGATCAACGGCGGATCTAAGGGGGGGGGCGATGGAGCGATCGCCCCCCCCCCCTTGGGCTGATTCAAGTGGATACTACAACGACACTCCTAAGTGAGTTTTTACTCTTTGTGCCCCGGGACCAGCCATTTTTTTATGTTCTTGGAATCCCAGCCTAATAGCCCTTCAAGTTCTATGCTTTCCCCCTGTCCCTTTGTCCTTTAGTATTGCTGAGTTGCTAATCCTCGGAGTAATGGGAAAGAGATTCCTTGCTCTTTTCTTCTACCCATCAAACTGGTGACAGCTAGCCAACCCTTAGCACGTGGTGTAAATTCCTACAGCATTTACACTAAAACCTGGAGCCTGAAACTTTCATTGAACATTCATAATTACAGATGTTTATATAAATTGCACATACTCGTTGATGGTTTTTTTAGTACATATTTAGTATTACATTTTGAAAATTTTAGAAAATATATTACTAATAATTGCTATTATTTTGTAATTTAGACATATCAATTCAAATTTAGAAAATGTATTTACAAGCCTACATTTTTCTTGAGAAAGCTTGAAGGAAATCCTAACTCGGTTAAAACTTGGCTAAGAAGCAGAATGAGTGATGGTAGACTCACTGAATTAACGTTATTGCATATCCATAAAGATTGGACGTTGAAAAAATTATAGACAGATTTGCGAAAGCAAAAAGACGTCAGCTTGTGTTCCTTTTATAAGGGCTTTGAATAAACGTATATGCATTGAAAAAATGTGCTAGTAAAATGTTAAATATCACTACACTAGCATTTTTTTGTTGTTGTTCCTGCTGTTTGAAAAAAAGGGGGGGGGGCGGAGGGACTGTTGAAAAGGAATGAAGAATCTCCTCCATCCATCCTTACATTGAACCCCGAGATTTCCAAAATCGCCCCCCCCCCCCCCCTTGAAGATTTTCTAGATCCGCCCTTGTATCTGATGAAAGAATAATATCCCAAAATGGACCTATTAACTGGCCGCCTCATTCTTACGTTTGACGCCCTTGGATTATTCTCTCTGGGGATATGTGAAGTCCCTTGCCTACGCTGATAAACCAGGAACAATGCAGCACTTGGAAGCCAAGATTTGGTGCATTATAGCTGACATGCAACCAGGTCTACTGCGAAAAGTGGACCTCCAGGTTATGCCATGTATGCGCCAGCCACGGTGGTCACATGCCCGACATCATATTCAAACATTAATGCCATAAAATTATTTTTTAAATAATGCAAATTACATGAATATTAAAGACAATTTTTTGTGTTTTATTTCCATTTCAAGTTCTCTGCCTCTAAAAAAACATCCTTTGCATTAATATTCACCCAATATAATGAGAATTGACTGAGATTCAGTCAAAAGGAGGACAGTAACACGATTTTGAGACATACTCATATCATACAAAGTTAACACCTACTTTTTTTTTCCCCCTTTTGTGACAGAAATATGTATCTCATTTGTACACACCTACCAATTTTTCAACAAAAATTCAATAAAGAAGTAATAGAATGTGTTGGGTTTTTAATAATCTTTTTCCCAAGTAGGTTACATTCAGCTGACCGCCATTGTAGACTCAGTGTGTTCCCCAGAGATTGGTACCCTCTCTTTCAGCGGCACCACAATAAAAGTGGTAGTATCGCTGCATGAGAATTTAACGTCTATTTTCTTCACCTGAAAGGAAAGCACCTGGACTGTGAATTGCACTATTTAGTTTAGCCGAGAGTATCCAAGCTAAATGGTTGCTCAAGGGATCTTTTCCGCTGCATAATCATACGACATAGGCATAGACAATTTTCTGCATCAAGAAAACCCAACGAAACAGACAGGTTTGAACCTGCGAACTTAGATGTACGAGGCTTGTGCCTTACTTACTATGATGCCACCGTACCGGTAGTATTTAATACTAACATACAAGAAACTAATTCTTTTCTAAATATTTATTTATATAAAGCATGTTGGACAACAAAACATATTATCAATGTTTGATGATAAAAAAAAGATTACACTGGACAACAATGAAAATGTATCTTGAATGCAAGTGTCGAAATATTTATTAATTTAACTTGCTAATCATGAATATGGCAATAGAAAAGGGAATTTGGCTCTGGTTTTTTTGTTATGTTGAGATATTACTTTGTATGATCAGGGTAAAAGAATGCAATAATAATGCATTGTATGTCTTGTTTACAATTTAATTTATAAAGAAATAAAGGTAGCAACATAAAGTACTAATACATACTAGTCTTACCAATACCTACAGTACATAATAAATGTGTACATAACAAAAGTGACAACATAAAGTAGAGTCTTACAAAGTTTATTGACGAAATCGTTTTGTTTACGTGATTGCTTTGCTCTCTCCAAATCATGGGAGTAGCAAATGGCATACTTTTTCTTTTACCAGTCACCCACAGAGAAAATGTTGTTGCACAGGTGATACAGCATACGCAGAGATGCCACTCTAATCTTAAGGTTTTCAGTAGTAACCTGAATGATTTTCAGTAGTTTTCAGCGCTTATCAGTAGTTTATAATACCGGAGAAACATGGATGCAAAAAGTACTCAATATTCAACCTAAAAGCAAAATATTTGCCTCAGCTGAACCACGGTGGCAACAGAATCCAAGAAAAAAAAACCCCGATAACTCCCTGATTGGGCTCCAAAAATTTCCCTGACGTTATAGTTAAATTGTGAGTGACACAGCATCATTGCCATGTGAAATGAGTTTCACAGTGGTGAAACCAGAAAAAATATTTAGGGAGGGTGACACTACTTTTCCAACTGAACTTTGTGCAATTCCTTTTTTTTCAGTGAAGGCTCAGGGGCGATAGTAATAAATATTTGCATTTCCTGAACTTTCAAAACAATTTCCTGAACCTCGAATTTTGTTTCTGTATTTTCTGGCATATACGACGAAATGTAATTTATCTAGTTAAAATTTATGAAAACTACTTGATTCAGACAGAAATGGAAAAAAGTACTTATTTTAACAGGGGTCGCAATGGAAAATCTATAAAATATAACACAACAGGAAAATGGTGCAAAGAGGGGAAACTATTTAAATAAATGTGTGGATTATTAAAAGAAATACAATTCCCTCTAAAAAATCATCAAAATGATGAAGAAAACATTACGAAAATTATTTTTTGCATTTAATAAGACTGCAACAAATTAAAACCCAAAAGCTCTTTTTTTATTGATTCAGAATAAAAGCAACAATTAACAATCTAACAGCAAATACGAACCCTTTACGAAAATCGCGATCGCAAAAATGAAACTCCACATTATAGCTACAAATTTCCAATTGGAATTACAATTCATCCCCCTTTTAAAAACATTTATGTCTAAAAATTCGCGGAAAAAACGTTCCCGATTTATCTCTGAAAGGTCGATTTACACGCGGGTTTCTGTTTATTTGTCTGAAAGTTGGGGGTTCTTCTTACATGCGAATCGACTTACACGCAAGTATATACGGTAAGATATTGATAAAAATAAAAAGGAATTTTATTTACTTACTTTATAATTAAATTTTAAAAAGGGTTAAAATGGAAAAAATACGATTCATGTACAGCAGGGGTCTCCAAACTACGGCCCGCGGGCCACATCTGGCCCGCGGACAGATTTTGTCCGGCCCGCGGAGAGCTAGCTAATGGCATCTGGCAAAAAAGTAATCATATTTTACACCACTAGTGGACTGATTCAACTTTTTACCACCAGCAACAATTAATGATAATATGGTTTTGGCCCTTGGAATTTACTGGAGTAATCAATATGGCCCTAAGGCTGGAAAGTTTGGAGACCCCTGATGTACAGGATGCAGAAATATCGCGTAAAGAAAAGAACGCATACGTTTTCTTGCGTGCACGTGGAAAGGCCCACGATATTTTAAAGAATTGCACAAATCAATTAAGAAATATGCATTGCTTCAACTAAAAGCAAAAAACCAAAATGAGGGCGGAAAATTTAGGGTCAAGAAGCAAAATAAAATTTCCGGAACTTCGGCAAAACAAAATTCCTGAAATTTTCAGTTTTCTAGAACTCTACCAACCCTGGAGGAGAAAATAACTTAATTTTCTAAGTAATATAATCTGCAACTGCTGAAAGTTTTAAATCTAAAGTTTTTTTTTTAAGAATGAAGATCATCCCCCCCCCCCCTCCCCATCATTATTTTATACTTATATTACTTTATTTTCTCAAGATGCATATTGTTCCTGTATTGAGTAAAGAAAAGTTTTAAAAATTCCAAATCATCACGCGGGGGGGGGGGGGGGGGAGCATGGCTCTCTGAGCCCCGACAGAATAATGCACAGAACCAAACCCCAAATTCGGCACGCTGGAGGACGGTGTTAGGCCGCATTTTGGACACGACCAAAAATGGCGGATTCTCGGAAACAAACGCTGACACGCGTTCTTTTACGTAAGACTGCAATGCCTTCTTCTGAAACACAAAAACAGTGACCTTTTTTATTGCTCAAAAAGAGAAAGAGAGCTTTCAACCAATGGGAAATCGGCAATCGAGCTGACCACGAGCAACGAAAGGAAATTTCGCCGACGAAACTCCGGACGCTTGCCGGTTTGAATAATTTTCCCTGATATTTGGAAAAAATTTGAATATAACCTGATATTTTTCAGAACATAAAACTTCCCTGAGAATTCCCTGATTTCCCGGTTGTGTTTCCATCCAATAAGATTATTTTTCAATATAAAATACAAATTTAATTTCTAACTGAATTCGTTAATTAATGTAGGACCGAATAGTCAATAACCAAAAGAGTAAACGATGTACGCAACGAAGAATGCAATAAGCTAATGCTAAGTACGTGTGCAAGTAAGCGAAAAAATTCGAACTTTGCCCGAACTCTCTTGCCGAAGAACAGGGTTGCTGTAAATATTGCTCCACAGTGGGAGAAATTCCGGTTAGAACTGGAATTCTGAGCTTTCTACCGTCGCCAATCTCCTACTGTTCGCAGCTCTAAACTACCACGAATCGTCAGTAAGTGCTCGTTTTGGCGACTGTTGGGGAATCTTTTTTTATATATACGCGCCAAGCGCGAAAAGTTGAACTCGGCTAAAATATTTTATTTTCCGTAGAAAAAAAAGTGCTTTCCGCAATCCGTAGTCAACTTCAAATTTTTGTATTTTTCCGAAGATACTACGGAGAATCCGTAGCGTTCGGCATCTCTGCATACGTGAGGTGCCCATTTTTCATCTTGGACGCCTATTTTACATCCATAATAGGAGGAATATGCCTTCCTGATTGCGGCAGTAATGCCCTTTTTCTGTGATTCAAATGTTACGTCACCGCAAATGTAACAAATTTATTGGGATCATTAATGCATTTTTGAGACATTTCTGCAAATGAAATTATAAAATGACTACACGTAAATATAAAAGCTCAGTCTTCCACAAAGTCAAGTACCGCAATGACAAGAGATCAAACACCTACTCTTTTTATCAAAAAATACCCCAGGCTGTTATGTAATAAGTCTGATGTTACTTAAACAGCTTATAAAGAGTTGTGAAATGAAATATAGAGAAAAAATTCTTACATTTTACCTATGATATTTGTTCATTTTTTGAAATTCTTTTGTTTTTACCTCGAAATGTTTATTTTATTACACATTTTATAAACTTGTATATTCACAGGGACATCTAAAAATGAAACTCTACTTATTATAATGCACAATAAATCAGTTTATTCTTTCAACTATTTTAACAAAAGTGACATTAAAGCATTATAGGTACATTATATCTTTGCACCCCTGAATCTCAGAAACAAGAGCCAAAACAGTTTCCATGGTCATATTCGTGTTCAGCACGTTGAATTCATTAAGAATTGTGTTTTCAATTTGGATACACGAACTTTGTTAAAAATTGTTGCCCAGTGTTTTCAATGGATGTCACACTGACCCTCAGGAAGCTCCATGAGTGTTTTTATTATTCACTTAAGCAGTAGCGTCACTAAGGGGTGTAGCCCCGACACCCAAAAGGAGATAGAATTTTGACAAATACATATAGTATTTGCATAATACAATTTTATTTATACTAGTTCAATGTGCATGCGCACACCACATATAACGGAAAACAAATGGTTAACTAACAACTAGACCAAATAAATAAAATGAAATTTCATAAGTTTTCTTTTTTTTTTTCTTTTGCACTACTGAAACTAAACTACAATAACCCATGAGGAAAAATTAAATATTTCCAAGTGAAAGAATTGCAATTATGATACATCAAGCAAGAAATTCCAACTCAATAATTAAAAAAAAGTAAAATAAAAGTGCACTCTGCTGTGTCTATATAATATTGGGACATTATACATAATAAAGTTGAAAACAGACAAGCTATCTGCAGGGTCCTCCACCCCCTTCCTTTCCAGTCTAAAAGTTGATTTGTTTTCTCCTTCTCCCCTAGATATGTTGTTAATTCTTGCATAAATGATGAGGCATCACATGAGAGTATGTTAGCATTTTACGCTTATTAGTATTCTTACCAGTTACGCAGTAAGATAACAAGCATCTATCTTGTTAGTATAAAAAATATTATAAATATTTTCAGAGGAACCTCTGCGGGACAGCACTCCCCCCCCCCCCCCCCCACCTCCCTTAGGGCGTTTGGTTTTTGTTTAATATGTGTTTGATTTCTGTGCGCACATGAATGCATTGGACAATTGAAGGTTTACAGATTGACTGATTTGTGCTATGCATACGTGAGCAGCCCCTTGCTTTCTCGGAAAGGAAAATATGCTTATATTAATTTAAAGTGTGGAGTGAATGTAGCTTTTGAACCTATGCAAGAGGCATGCGCAGATGACCTCCTTAGGGGTTGATTGAGCATTTTTTAACAAGGTCCTTTTTTTGTGAATTTTAACCCCTTTCCTCTCGTTCCCGTCAAAATCACGGGGTGGAATGTTCTGAAGTGGCGCACCAAAACATTTTAAAGAATCCTCGCCTCAATCCCGATAAATTATTTATTTATTGTCTTACATACTAGATAATAGCATCAAACTATTTATAGTATAATTAGAGATTAAACATTTTCAAAATGTTCTTCTGGAAAAAAAATAGACGCTTTTCTTGCTGTTCTCTTGAAAATTATCCGACCGTTAAGGGGTTGAAATTGAAAATTTGAGCGAAAGGGGTGAAAGTTGAAAATTTAAACATAGAAAAAGAAAGAAAAGAAGTTTTTGAAGAAAAATTTTATTATTACTTGCCGCTTTTATAATAAATAATGGTGTAAAAACATGATTTGGAAGCTTGAAATTTTATGAGGGGTCCGTTTTGGTTGATTTGAGTTTTAAAGGGTCCGTTTTCATTGATTTGAATTTTGTGAAAAGACCGTTTTGATTAATTGGAATTTTGAGAAAAGTCCCGAAAACAGACCCGAAGTCCCCCTGGTGCGACCCCTGATCCACATTATTAGCATGGAAGAATCGCTTTTCATGAACAAGTGAGAGAACTGGGCTCAAATTGTTTTGAGGGAGAGAAGTCTCCTGCCTGGACTATTTTGACGGAAGGGATCTGAGAATTTTCAGTGGGAATCCCGCCCTGAATTTTAGCCTCTAATTATAGAACTAATTACATCTGTACATTTCTGTGTGAGCATGTTTGGTAGCTTGAAGGATATAGACAGTATTCCAAACTTAGCCATTTATTGTTCAACACTTGGATTGCCTTACTAGACATAGCATCTGTGGTCTTTCAAAACCAAGAGTTTCAATATCACCAGGGGTCGCGCCAGAGGAAAATCGGGTCCATTTTTGGGACCAATCACAAAATTCAAATTAATGAAAACCGACCCTTCACAAAATTCAAATCAATTAAAATGGACCCTTCACAATATTCAAATCAATCAAAATGGACCCTTAACAAAATTCCATGCTTACAAATTGTTTTTTTTTTTTTTTTTACACCAGAAAAGCAACAAATAGTAATAAAATTTTTCATCACTATATGTTTAAATTTTCAATTTTCACAAAATTATTTGATTTTTCGCAAAAATCTCTTTAAAATTCACTAAAACGGACCCTGGTAAAAAAATGCTGGGTCGACCGCTGTTCATTCAACTGGTGCTGCGAACACACTATCCACACTATGCACATCCAGAGGAAAAATCCACAGTAGCAATACTGGCAAGTCCAGTATGACAGCCAAAATGCTGAAAAATATATGGCAATAGGACTGGCTGGAAGGACAAAGCCTGCAAACTAAATGAAGAACTAAAAAGCAACATTAAGGCCCATCTTACATCACAGGCGGCAATGTTCTTTGAAGAGGGGATAAGAGAAGTTGTCAACCAATATGAGAGACACCTGAATATGCATGGCAAATATGTCAAAAAGTAACAGTGTTTTCACATAACTTTTAGGAGTAATTTCATTAGTCTTTTGCTCATCTCTCTCTTTTTGCTGCATTAGAGGTTAAGAGAAAAAAACTACCCTTCTAGGAATAATCTCTTTCCGTAATATCTATACCGAAGGCAGTGGCGGATCAAGCCATTTTGGGGCCCTCACACAAGTCAAAATTTTGAAGTTAAAAGAAAACAATTTATAAACAAATTTAAAAAAAAAAACAAATAGTAAAAATATTTACTTTTATTTACACGTTGATATAAAATTTTATTTATAGTTACAAAAAATTTCTTCTAACTTCCATTTTTGCAAAATCATCAATTATTTTGCCAGAATCTACATTGCTTAAAATGTCTTGTTCTATGTACAGTATTGCTAAGTTATTTAATTTCTCCTTCCCTATGGTATTTCATAAATGATGTTTTACTCTTTTTAACACTGAAAAAGACCTCTCCCCCGACGCACAGGTGCTTGGAATCGTCAAAAAAATCTTCAATAGTGTTTCTATGTCTGGAAACATGCATGCCATTTCTTTTGCAGAGGCATACATGCAATTGAAATCCACATCACTATTACCTGAGAATGTGTTGACAGACTTATTAGAATCTTCATTTTCGTTTAAAAATATTAAGAAATGTTCAATTTCATTCTCTAAAGTTAAAACGTCAATATCATTTTTTATAAAGTTCTCTCAAATTTCGAAGAGAATCTTTTTTTTCTTCTAAAGAAAAATCTTATTTTTAAAAAAATACTAAAAGGCTCTAGTACAGAGTTATACTTTTCAGCAGTGTTCGGCAGTAGTTAACTAAAAATAGTTAACTACTAGTGGCAACTACTAGTTAACTAGTAGTTAACTACTAGTTGTAACTACTTTTATTTTGAACTAGTTAACTACTAGTTGTAACTACTTTTATTTTGAACTAGTTAACTACTAGTTGTAACTACTTTTATTTTGAACTAGTTAACTACTAGTTAAACTACTTTTCCCCCAACTACTAGTTACAACTACTTTCTAAATTCCAACTACTTTCGGGGAAAAAAATTTAAATCTACTTTTTGAAAAAAATAACTATTTTTCAAACATTAAATTATTTCAATTTTTAGCTTATGAATATTACTCACACAAATGTATTTTTTATGTTATGTTATATAATGAAAAAGTACTCATAAAAAAATCATAATACAGTGGCGTGCATATGTTTCGGGCCACCATGATTTTTCCATTGATTTGATAAAATGTTTTATTAATCCACACGTTCATTCTCCGAAATATAGGAGAAAGTTAGAATATACAAAGAAACATCAAATATTACATTGGTTCATAGCATATTCTATGTGTACTACGTAAAATGACTTTCGTCCGTGTGCAAAAGTATTGGGCCACTTCTCGCCGTAGCTCTGTACTCCCGGTTTGTTTACATTTTAGGCTCACTGGTTTCAAAACATGCTACAGAAAGGAAAATTAGTCTTCTTGTGGCGACGATGCCGAAACACACGAATATTCAGGTTCGTGAAATTGTGGAGAAACTTTCTTCAGAAGGAAAAAGTTCACGTTTCATTGCAATAGCTTTATCTGTCGGGAAAAGTACTGTTAATCGTATTATTTCTAAGTAGAAAACAACAAACTAACCGCGTGATAAAAAACGGAGCGGTAGGCCACGAAAAACTTTGAGTTGCGTCGACAAAATTATAAGAAGAAAGTGTGTTGTCGATCCTCAAAAAAGCGCAGCTGATATTTCACGAGAATTACGCAGTGAAAATCTACCCGATGTTACATATTTGTATGTATGTACAGTTACATATTTATATGCATGCAGCATCATTTTTTCATTTCCTATTATGAACAGTAAATTCCTTTTTTCACATCTTTGACGACATTTTCATTCATTTTACCAGTTTACACACATTTCCCTCTCGAGACTCGATTTGGACATAGTTCGCGTTATCCGAGTTTTTGATTATCCAAGGTACCCTCGCTCCACTTTACCTCGAATAACCAAGGTTCTGCTGTATAGATATTTTTTTATTATAAATTTTAATATATTCTGGGTTCAAGTAATTCATTAGCATTTTAACTCACTATATGGTAGCGTTAATGCATCTGGTCCTCTAGGAAAAGGTGGAATAGCTTTGCTAAGGTGTCAAAGAATGACATTTTATCAGAGAACATTAAGTTTTTGGACATGCTGACTACAGCAAAATCATCAACAGCACCTTTGGAAAGGATTTTTTCTACATTTGGAACAGTGTACTCAAAATTAAGAAACATATTGAGGGTTGATAAGGCATCAAAACTGGTATTCTTGATGAAACATCTAAATAGTAAAAATTATTAAGTTGTAGTACACATTTTATATGATATTTGCCATCTCTGTTTATATATTCAAGAAATTTGTATACACTCAAAAAATTATAGCAGTCCAGTCAACACTTATTTATATATATTCAAGAAATTATAATACATTTAGTGCAGAAATATAAGCTTTCTCTTCTGTTTCTTGTTGTTCTTTGCTTATTAAGCATACATTTTTATA
Organism: Octonoba sinensis; assembly: GCA_038502835.1. Lineage (NCBI taxonomy): Eukaryota > Metazoa > Arthropoda > Arachnida > Araneae > Uloboridae > Octonoba > Octonoba sinensis. The sequence continues at coordinate 31,167,119 of CM076598.1, forward strand.
TAATATAAATAACTAATAATTAATTTTGAGCTAATAATAAAGAATTATTTCAACTGAAATATCTTAAAGTTCTTTGAAGACATAAATAATTAACTGAATTGTTACTGTATTTATGTGCTTATATATATTTTGCTTAAAAAATCCAAAAAATCTGATTAAAATATAAAAAAATCCTTTTTTTTTTTTTTTTTTAAATAAAAAATCACCAACCCTGCCTTCAACACAGTTTGAAAGAATATAATCTAAATTCTAAAGCATGCACGTTACAAAGATATTTTGTTAATTAATGGAGGTTGGGCAGAGAGAGAATTTTAAATTGATATTAAGGGTAAAACTTTTCATTTTACAAGTGCTGAAAAAATGTTATTTCCTAAAAACATAAATTATTAACTTTATTAAACAAATACATATTAAAATAAAAGTTTAAATTTAGAGAAAAAGATTTTGTCTTTATTCATATTCTCTTTATACATTAATTTTTCAGTGTTATTTGGAAATATTCAATCTTTGAATGTTTTACAGGAATTTCTTTAAAATTGTTTTAATGATTAAAAATAATATTAAGTTGAATTATTAGGATTAAGAACAGGCTTAAAAATGGAGATACAAATGAATTATACTTAAAAGTAGTTAACTAGTAGTTAACTACTTTTGAAGAACAGTTAACTACTAACGTAATAGAAATAAAATTTCACGTTAATTTAAAGCACAAATGAGCATTAAAACGCAGACATATGTTTCGGGATTGCTTGGAATCCCTTTTTCAATGCGACAGGGAGCTTCTAGATGCAAAACATCCAAATGAAGCAGAAAAAACAACAAAAACAAAGCTTATATAGCCAAGGAATTAACTGTAAACCAATGAGAATAAAGGCAGTGTGAAGTGGAAGTAGCAGGGAAGGTACCAATAAGAGAGCAACAAACGAAAGTATAGGAAGTAAAAAGGAATATTAATAAAAACAAAGCAAAAAAGACGACAGCATGCATAAAAATGTGAAAATACATGAAAATTGCAAAAATAATAAAATGAAATACAAAGAAAAAAATGGAAATAAAATAAGTACAGAAAATACCAAAACAAAAAGCAAAACAAATTACACGGGAGGGGAGAGGAAAAAAATAGACACAAAAAAAAAGGGGAAACTAAAAAGAAAACCAAGAAAGAACAACAAATTAAAGGAACTTATGCCAGACCTGTGAAAAATAAGGAGTTGAGGAAGAATCATTAACCAAATTAGAACTATTCCTGTTTATATGATAAGCTTCCCAAAAGTCAAGCTCTAAAGGGGAAGAACATTTTTGAATAATTTTCCCAGAATTGAAATCAAAAGAGTGGTTGGAATTCCAACAATGTTGAGCAATACTAGACTTATTTAACTCTTGCTTTCGTACATAACCTCTATGCTCATTTAACCGAATTTTCAGAGCACGTTTTGTCTGTCCATTGTAAGAAAGGCCGCAACGGCAACTAATTTGGTAAATACCCCAAGTGTTAATTTGATCGACAGGATCTTTAAGAGAAGAGAAGGAAAGTTTGTTGCTAGGAGCAAAAACGACTTGAAATTGAAACCTTTTTAGGATTTTGGCAATACGAAAACTGACAGAATGAAAGAATGGTAACACAACCAAATTCTTTCTAGGAACCACATGATTGGGACCAGAATTTTTTTTGAAAGTTTGTTATGAATAGAATCAATTAAAGAGTGAGAAAATCCTCTATCAACAGCTACAGCTTTCAGATAGTTGAGTTCAATCTTGAGAAGCTCAGGAGAAGAGCAAATATTAATCGCACGATGGACAAGAGCATTAAAAGCCGAATATTTTTGGTTGGGAGGATGAGACGACAGTCTGTAAGGAGGTAAAGAAACAGTGAAAGGTTTACGATAGACAGAAGTAGTGAAACCAGACTCACTCCTAGAAATCAAAACATCAAGAAACGCGATAACGTGAAATTTTATTTCTATTACGTTTACACGCACAAAGTTAAATTATTATTATAGTTAACTACTAGTTACAACTAGTCTCAGAAACAAGTAGTTAACTACTGGTTGCAACTAGTTTTGTTTAGAGTTAGTAGTTGGTAGTTAACTACTTTTTGACGAGTAGTTGCCGAACACTAGTTTTCAGTTCTTTGGCATAATTGTGATTTAATGTAGTCACAAATTACGTAAAATGAATCAATTTAAAAATTTATTTCTACTTAGCCATCATTTGTTTCGTCAAAAAGACTTTTCTTTTTTTCTTCTTCCGACTTTGCCCATCTTCAATATGAAGTGGCAGACCGGATATTATTTTTTTGCCTCCTTTTCTACTAATTCAAATTCTTTTCTAAATTTATTTATAAAACTTCCTACTAATTTAATGAGAGTTGTCCTTTTAAATATCTCACATTCTTTTTTTTTTTGCAAAGATTTGCTAACGGCATTTTGAAGTTACAAATTGGAATTCCATATTACAGTTATTAACACAGTTTCATATTTCTGCATTTTGTTAAAAAGTGAAGTGGCCTCCACAATCGTGACTTGTTTTTTGCCTTTTAGGTGAATTTTGTTTTAAACTTCCATAATGTTAACAAATTCAAGTTTGACGGCTAAAACTGTGTCTGCTCTGGCCGACCATCTCGCATCTGAAATTCTTTTAAGAGAAACAGATTGTTTTGTCTTCAATCCTCTTCAGTTTGTACATTAAAATTTTCCACTGATGATGAGACACAGAAGAAAAAGTGAATAGTTTTTGCACAAACATGAAATAGTGCACTGCAGAGCTACAACTTTCTGAAGCAAAATTGCCCATTAAATTCAAGAATGGTTGGTACAAGAAATAAAGAATGCATTCGAACTATGTTCTTTAACCAGCCCGCGGCCTTGCACGTAATATCACGGTCCGGGAAAACTCCCGCGAGAAGGCCTTGCACGTGAAAAACTGCCACCGAAAAAGCTACCTTGAAAAGGCCGAGGCCGTAAGATTCCATCTCTGCTCTCCCCCATACCTCCCGTAGCGAGAGGCGTTTCTTGATTCCCCCCTTCTAAGCATGCTGTCAATCATGTGGTTAGAATCAGGAGATTTCAAACACGTGCCCATTTGTGCCATGATATTCTCCTCATTTTCATGATTTTGGGGGTGAAAGTTTATATGTTGCCTCTATACAATAATTTCATTAATTCGTAAGAATTTCTGTAATTTTTTTTAATGTAATATAAAATCATTCGGTAATATTTGAAGTATCAAAAAATCTCATTAAATAAATATCGAGTATATTTTATTTATATCAAAGAAGTTATTATGCTTTAATTATATTAATATGCATAACATAACCAAGATTTCAAAAAAAATTTCAAATATATAGTACATTAATAACAAAATTGTTCAACTATTTTACGTCATTTATAATTCATTTGGTAGATTTGTTTCTAGAAACATTTTATTTGTTCAGGAGATGCTACTTCCTGCAAATTATTTGCTTGCAGTTATAGATGATATCCATAGTATAGAAAAAAAGGTTTTTACGACAATGTACAAATAAGGCTGTTATTTTGTTAAATTTTCAGCCGCACCTTAAAACTAGTCATTTTACTTACGTATATTTGTGCTGCTTGTTTTTTTAGTCAACACAACACGTTTTAATTTGATTAGCCAGCAATTTCACACGGTATTGTTAAAAAATTTCAACCTCAGAAAGTACCACCATTTTTTCAGCTCTTTTCTGTTCGGTTAAGCATTAAAAAAAATAATATACTAAATTATTACTGCTTTCATATTTTTATTTCTGATAAGATGTATTTCGTAACTTATTAGTTACGAATTTCTCGCGTGTAAAGCCATAGTTCGTCGGAATATTACGATACATTGTGTGCGAAGGAGACATACTACATTCAATTCATATTTACTCATGTACACACACACACACATATATACAGTAGCGTATCTTGGAGTTTTCCGAGGCGGGGCAAAACTTTAAAATGCTGTTCCCCCTTCATCCAATTATTATTGATATTTCACATAACTTTTATGCGCTTTCCGCTCTTTTTGAGGATTTTTCACTTTTGGGTCACTGATAAACCCATCAAACTTTCGTTAACATGTCCCACACACGTCTCTTTTAGCTCAATATTACGGGGGTAGAGCCATATGAAGGGATGATACTGGAACCATGAAATTCTGATAGTTGGAAGGGGGTTCGGGGGATTATCCACGTGGAAAATTTTGAAAACTATATGCAAACTGGTGCATTTGAGGCCTTAGGAGACGTATTTGGGATTGCAAAAATGTTAGGGGGAAAAAGTAAACGATAACTTTTTAAATTTTAAAAGCTTTTTTCATAAAAATATTTACAAAAATGCAGAAATAAATTGGCATTTTTAATTCCAGGGGGCTTACTAAGTCCCATATCGAAGATCCACGTGTATGCCTTCTCAAACAACAATTACAAGCTCCTATCTCCTCTCCCCAAAAGGATGCTTTGAAAATTTGTAAAAGAAACACTATTGTATTGTTTGATAGCATGATTTATACGTATTTCACTATTACAAGGGGGGAAATCTTAACTGTTTGCCAATGCGAAATTTGCCGCCCCCTATCCGTAATTTTAGAGTTTCCAACAATTTACACAAAAAAATAATTCTACTAATCGGTTTTAATTGTTAGCAAAATAGCTGATCAATGATAAAATCGGAACGTCGAACTGAGATTTCAACTCTCTTCCAAAAGTTAATTTTCTTAATTAAATATATTTTTTTTTTCTTCCTTTTCTTTTTTTTTATTTGTGCATTACAGTTGAATGTGCCGCCCCCAGAAGTGCCGCCCGGGGCATGGGCCCCGGCTTGCCCCACCCTAGATCCGGCACTGCATATATATAAATGTATTTGTGTGTGTAATCGATAAAAATGAAATAAATGAGGGAAAAAAGACGTTGTGGGAAAAAGACGTGAAAAATAAAGAGCAACAATAGTAAATTTTCTTGCGCAGCAGCTGCAATATACGAGCAAAAACTTGGCGTCAATGTAGGCGCTGAAAAATTAAATCTATAAATGGAAATCGGTTTTTAGAGTAAGAATTAAAAAATAAAAAAAAAACAGTTGATTAAATTACCGCCCATCACTCAGGCATTTCAGAGTAAGAAAGCATATTATATTGCACCAAATTTTGTGAAATGCAACCTAAATCAGCATTGGTGGCGTAAGATTCCGAAAATTCGGGGGGAAACCATTTCGCCCGATATACTTTCTATGGGGCTAAAATTAGCGGTTATATTTAATAAAAATAAAGAAAAAATTATGTACTTCTATTTTTTTTCAGGCACACCCAAAGCTAAGCAGAAGATAAATATAAAACAGGTCAAATTAACTCCCCTCAGTGTTTGTAATAAAATATCGTATGTTTTAGTATTATTATTTCTTGCAGATGAAAGAAAAGGGCAATTTTTTTCGGCTGTTAAGAACTGACTATATTTAATGCGGGGGGGGGGGGGGGTTAGGGACCATTGATGGTATTCATTGATGATTGTCCTTTTTTTAACTGAAATTTCTTTTTCTGCTCTCATTTTTCATTGGGAGTTTTAGTTACTGTACCCTTATTCTAATGTAACTTTTAAATACTCTTGTCCTCATTTCAACATAAATTTCTTTCCCTGCTGCCATTTTGAAATGGAATTTTTTAGGACTGTACCCCTAATTTTAATAAAGTTTTGAAATCACCATTTTAATGAGAATTATTAAGAACTGTTAGCTTTATTCTAACAGGAATTTATACCTACATTTATTCTTATTTACTTGGTAAATAACAATATTAGTAATTTGTCATGTGCCCATTTCTCTTTGTCCCCCCTTTTCTCTGCCAAGAGTAACGTGATAATCGAGAGTGCCCTTCCAGTGCCCTGCTGCGCAACTAGTTAAATCATAATTGCTTTCATGCCTTGAATACATGTAAGGAAAAATATTGTCCTTTTTTTTTCTTTTAATGTTATTCTATACTGCAAGAAAAAAAGCATATAAAAAAGACACTGTACTGTGAAAAGATCATTGATATCACAAAGCAGTTTGCAAACAAATAATTTAATTTCGTGAATTTGTGATAAACTGTGACAAAGGGCAAAGAGATAACAAGAAGTGTGACACCATGCTTATGCAACATAGTGTGGCATGTGACAAGGGGGAGGGGGATATGTTGAAGTGTGACATTTTGTGACGAAGGGGAGAGGAGGTCAAATATATGGGAAAAAGCGTGATATTTATGAATGGCCCCATATTATAAAAACTTTATAATGGGAGAAATTCTTGCAATTCAGTTCTATAATTTGTGTCGCTTACGTTTGGACGCCTTAATTATGGGGCAGTGCTTGAAATTAAAATGTTCACAGTAATAAATTCATTAGGAGAATTCCCTGAAACACAGCAAAGTAGGGATCATTTTTAATTCAAAATAAATAATAAATGTGATGGAATTTTAGTAAGTAGTTCGTTTTATAGCGCATGATGTAAATTTTAATTATTATACTAGGTTACAAGGACATTTTTAAAAAAATCTTATTATAATTTATATATTTTATCTTTGCTGATAAAAAATTATTCAAACAACATTCTTTCACTTGCAAAATTTAATATTTTTTACGTGAAAATTAGTGCATAAATTGCTCTTGGGAAATGAAGCATTTAATAGGAAGTTAAATTGTTTTTTAATTACCTTGTTCTTATATGAAATATTTCATTTCAAAGCAAACTCGTTAGTATAGCTCTAATAATCATAATTATTCATGGTATGTAAAAAAATACTTAAATAAAGAAAAAAAAATATTCAGTTCATTGGATAAATTCATTTAGTTTTAGGCAGTACATTGATATTTGTAAAGGGAAAAAGGTTGTGTTTGTTTCAAATTTGAGAAGCCACGTGCGTGTAGTACTTTCACACTCAAAAGAAGGAATGTGGGGAGGAGTAGAAACTTCACCTGTCATGCTAAATAAAGGGGATTAGCTTTTCAACTCAAACCTCTAGAGGGGGGAAAGAAATTTAGGCACGGAAGTACGTGACCATTTGAAACGCATACTTTGTTCTGACCCTCGTTTCTTTTACAACTGGTTTTTGGAAATTTCTTGCTTCGTCGGAGGGTTAATGCAAGTTTGTAGACCTGTGTACTTACCCGACATATTTAGGGCATTGTCAAAGGACTGTCCTCGACAGTTTCTTATATCTAGCACTAAATTTGCTAATAAACGCAAAAATTCCCGCTCTAAGTATGATGCACGGTGCTTTTCTATGGGAATGAATCCCAAAAATCTTTCCTTTATATCACCAGAGGATGACACATACCATATTACAAAAGTTAGTTGATGAAAATGTGAAATATCAGGAGTAGAATCAACGATTTTGCTGTAATAATTCGCAAATTTAATCTCCTTAACTATTTCACGTCTTACCTGATTACCAAGTAGAAAGTAGGACTACGAATTCGTCACAAATCTGGTGCGATAAGTTGTTTACCTTTCCTCGTCCTTGGTGGCCATATTTTTGCAGAGATGTAATTTCAAAAATTCATCATAATTGCTTAGGAACTCCAAACAAGTTAAATAATTTCCCTTCCTATTGGATTCCCCTAAATCCTAACCCTAAACAACTCAACAGTTTTATTACGGACACAATTCTCTTCAAAACTTCTCGCCAGTAACATTATTCTTTTCCCTTTTCTTGTAAAAGTTGAGAATCAATTCTGTTCAGTTTCATTCACCTTCTATATAAGGTATCAGGGTTGGAAAAAAAAACGGGTTTTTTTCAAAAAAACCCAAAAGAAAAAAAACCCAAAAATCAGGTTTTTTTGGTTTAAACCAGGTTTTTTGGTTTACACTAATGCAGCACTTTTAAAGCTTAAAGAAATTACTTAAAAGATTAGTTATTGTGTGTTATTGTTCTATTTAAAATAAATAGTTAATGTTTCTTTAAAATATCAATTAAGTTTAATTAATTTCTTGTCAATATAGTAAAAAGAATCAACTTTATGTAATACCAAGCCAAAAATTCTGTATAACAATGATAGCTAATTTGTAATATTTTAAAAGTGAATGTTGATTAATGAAATTGGGAATAAATAAATGATTATTCATTATTAAAACTTCCGTTTTAACTATAGGGATGTGTAACAAAAAATAGTGATTTGGCCAAATACAGAATATTAAAATTTCTAGAAAATCGTTGTAATAGAAAGAATTTGTCAAATTTAAAAGCATTCACAAAGTCAAACACCTATTCCACACATTAATCTGTTCTTGTTTGTTAAAAATCTAAAACTATCTAAATTAATGTATTTTCTGTATTGTTTTGAATGCAATAAAACTGAGAATTTCACCCACAAGTGGAATGGAAATGACAGGTTTTAATGTAAGCATTAGCATTACTGTACTAGTTATTTAATTCAAATTAAAGAAATACTATTGCTTAGTGAACTTTAACCTTGCTCAAAATAGTTTTATGAAAATATGTTAAAAGTTATAGAAGTTAATATTTTTATTTTATGGGGACTTTTTACATACGTGTTCTTAAAAGTTTTTTTAAAATTTAATGCATTGAACTGGAATATACTTTTATTTTCAAAAACACCAATAACTTATACTATCTTAATATTCATGATACATTCTAGGCTTTTCACACTTTCTTACCCGATATTCACAATAAATCAGTCTAACCAAACAAAGTCGGACTTCCACTTTGTTAAAAATGTCATAATAAAAATGCTAGCTGTTCGGAACAAATGTTAAGTATAAAATACAATATTATAACTTTAAAATCTGTTTTTGCTCAATCAAACCAAAAACAAAGGGTTAAAAAAGTAGTATTTTTTAAATAACTATATACTATTATATTTTTATAACTATTATTTTTATTTATTAAAACTATGTACTAATGCACGCTTTTGCAATACCTATAACACAATTTTAAATGTTTAAAATCTACTACTTTCTTTAAGTTTTACATTTCTACCGTAGCAGAACTATTCTACCAAACAAAAAGTCCATCAATATTTGGCTAGGCCGAATTTGACCTTAGCGAATATCTCGGCTTGGTGATGAAATGACTATTCGGCCAGGCGGAATATTCGTTACATCCCTAGTTTTAACTTGCATTTTAATATTCATTCAAGCTGGAATTATCAGGAACAAAACATTTCTCCATGTGTTTCTTCATTCCCAAAACCTTGGCCTTCAATTTCTTTATTGCATACTTTGCAAACTGCTGTTGTACCTTTCCTCTTATCTGATTTTATTTCAGTAAAATTAATCCAAATTGTTTTTTTCTGCCTGACCCAGACATTTTTATAATTTAATCTTTGTGAATTTAGCTATTTGCATGGGTGAAAGTAAGAGGATTTCAAAGGACAGAAGTTAAAATAAATTTACGTAACTACAAAAACATGCAGTTTCTAGAAATTTTGTTTGCATTGCATATATAAATTAATTATCTCCCCAAACCCCAGATAATAGATTAATATTAGCAATAACAATATTTAATAATTAAGGTGGGAACTCAAGTCAAACATTTTAAAAATCATTCCTCAAGTATTTTAACAAATTACTAAATTTACTATAATTAGCAACATCGTAACATATTAAGCTTTTAAATGAAGAAATCGGAAAAACATTTACAGCACATTTAAATCTGTATTAAAATACTTTAATTCTAAGTATTCTGTCCTTTTCCATCTAACAATTTATAAAAACAAAAAAGAGACGGAAATCCGTCAATAGACCGAATACTTTACCCCTGGCTATTTGATTTAGAACATAGAATGGATGGAAATTGTTTGAAAATAATACTACATGTAAGGTTCTTGTAGAATTGAGATGTTTCATGAGAGTAGAAGTTCATAAATAAAAAGGTTTTATTTAAAATACCAAAACTATTATAAAATATTCAAAAAATTAATGTGGTTTTTTTGAAAAAAACCATGTGGTTTTTCTAAAAAAACCATTTGGTTTAAACCTTGGTTTAAACCATGGTTTACACCAAATGGTTTAAACCTTGGTTTAAACCATGGTTTACACCAAATGGTTTAAACCGTGCCAACCCTGTAAGGTACACATAGATGACATATTTTCTTTTGAAACCTCATGTTCAGATAAAATAGTAGTAATTGATCTACAATTCTGCAATCCAGTAACTAATTTAGAATTTTTATTTTGTTTGATTGGAACCAAAGATCTGTTTAATCAGACATGAGAAATGAAAGCGGGAGCCATAAGTTATTAAATTAATTTATTAAACATTAATTACAATTCCTGTAACTTTCAATGAAATCCAACAATATTTACAGGGGAAAAATTTAACAAAATTCTCACTTGATGGCAGTACTATTAAAGCAATGGTCAAAGTTCCAGTGAATTTTCTAATTTACCGGCTCAGCAGTCAGCACATGCAATAAAATTAAATTGTAATTTTGATAAAATTCTTTGATTGTAAAATTCATAATTTATATTTTAATGGAAGTTTTAATACTGTTGTGTATCGATCAGAAGACGTTGTTGAATCAGGGCGGTAAAATAGTGTTAAACGCATGGAAAATGCTTCTTTGACCTGTGTTTTCACCTGCTGACAATCGCTTAAAGTTGTTTAAATAAATTTCGTAAACAGTATACTATTTCTTGTTTGTATGTTGGCCATAAATGTGTGTCTCACAATAATTATAAAAACACTTTAATATATAACGTGCAGTACGTCCAGTCTTGATACAAAAGCCATATTCACAAAATCAGACCAGCCGCTTAATATGATCAAAATGGTGGCGTCCCCATGCGGTCCCATTAACCGGAATCGACTAAATATAGGTAGTAAATTTCTTCCTTTTAGGAGATTATTCACATATCATTTGAATCTTTAAAACAATAAGAGTCATAGCATGGCATACATAAAATATATGCTCCATACTACAATAAAATTTATACAACTCATGAAGGATATCTCAATGAGTTTAAGTAGTATGACTTCAAAAATTTCATAAATCAGACACGACGGCTTATATGCACTTAGTCCTTCTCAACAATTACTTATCTTGAAGTTTTTGAGTAGCTTCAGGTTAAAGTAAATAAGTAACGCAATTGGGAAAAAACTTTTCAATGGCAAACTTCACTTCCTGTGAAAGTTGCCTTCCCACTCAAACATAAAAAGATCAACCTTCTGATGTTGTATTCCAGAAACCATCAATAAATAAATAACCAAAACAATTTGCACTAATAAATTTACAAAACATGCTTGGTAGTTGTTTTTAGAGAATTTTCCATTTAACAGTATAAAGGTGCTCCCATTTAATAGAAAAAAATATAAAGTTAACCAATTACAACTTAAACAAACAGTTCATATCAAACATTTTGATATTAATGAGATTTGACTGTAAAAGTGAATAGATTGACGATTAGATACAATAAGCCAGTTTCAAGACTTTTCACTTACAAATGTTGATTACAATTTGAACACTTTGTTTATTAAGGTCTGACTGTATTTTATAATGATGAAAATGTCAGTGAAGATGTTTGATACAATAAATTTAATAACCTAAAAAGATGCCCTTTAAATCCAGATGATTTTGTATTAATAAAATGTCAAATCTATTTAAACTAAAAAGTATAAATAATTATTACCTTTACCAGGCACACTAGCCATATGTTGCAGCTTCAAGATATACCTTTCAGCACATAGTTTGCAGTAAACTCTGGTTGAGAAAAAGAAAAGAACTATAGCACAAAAGGAATTTTTTAATTTTGAAAATATACTTTAAAATTTAGGGCTTTAAAGACTATTTCAAATAATATTTATAAAATAAATATATTCACAGATACCATTTTACAAAATGCATTGAACGAAACAAAAAGATGCATTGTTCTACCTCAATCACATTAATATTTCTTTAAAACAGGGAAATTTCTTCAGCCAAATCATTTAGAATTATAAACACTGAAAATAATTGTGCTAAGGAACAGGGTTCAGACTGGGGAAAAATACAAGGTGAGATTTCCCAACTTGTCCAAAATTTTAAGTGAGCTTTTTAAAGTTTAAGTAGGAACTTTTGTTTCTAAACGTATTACTAAATTGTCCGAACATGACTTAATATAAACTATGTAATAAAAGAGGATTATCTAATCTATGCTCAGCAAAGAAAGAATAACATCAAGAAGGTTCATACAAAATGGATCCTTCGCAAAATTCGCGATCGCAAAAATGGGTGCTTTATAAAATGTTAAGCATGAAAAAGATCCTCTTAAATAACTAAAATTCTTCAAATGTGTGATTTTTACAAAAAAATCCTAAAAATTAGTTTCATATTTCCTCTATTTTTCCTGATCATGTGTCATTTTATCGATTTTTTTCAATGAAAACAGTAATTTCAGAAAAAAGCATTCTCTTGTAACTTGCAAAAAGTGAAGGTTCTTTATATCTAGCGCTTGTAACGACTTAAATTAGTCCCGTGAATTTGTAAGTGCATTGTTTCAAATATAGTGCAAATTGAAAATGAATATTTTGAAATAAATGAAATTTCATGTTCCTATGCGAGCATAGTTCGGCTTTACGGTCGCGATTTTTTGGAAAGGTTCGGTTTTGCGTTTTTTTTTTTTTTAATGACTTTTATTCTAAGTGAAAAAAATTCAAATTTTACTGTATGATTTCTTGAAACCTTATTACATTCAATATTTTTAAATGAGCTCGAATTTTTACGTGCTCAATTATCTGAAGAATTCGTGCGTATGAAATTCTGCATTTTACGCACTTTCCTAATAATCGAGGCCTTTTAATAGATATTTTGAAGGTCGGTTAAACATAGGGTGAAACATTAGTCCATTATAAAGTGAACTAAATGACACAATAAAAGAATGTAGACATAGAAGGTATGCTAAACAGCGTTGATACTTTCATATGTATCTTTTTTTCGATCCTGATTTTATGGAAAGATTCATTTTTTGCGATCGTAAATTTGGAAACGAATCCATTCTAGAATATTTAAAAAATGCCCTTTTGGAGAAGACGATTATTTTAAAAAGTGTATGTATTCCACCTTTTTGCTCGAAAGTCAACATTAGAAATAACTAGTTCTCTAGTGGTTTGAATTTGCTTTACCTCCCCCCCCCCCCCCCCCCCCCCAGCTTTTCAGTGACCAAGGAAGACTCGCTTTTTCTACTCCTTTTTTTTTTATTTTGTCCTCTGTGAATAGAAGGAATGAAGATAAGTCTGCATTCAAAATTGTTTAATAATCTCAAAAAATGAAGAAGTTGTATCTTTCCCCATGCTATTATATATGATAAATAGGGTTCCTAGATTCTTCTTTTCATTAATGGGGAAAAGATGGCAGTTGAAAACTAACATACTCCATTTAGTTTGTATTGAATAATCAGTTTAGAATCTTTCATTTCGCGGTTTTGAACGCGTGTCGCTGTTGCAGGAACAGCGCTCAAACAAACTTTTTTTGTGTGTTATTTCAAAAAATATTGCGGGAATCGCGCGGCCTAGCGTGAATCCTGCTAAGGAAGTTTCCGTCATTATAATTAGAGATTATAATACAATACTCCTCTAAATCTTTAGAAGGGACAACACAGCTTCTTTCCCATGAGTCAAAAGGTGCTTCTAACCCCCATATTCCAGAGATAGACAAAGCAAATGGAATCTATGCAAGTGCTTTGCCCACTAATGAATATTATCTTAACAGGACGCAGAGACACCTGGGAAATATTTTATTTTGTAATGTAGTAATGTTCTTTTTTTTCCTTTTCACCTGTGTATAACAAAACTGCTTTCTTTTTAGATTAAAATAATGTCTGAATAAAACGAAAAATAGATCTAAATTTCTATTGAAAGTTTTTTAAGCTTAAATAAGATATAGGACAAAATTATGTTAGAACTCTAAAAAACAGAATAGCTTTGTTTGGACCCAAAGTAAAAGATAGCATTATTACAACTATTCTACTGTGGAATTCCGCCCTGTGCACTAAATTGTTATGTGTGGCATTCTACTCTTAAAAATCTTGGGAGAAAGGATATTATAAATAGGAATTTAAAAAAGTAAATGGGTGTTGGTACAAAAGAAGACATCTAATTGAACACATTAGTACAAATAGCTGTAACAAATTTTTTCTTACAGAAGTATAGTGAAACCTTGATAGCTTGACACGCAGATGAGTCGACTACCTCGGTAAGTCGACATTTCCCTCCCCTAATGGTTACGCCCAATGCTAATTTCAATGGGCAAAAAACTCTAACTTGGCACACACTTTCCAGGAACCCCTGTAAGTCGACCTCCATTTTGTATTCTTGTTAACTTTTCTTTTCGGTACTTTTTCATGGTGTAAAATTTTGAGAATTTTACAGTGATATTTCTTCATCAACAAAACAATTTTTTTCTGGAAGGTGTTTCTAGAAGATTCTTCTATTCCCCTTGTACCCTGGCGAGCCTCACCACTTGTGAGGAATATGTGAATATTGATTCTGAGCTGATCACTTCAGGACCTCTTGGAAATAGAGATATCATAGAAGCTATAAATCAATATCTAATAAAATAAGATATGAAAAAACCCGGATTTCCAGAGTACAACCAGAATACAATCCCCCCTGACTGGAGCAATGGTCCTCAATTTGTGGCCCACAACCTACATGTGATCTGCTGGGTAATTTTTGAATCCACTGAGATCATTTAATGATATATCTTACAAAAAATCAATAAATTTTGTATTTATGCAAAATAGACATAAAAGTATAATTTACATCAAAATATAATAATTATTGTCTTCCCAAATGATTAGAAATACAATAAACATAAGTGTTTACAATTATACCCCAGAGTACGAAATGTATGGGGCCATGGGTTATTGTAAACACCTAACTTGAAGTGAAAAATGGCAGGTAAAATAACATTCATAACTAAAGGTTTTTAGCAACGTTCCATATCACAATTGAAAAATGGTTGAAACCGTTTGTACAAATACAGTGCCCGATCTAGGGTGGGGCAAGCCAGGGCCCATGCCCTGGGCGCACTTCTGGGGAAGTGGCAAACTTAGCTGTGATGCACAAAAAAAAAAGAAAGAAGAGAAATGCAAAAAATATTTAATTAAGAAAATTTAACTTTTGGAAGCGAGTTAAAATCCTATTTCGGCACTTTGATTTTATCATTGATCAGCTATTTTGCTAACGATTAAAACTGCTTAATAGAATTACATTCATTTGTATAAACTATCAGAAATTCTAAAGTTCAGGTAAGGGGCGGCAGTTTCACAAGGTCAAAATTTAAAAATTTAAGGTTTCTTCCCCTTGTAATAGTAAAATACGTATAAATCATGCTATGCTCAAAAAATACCCATTAGTTTTTCTTTTACAGACTTTCAAAGCTTCCTTTTGGAAAGATGAGAGTTTGTAAGTGTGGTTTGAGAAGGCAAACATGTGACTCTTCAATATGGCATTTAATAAGAACAAGGGTCCTGCCACCTGGATTTTTAAAAAAATGCCTTTTTTTTCTACATTTTTATAATTATTCTTATGAGTAAAAAGAGTTTAAATTTTAAAAGTTTTCTGTTTGCTTTTTTTCCTAAAATTTTTGAAGTCCCAAATACGTCCCTTCCTAATGCCTCAAAATGCACCAATTTGCATATGGTTTTCTAAATTTCTGAACCCCTTTCCAACGGTCCCCCCCCTCCCATTTTATGTCTTTTGTAACCCTTCATATGGCTCTACCCCCTGATGTTAAGCTGAAAGATTCATGCTATGGGGACATTAACGAAAGTTTTCTGGGTTTATCAGTGACCCAAAAGTAAAAAATATTCTAAAGAAAAAAAAGGCCAGTGCATAAAATTTATAAGAAATATCAACAATAATTGGATGGGGGGAGGCAATTTTAAGTTTTGTACTCCCTCGGACAACTCAATAGATCTGTCCCAGATGACGCCTTATCAAACTTCTCAATAATGACAGTACAACTTCCTTAGACATGTTCCAAATAGGTGAATTCACCAAAAGTAATTAGAACGTACTTTGAACTGTCTGTTGTACTTTGGAAAAAGTCCTGTCCTGATGGCTTCAAGGGGAGGGGGATCCTTTGCTAACAAATGCAAAGGACTGAATGTCCAGCTATTTTAGGGTCATTTGGGGTAATTGTAAACACTTTTTCAATGTTTTAACTTTTGATCTTTCCCTACCTCTTGAATAAATTCAGAGATAAAATTGTGAGCATTGTAGCCACTACTGCACTTCTTGTGAGTAAATGTGTACAAAAATTTTGACTTTATTACTATTTGTTAGCGAATGAGCTCGTGTTTACAATTACCCCAGTGTGTTTACAATTACCCCAGAGATCTGGGGTAATTGTAAACAGTGGTTTATTTTCGAATAAGGTTGATGCAAATTGGTAAATTGTTTCATACACAGTCTGCTTGAAGAAGTTCCGGAGCAATGGCTCTCAATCTACGGCCAACAGGCCGCCTGTGGTCCGCTGAGTTATGTTATGAGTCGGCTGAGATCATTTCACGAGAAATAGCTTGCAAAAAATCAAGTAATGCGACAAATTTATGTAAAATTTGTCCCGCAGTGGATCAGTCGGTTAAGCTTAGATCCCACAGAACACCGAAAGTGAAGCACAACTGGCCGTGGTCAACGCTTGGGAGGGTGACCACCAACCACGGCTGATTATTCTGAGACCGAGTGCGCTAAAGGGAGCTGTGCACGCAAAATACATTGTCGCTTCAAATGTAAACCAAGTTAGAAATAATTTCCGCTGAAGGACCAACCTAGGTGACGATATCTCATCTGGGAGCTGGTTCAAAATCATTAAGCCCTTCTGAGCCAAGTGTACTTCATTCTAGCGGAGCTCATTAATAATCAGTAGGAGTTTTCTTAATTCATGGTCTCCTTGCAAGGGGGGCCTGGATATCCAAGTGGCATCAGCAACAACAACAACAGTTATGTAAAATAGACACAAAAGTGTAATTTACATCAAAATATAATACTTATTGTCCCCCCAGAATATTGGAAATAGGATAAATTTAAGTGTTTACAATTACCCCAGAGTACGAAATATATGGGGTAATTGTAAATACCTGACATACACATGAAAAAACACAGGGAGGATGAAATTCATAACTAAATGCTGTTAGCAACATTCCATATGACAAATAAAAATGGTTGAAACCACTTACATCGCTTTTGCAGATAAGCTGGAGACAAAAATGTAAGATCACAAAATTTTGTTAAACAACTTTTTTCACTGTCATTTTCAAACAATGGTCACGCCTCCACAAATGTTTTGAAACTTACAAAACTCTTTCAGTGTCTTCCCTATGGTGCCAATTCATCACACACCAGCAGTTCAGTTTTAAAAACCACCACAAGTGTAGTTATGAAGCTTGTTTACAATTACCCCAACTGAACCTACTTATTTTTATCTTTTGCTTCACTGCTGCATTTTTAGTTGAATTCACTTACCGGACTTTATAACCTGGGGTGGACTTTTCAACACGCATAGTGTACGGTACATGTGCTTTTTATTAAAAAACCAAAAAAGAAAGAATTAGAAACATAATATGCTGACTCCAGCACATCATGCTGCAAAGAGGATTATAACCAAGGGTGGCAGGGCTCTGAGCGCAACAGAATAACTTTTTTTAAAATTAATACCAAAAGCTGAAAAATATTAAGTGTTTTAGTTCTATCATTTTAAAATTTTCTAGGGTGGAGAGCAAGGGGAGCAAAGTAAAAGTCAAGACTCAGAAATTTCGGAAGTGGCCAGCGGCCACTAAACTTGATTAACTTGGTGGCCACTTATGCATCATAAAACCAAAGTGCAAAGCGGGGGGGGGGGGGGGCATGGTATATCAGTGCGCTACAATTCCTTATGTGTCTTATTTTCAGTGAAGGAAACTTAATATTTTGTCAAAACTATTAAGTCTAAAAAAACAAAAAAGAAACTCTTATGAGTTTCAAATTGGAAAAAGAAAAAAGCTAGCTTCGTTGGCGATGGTAAATTAAGGAAATATGAATTTTTTCGATATAGTTTTTTATGTTGAATGTTATAGAGTACAAAAGAGTTAAATGCAAAATTTTAATTCTTAATAATAGAAGCAACAGATAACAAAAATCCCAATTACAGAAACATACCTTTTACAAAAAACCACGATCACAAATACGGATCATTTTCGAACACAAGAATAAAAAAATGTATATTTCCAGTTCTAATTTTGTTCAGTACGTTTTACTTTCATTCGTTTCAAAACTTTTTTTTTAAACCTTTACACCATTTTCAAAATGGCACTACACAAATCCGATTTTATAAATTTTGCGAAAATGGCCAATCTGAAATGCAACTGTTGCGGCTAAGAAAAAAAAAATCAAGATTAATACTGTTTCCCACTGTATTTAAAATATTTATATGGCAGAGAGACGGAATTAAAAAATATAATAAAAGCACAATCGGGAAAAATTTTCGCCATATTTTTCTTGTGAAAGTGGAAGTGGAAATAAAGTTTCACGACCAAAATTCGGTTACTTGAATGCCGAATCGATGCGTTTTTATTGTGCTTGTGAGCATGAAAGAAGCAGGAGTTGTAAATTCTATAGATGTATTTGAAAAGGAAAAATTTACTTTAGAAATGAAAAAAAAAAATTTTTTTAAAAGGTGGCGATCGCTCTTCATTTTTTGAATCAACACTTTTTTAACCAAGGTCATCACGTTGCGAGTGGCGACCGTGGATCTTGACCTTTAGAGCAAAGGTTATACAGTCGAGCATGGCGTAACCAGGGGGGAGGGGGTTTGGGGGTTCAAACCACCCCATTACCCAAATTTCTGGCTACAGCCTTGCAAAGCACATATTTTTTTTCCTAAGAAAATTAAACACATATGCATATGATTTTATTTCCTCTTTCTCTGAAGGGTTGTAATCATTAAGGGTTGTGCTGCATTTTAATTTACAATCAAGTATTATTTATATTTTAGCTAAATTTTTAATTATTTTTGATACATAATAATGTTTGCACTCCAGCGATGTACACATTCGTCATCCAAAAAGAAAAGAAAATTTGATTCAGACGCTTCCACTTCTGAGGTACATTTTGCTACAAATTTAACAAAATTTTTAGAAATTTATTGTGGGGCATTTTTGTAATGGAATTGGAATTTTTTCTCTAAAATTGCACTATTTCCCAGTTTTAATATTATGAACGCTTGGACATAGAAGATTGCTTAGCGCTAATTATTGAATTTTCTATTGCGTTTGATTTAAAAAATAAACTAATAGATCTAGTAATGAATGTTTGTGAATCAAGGCCGTATCCACAGGCAAGGTTCGTGATTTTTTTTATTTTTTTTAAAAAATCAAAAAAATCGGATTTTTTTGATTTAAATTAGATTTTTTTTATTTAAATCGGATTTTTTTTATTTTTTTAAAAAGACCCTATATATTTTGGATATTTATTACGTTACATTCATAGAAACAATATGGAATCTTAATCAATATGCAAAAACACACTTTAAACTATTTCCACAGCAATAAATGTTTTTAATAGTAATAATGATAAACAAATTTGAATACAAATGCATGACTCAAATGAAACTTAACCCTACCAGGAATAATAGTACACTCATAAGTACAGAGAAAATGAACAAATTTAATCTGAATTATTTTGCTGTTAACACTGAAAAAAGTACCAATTGTGTGTACTTAAGTTTTACATTGAATGTACTTTAATCATTTTTC
This sequence comes from Octonoba sinensis, assembly GCA_038502835.1. Lineage (NCBI taxonomy): Eukaryota > Metazoa > Arthropoda > Arachnida > Araneae > Uloboridae > Octonoba > Octonoba sinensis. Next base: position 31,186,816 of record CM076598.1, read on the forward strand.
AGTTTTATAAATAAAAAAGCCTGAAATATTTTTATCCATTTCAAAAAATCATATGCTCACACCATTATTAAAACTGAAACTTTTTGTTTTAATCAAGTATATTTATTGAAAACTTCTATGATAAAAAAATAATTTAGAAGGGAAAAAACTTAAGCTATTAGGGGACATGGATGAAACTTTAAGATATATGTTCTAAATTCTAGCAATTGTTGTTTTAAACACTAGCATTCCAAATTATTTATTGTGTGGCATTGATTAAATTGATCTAAAATACTATTTTTTAGAAAAACACAGAATGGTTCATGATTATGTATTATGAATTGTAATTTGAATGATTGAATGAATAATGCTTTGCTGTTAAGATGCTTGAAGAATATTGTAAAATTAAAAGAATAGTAATTAATTCTAACCTTATGAAATATGTTATGCACACAGACATGGACCTAAGAAGTTTTGTTTGAAACAGTAGTTGTAATTGTAACATATTTCATTTTTACAACACTTTCTGTCATAGTAAAATCAATGATTTTTTTTGAAAAAAAAATCACTTTATTTAAATCAATGATTTTTTTAAAAAAATCACTTGATTTAAATCGTGATTTAAATCAAGCTGATTTAAATCAACGAACCCTGTCCACAGGGGAAGAGGAACCCACGGTCCACCCCCCCCCCCCCAGAAATCTTTTGCAATGTATCATATATTCCTCCCTGAAACTTTGCTTAACAAGTGTGTCGAAGTCTGCCCCCCCCCCCCCCGAAAAAATATTCTGGATACTGCCTTGGCTCCGGAGCTGGGGGAGCATGTTAAGAATTAGGAAGAGCAGTGTATGCTTCAAATCATACCCTTTATATATACATACTAGCTGTGGCTCAGTATGGTTCGATGGAAAAGCAAGAAAAAGCACATATATGTTGCATTTGACAATGCTTGTTGTTTCATTGTCTGAAAATATAGATTGTCTGGTTTACCCATTCTAGAACACGCAATTTATAACTGAGAAAATCACACAGATCTTCACATGAGAAAATCTAAACTGCTCAATTTGATTGATTGGTCTTGAGCTTTATTCTTTTTTCACAATGCTTGCGGGCAATTTTTTTTTTTTTTTGTTCCATTGTCGGTGAAGATTTTGATATTGTCTGGCTCAGCACATTGAAAAATTCCAACATAAGCCTTATCCGAACAGAAGAAACACAAACACAAAAATTCTAAATTAAAAAATTGCCGTTCAAAATAAATAATCTGTGTTTTAAAGCTCAATTAATCGTAAAGTTCAAAAATAATTAAAAAATACTTCAAAATTTTAACATCAGAATGAAAATAGCTAAATGAAACTGTTAACATTCTTTTAAAGTTCCATTTAATTTTTGAGTGCAAAAATACTAACAAATACTTCAATACAAACGGAAAAAACAATAAAATAATTTTTGGAGAAAATAGAACCGACTATAAACTATAAATTGCACTGAAAAGTAAAAAATAACATTATTCTTTAAACAACTTCGATAAGACTTTTAAATATAATTTTTGAAGTTGGTGCAAAATTATGACAGTCTAATTATAATTACATCATGCGTTATTTTACACTGAAACTGTTGCAAACTCTACGCTATTTATATTTGTAATTGGTTCATAGTTACAAAAGGAATCATGCATCACAATCCATTATAATTTTGCACCGACTTCAAAAATTATATTTAAAAGTCGTATCGAAGTTGTTTAAAGAATAATGTTATTTTTTACTATTCAGCGCAATTTATAGTTTGAAGTTGGTTCTATTTTTTCCAAAAATTATTTTATTTTACTATTTTTAGCGTAAATATATTTTTATATAAATACTCTATTTTGAAGACATACATATCAAAGGGGAAACATTTGAGGGAATGACACTAAAAACTAACCGTTTGTAAGATAAATTTTGTTTTAAAACCGATTTGAAAGGGTCACTGGAGCAAGCAAACTGATTGAATTTAATTTCTTCTTCAGAGAAGCCTTCAGTCTATTTCTTGTTATAATTGCTTTTAATGTAACAATGAGTTTAATTTTTATTAACAACTTTCCCAACGAAGACAAATCGAGCCAAGCCTTTCCAATTAAAATGAAAAAATACATATTTTTCACCCATAACGTTTTTTCTAAAAAAACAGATGTAGTCAAACTGATGCGCGATATTTGAGTTAGACGACCCTCTATCGATCAAAGAAAAAATAATCAAAATCGGTTCATTTAGTCAAAGGTTATGGATGAAAAAGCAAAAAAAATACCACATTTCAGTCCCTTACTTTTTTTTTTTAATTATCGAATATAGTCAAACCAAGGTATGGGACCTATGGGAAACCACCCTCGATCGATTAAAAAAAAATACATGAAAATCGGTTCATCCGGTAAGAAGTTACAAGAAAAAAAAAAAAAAAAACGACATACATACAATATGAGTGTATAATCTCCTTCCTTTGTGAACTCGGTTAAAAAAATTTTAAATCAAAATGAAAATAGCTGAATTAAACTGTTGCTACTCAAATTAAGTGGTCTATGTTTTAAAGTTCCCCTTAATCTTTGAGTGCAAAAATACTAACAAATACTCAATACAAACAGAAAAAATTATTAAATCAAAATGAAAATAGCTGTACAATGCCAATAGTTGCAGTGGCTCATCCTCCTTAATAAAACATTAAAAACCGAAATATTTAAATCAAAGTTGAAATAAATTAAAAGCGATATATTAAAACACATGTTCTGATAAAATTTCAAAGCAATCGAAGTATTTACGGAGATTTGAGGTTAGGAACCAAGGCTGAACTTGATCATAACCGTAAACTGGGTCACGTTCAGCCTTGTATGAACAAACCAGGGTTCGTGATTTTAAAAAAAAAAAAAAAAAAAAAATCGGATTTTTTTTATTGAAATCAGATTTTTTTTATTTAAATCGGATTTTTTTGATTTTTTAAAAAAGACCTTAAATATTTTGGATATTTATTATGTTACATTCATAGAAACAATATGGCATGTTAATCAATATGCAAAAACACACTTTAAGCTATTTTCACAGCAATAAATATTTTGTAATAATAATAATAATGATAAACAAATTTTAATACAATTGCGTGACTAAAATGAAAATTAAGCCTACCAGGAATAACAGAATACACTCAGAAGTACCGTGAAAATGAACAAATTTAATCTGAATTATTTGCTGTTAAAAGTTTAAAAAAGTAATAATTGTGTGTGCTTAATTTTTACATTGAGTGTACTTTAATCATTTTTCTATTTTATAAATGAAAAAGCCTGAAATATTTTTACCGATTTAGTAAAATCATATGCCCACACCATTACTAAAAACTAAAACTTTTTGTTTTAATCAAATATCTTTATTGAAAACATCTATGATAAAAAATGTTTTAGAAGGAAAAAAAAACCTTTAACTATTAGGGGACATGGATGAAACTTTAAGGATACATATTCTAAATTCTAACAATTGTTGTCAAAAATCATTCTGAGTTATTTATTGTGTGGCATTTATTAAACTGATCTAAAATACTATTTTAAGATAAAAAAACACAAAATGGCTCATGATTGTTATGAATTCTAATTTGAATGATTGAATGAATGATGTTTTGCTGTTAAGATGCTTGAAGAATAATATTGTAAAATTTAAAAAATAGTAATTAGCTCTAAATTTATGAAATATGTTATGCACACAGACAGATGGAACTAGGAAGTTTTCTTTGAAGCAGTGGTTATAATTGCAACACATTTCATTTTTACAACACTTTCTAACATTGTAAAATCAATGATTTTTTTGAAAAAAAATCACTTGATTTAAATCGTGATTTAAATCATGATTTAAATCAAGCCGATTTAAATCAACGAACCCTGGAACAAACAAACACTTACATTTTTATTTATATAGCTTATATTACCCGGTGTTGAGGAAACTGCTAATTATTATTTTTGGATCAAGGTAAGCCTTAGGAAATCGAACTAAAAAGCTTATAACTGGCGTTCATTTTGACTTAGAAACTTCGAACAAATTCCATTTTATGCAGAAAAATCAGCGCTTTTGATCGATGTATTGTATTAATATGTGCTAGGTTTTCTTCACCCCCATAATGGGAAATTAATGTAGAAATTTTGCCTTAAATTGGAATAAAAGAAGAACTACCTGTCGGATTTTTTTTCTAACGGGTATATAAACCATCCGCTTGAATCACTCTGTTAACTGGCAAAATTTCAAACCAATCGGTCAAGTACTTTCGGAGATTTGCGGCTTGCACAAACGAACACTTACATTTTTATTTATATAGATATACAGATGTATATGACCAGAAACGATGTTAATATGAATATTTTTACATACATGGATAGCTTTTGGATGTATATATAGTAGATACAGGGTTCGCGCTAGGCCGCGCAATCGCGGGATTCCCGCAGTATTTTTTGAAATCCCACTCAAAAAAAGTTCGTTTGCGCGCTTTTCCCGCAATTAGCGGACACTAGAGATGAGTTCGGGCTCAATTTGCAGGCCCGAGCCCGAAGATTTGAAGTCCAAGCCCGTCCGAGCCCGAGTGATACTGTTCTGTTCAAAGCCCGACCCCGAAATGATTTTATAAAATGTTGTTAATAGAAGATGTGCTACGTCGATTAAATGTAGGCTTTTTGTTGACATCGCAATTAGTTCTAATGATTTTTTTTAAATTTCAAATAAAGAATACATATATTTTTAAACTATCATGAAAGGCTCCAGTTGAGATTAAATTTTGCTGAGCTAAAATGCATGAAAAATCCTCGGTTTGAAAGCATTTTTGGGAAGTTCTTGATTTGCAGTCGAATTTAAAAAAAGAATATATTCAGTGCAACTATTGCAGTTAGGAAACCTAATAAGATGGGTCTCTAGTCTGGAGAAAATTGAAAATGAAAGTGGACACAAGACTAGCAAAAAAACCATTAGCCCGGACTGGAGGTTGATGCATGAATATTTACCATGAGCCCGAGCCCGTCTCATCTCTAGCGGACACGCGCTCAAAACATCGAGAAACGAAACTACTATTCTAAACTGAGAATTCAATACAAACTAAATGGAGTATGTTAGTTTTCAACTGCCATCTTATCCTCATTAATGAAAAGAAGAATCTAGGAACCCTATTTAACATATATAATAACATGGGGGAAAGATTGACAACTTCTTCCTTCCTTGGGATTATTGAACAATTTAAGCCCTTTGTGAATGCAGACTTATCTTCATTCATTCTATTCACAGAGGACAAAATCAAAAAAAAGGAGTGGAGAAAGGGAATCTTCCTTGGTTACAAGAGAATGCTGGTTTCTAAAATATACTGCTTTCATTGAAAAACATCAATAGATAAAATGACATATGATCATGATCGTACAATTCAGTAATATTTTTAAAGACAAAAACAAAAGAAAAGTTCCCACTTAAATTTTTTGCCAAGGTGGGAAATCCCACATTGTATTTTTTCCCACTGTGAACCCTGGTAGATATATGTTTAGATCTTTGGTGAAGTTAGAGGAGTGGGTATTTGGGGCTTCTGCAACTTAAATTTTTGTAACTGGTCTTACATCTATAATGCTTAGGCTAACTCCAGGGGGCCAGGGTTCGAGGGCTCTCCCCAGGAAACTTTTTGAAATCTTCCTAGCAATGCAATTTCGGGATACTTTGGTGATGTTAGGGGAAACAGAAAGGAGTTTGGTTACTCTTTTTCCGAAAGAAAGACTTATATCTTTTAAGTTACTTTTGGTGTCGCTCCTGATAGTGTTCAATGTCCTTTCCCTGAAAGTGTTTCTGAAAGTAAGTGTCTTAAAAGCGTAATTTCTCTTTTCTTTCTTTCTTTTTTAAAACTTGTGATCTGAATTTTTTGCCGGGGGGGGGGAGGAGTTGACTTGCTCCGAGGGGGTAGACCCCCCCCCCCCCCCGGGAGATGCCTGAAATAAACACGAAGTATATCTTTAGAGACAAGTATTTATGACTAGTAAATTTTCAACTCTTTTACACTTCTTATTGGTGTTTAGTCTGTACATTTTTAGGGTGACCCCTCCTTTCACCAACCCTAGTTACGCCTATGCAATCGAGCGCCACAAATACGCCGACCTGAAATCCACCAACGTCCGAAACCCGCGTTCATTTTGTCTCAAACTGGTTTTGCAGAAAAGTCATTTTTGCAAACGCAAAAAAACTAATATATTTTTGGGGCCAAAATCTGCCAATGACGAATTTAGGAATGTTAAATCCTCAACAATGGAGTAAAAAGATACTCCCAATGCTATTACAATACCAAACCGCAAATTCAAAATCCCAAAATTCAGAAAAATCGTAAAATTCAGCATTTTTCAAAAGAATTTCCAATTTTTTTTTGGCTAATTCAAAAAAATATTAATCTAAGAAGCTGTTAAATCAATAAATAACAGTAACTTTTGATTCAAATAGGAGCAATATTGTAGATATGTTTTTGATTTACATGAACTAAACTCGGGAAACCAAGATAAAACTGGAAAACCCTACTATGTTGAAAGATGAAAATTGATTTCTTGAACTAGGTTAAATATTTTTTCCCCTATAAAAAATTAATTATTATTTTCCTTAAGTTCTTAAAAGTTCGTTTTTCAAGTTTTATTCCCTTAAGAAAGAGAGAGAAAGAAAGATAAAGGAACTTGCTCTATTTGTTTATCATAAATGGCGCCCAGTAACTTTGTAATTTGTACAAATGGCTGGCGCGTTGATTTGACTTCTCTGTTAATATTTTTTTAGATTTGATGCAGCTCTTATTTCTTTTTCATGCAATTGCAGGTGATTAGTGAAATGGTGAACTACCATGTGTGGGTATGGTTTATTTTTGCTGAATTGTGTGTTGTAATTTGGAGCATTTTACTGAAATCCATGAATAAGTTTTTTTTTTTTTTTTTTTGTTTGGTAAAATATATTAACACATGGATTTACTTATATTTCCTTTTCAAAAAAAAGTTGCTTATTTATCAACCCGTTTAGAAAACAGTGCAATTTGAAGTAAAATGCGCATATCAAAGTTGATGTTTACCAGGGTTCGCGCTAGGCCGCGCGATTCCCGCAAAATTTTTGAAATCCCACTCAAAAAAAATTTTTTTTGAGCTTAAACTTTAAAATTCTCACTTAAAATTTTGGTCAAGAGGGAAAATCCCACCTTGTATTTTTCCCCAGTGTGAACCCTGTTTACGTATATCCCCCATTTTGGGTCGGGCTCCGAAATTCGGAAAATTCCGATGTAAGGCCCAGCGCTACCTTGTGGCTAAAAAATAAGTGTTCTTAAACATGTTTAAGGGTGGGGGGAAACAAAGAGGTGTCACATTATTCGCGTATAATTATTCACACCTGGGAAACTCGTGAACTTTTTTTAACATAGTTAACCTAAAGTGGCCTGTAATCCGCACAACCACTTCCCCCAAGTTGTGCAGATTTTTGACCCTCGACTGTATATATCAGGAATGCACAAACTATGGCTCGCCGAGCCTTTTGAATTGGCCCGCTAGTGTAGTTGATAAAAAAAATAATAATTATAATAAAATTTAAAAAAAAAAATACGGAAAAAAAATAACTGTAAAAAAAAAAACTTACGAAAAAAAAAGTAGTAAAAAAATACTATCGCTGCGCCGCTACTGAATCTTGGTCGCAATTTTCGGAACTAATCGCCATACTTAATTTTATTTTTTGGGAATACTTCAGAAACTAATCAAATCATGATAAAAGTGGTAGAATATTGCATTGTCATCTGGTTCTGAGCTATGTGTAACGTTTCAGAACAATAGCTTATCGGGAAATGGTCGAAAATTCGATTGCTGGATTCTTCGAACAGCCATTATGTGCGTTATTTCGTCTATAAAGGAATTTTGTCCCATTCCTGCTATAATTTCTTTAGTTAATTCAAAGCAACGATCGTTAGACATAGCAGGCAAAATGCCAATATTATCGTCTTCATCGCTATCTTGCTCTTTGTCATCGTTCGGGTGTAGCACCATTTGGATGCTTTCCGAATCGGACATCTTGTTTATCAAATTATTAATTTCGTAAAATCTGATCATCAATCATTTTTACAGCAATAAATGATTTCAAAAAGGAGGAAAACGAAATGTAAGAAGCATGTTTACATGCAGAAACGCGCAAATTTCATACTTGTGTAAAATGACTTCGCTTTTGCGAACTCGATTGTGATAAAGAATTCATGTTCACAGTTGCAATGTTTGTTGCCATAATATCAATTTTAAATTCTTATTACCTTATTAGCTGTTAAATAAATAAAAAAATATATACAACAAAAATAAACGAGGTTTAATTTTCACACGATCAGCTATTTCGGAAAAATCGCGAATCTGTCGTATTAGAAATTTTCCGAACTTTCGTATAGTCCGACTTTTGATGCAATTCGTCTTCTGACAATACTGACGAGACAATTAAATGTATAAGAATATAATTACTTATTTCTTTCCTATTTTAATTATTGAAATAAAATAGAGAAAAAGTCTGATTTTTCTCAAATATCGTTGGAGATTTTTTTTTTCTAATTTCCCTCTGCAAGTTGACGCCCCCCTCCCCTGAAAAAACATCGTTTTTAGACTAAATTGTTCGACTTATAAACACTGAATATGTTACTTGTAACGGAAAAATGCGTATTTTTAAAAGCATTTTCAAAATTTCGTATTTTTACTAAATGGGCAAAAAAAACGCGAACTTTTCAAAAATGGCGGGAAATTCACGAAAAAATTCCCGGTTTCCTGGTTTCCGGATAAGAGGTTCCGTACTGTATTACTATGCCAATTTAACAAATAAGATTTTGTAAATGGTTAGTTAAAAAAACAATTCTACTAGCCAAATTGACTAGTAGTAATTCTGAATCGCAAGGGTTTAACATGATATACCGACTCGCAGCATTTGGATTTTGCTAGTTAATATATGTGTGTTTATTTCTTTTGTATTTATATTCGCACTTTTAATTAATTTCTCATTTTAACTCTTAATATATATGTTAAATTTTACATTATAAAATGTCAAAGAAAAATTATCTCAATTGTAAAGAACGTTATAATTTAGAGAATAATGCTGTGTTTTTCTAAGTTTAAATTACCTTTTTATTTTCCATTTGTTTCATTTTCAATATTTGCACACATTTTTGTAAAAAACTTTAGTATTCCTCTTTTTTGCCATTTGACCAATCACTTAATTGATATATCCTACAAAAGTTGTGCAATTAATTGAAACTTTTATTTAATAATCTGTTCTTGAGTACAGTAATTATTAATACATGCAATTTGTACATATTACCTCTAAATAAAACCTGAAATACATCCTGTATTTTTATGAATAAAATATTATGTTACTTTGGCCCCCAACCTGATACTTTCTAATTTTGTGGCCCTTCACCCAAAAAAATTTGTGCATCCCTGGTATATAAAAAATTCATAGGTAAAAAGCAACAAAATACATACCCCCCCCCCTTCCCAATGGTCCCATATTTTAATAATTATATCTTAAATTATGGTAACCAATAATCATTTTTGATAAGCTGATTTTTAGAAAGAGTTAATGTTTAAACAATTCTATTTTGGAATTCTTACATTTATTTTCTTTCATTGGTTTATTCATTAGTTTATATATATGTAGTTAAAATGTATGTTTTAATTTCAATATATACAAAATTCTTCATGTGCACCATCAATATTCTTTTTTTATTCACGCAACTACTTGGTATTCGGCAGAGTATTAAATGGTCGAGTACTTGGTACTCGTCCAAAGTGCTACTTGGTACATCCCTAGTAGAGAAGAACATTTTTTGAAAGTGATTGATAAAATAATAATAAGTAATGATTGGCAAGGGTGTGTTAATTAAATTATGTAGAACCAATGACATGTAGGGGTGAGTGTTGTACCTTGGGACATTGGCAATTTCTAAAAACCTATTGGCAACATTAACATTTTTTTTATTTCTAATTGTGACCTTAACCAGCAGATAGCATCACAGTAAAATGCAGCATTAGAAGCACTGAATTGATGACTTGGTGAGAGAAAGTAAATTTCATCACTCAAAAGTAAATATCTTTCTCATTCTAATTTCATTTACTGAAATAGCATTTGTAAAACTATTCTACTGAATTTTAATTGGATATTGCACAGAAGATTTTTAAATGTTTTGGTTATGAGAAACTGATGATACTGCATTTTGATTGACCACCATTTTGATTTTATTTAAACCATGTGATGATTGTACCTTGGGACAGTAAACTGTGTTGTACCTTGCGACATGTCTCAAGGTACAACATACACATGGTTCTTAATAATTTGGATATATTTTAGTATAAAGAGAGATATTCTAATCAAATGCAGTATTTCAAATACACGAATTGTAAGAATATGATGCTATATTTTAGTTCAATAATGTTACGAATTTGTCAATGTAATAATGTGTAAATTACACATTACAGTAATGTATCTTCTAGTGCTTTAAAAAAATAAAGTTTTTGATTTTTCGTATAAAATTGGTTATGTATATGACTGTTGCATGAAACACGAAGTATGTCTCAAGGTACAACAGGGTGTTGTACCTTGGGACAGTTTTCAGTTACTACTTAAAATGGCTGGCATTTTTTTATTTTTAAACTGTTTGAATTTGAAAAAATATATTATAGAGGATAATGTTGGTGTATTTAAATAGTGTCTTCAGACTTTAAATCTAATTTTAATTTTTGAAGTTAAAAATTAAAATGTGAAAAGTGTCCCAAGGTACAACCCTCTCCCCCCTATAGTATATATGACTAACTTTTTGTCTCTGTCACATTTGTTCTGAATTCCGCATGAGAATGAAAGCTACCGATGTATTCAAAGTCAGAGCTCTCATTTTTTACATTAAAAAAAAAAACACAAGTCTCAGGAGGGGCAATTACTCTAAGGTCCACCCTGGAGTAGGGAATTGAATATATTGAAGAAATATTTATACAGTTATCACATCATTAATTTTGACATTTACATAAACAACACACAAATACAAAATAGACATGACTATATTGCTACACTACCTGGGTTCGCGCTAGGCCGCGCGATTCCCACAGTACTTTTTGAAATCCCACTCAAAAAAAGTTCATTTGCGTGCTGTTCATGCAACTAGAGACACAGAGGACAAAATTTTAAAAAGGTTACAAAAGAATACTGGTTTCTAAAATGTACTGTTTTCATCGAAAAACAGCAATAGATAAAATGACATATGATCAGAAAAAATAGTGGAAATATTAAACTAATTTTTAGGCTTTTTTTGTGAAAATCACACATTAAAGAATTTTGGTTAAATAACCAAAATACCAGAGGATCTTTTTCATGCTTAACATTTGATAAAGCGCCCATTTTTGCGATCGCGAATTTTGTGAAGGATCCGTTTTGTGTGAACCTTGTTGATGTTTATTCTTTCTTTGCTGAGCATAGCTTAGATAATCATCTTTTATTACATAGTTTGTATTGGACCATGATCGGACAATTTAGTAATATTTTTAAAGATGAAAACAAAAAGAAAAGTTCCCACTTAAATTTTAAAAATCCCACTTAAAATTTTGGTCAAGGAGGGAAATCCCACCTTATGTTTCGTCCCAGTGTGAACCCTGCACTACTTCAATCCAATCTAACACGATTCACAACACATCTAGAGCTTCAAACACCCTTTGTCTCTTTGAGAGGATGAGTGTTAGATTTCAAAGAATTTAACACTCATCCCTATCAATACTGAAAAAATAAAGTGAGTCTTCCGCCTAAAAGTGTCTTAACCGTTTACCTGCCAATGTTCCAAAAATGGAACATGATAGTTGAGTAAACAGTTTCCCTAAAAATAATGTTCCTATTACGTACTCTTTTTCTAAGCTTGTAAAGCATGTTTTGAACTATTTTTTGAATTTTAATTTGAATCTTTATCTATATAAGTTTTTTTTTTTTTTTTTTTTAATGATTTTTCGAAATTTACGAATTTTTTAGAGTTTTGTCGCTTTTTACACGCAAATTTACCAAAAATCGGCCTTTTCACAAAATTATATAATATTCGTTTTACATCTACAGAATACTTCAATGTATGATGCTAAAATATTAGCAAATAACTTGGATGATATTTCAAAAAGCTACGCATGTTCAAAAAAGATTGTTCCAATTTTGGAACAATGGCGGTTCTAAGGAGTGACTTCCCGGAAAAGCGTCACTCGGTTTTACAGGGGGAATTCCGCACTCTTTCATTTTCTTATCTTTCTTTTTACAATGTATTCATGCAGATGTTTTAAAAACAGGTGTTTTTACAGGTGTTTAAGTTTATACTTTGAAAAGGTGCTGAGTAGGGGTTGAAAAAAATAAATAAATAAAAGAAAGGGTACCAGAGAGCCCAAGGAAGAATTTGCTGTGCACCTGTCCTCTGACCATTGACTAAATTAACTAAGTTTAAAGTAAGTTATACCTATCTAAATACCCCTAGTTTATTTAGTTAAATGGTACTGAATGAGTTACAAAGTCATGTGATACTAAATGAATAACGAATCTGAAAGAGCAGTTTTCAAGGGGACTTTCAGATTTGCTATGTTTTCTGAGCTATTAGTAACATTTTTTTTTTCTCAATTTAGTTAGACGCTTACCAAGCGTAAGCAAATACTAAAAAAATGTCAAAAAGATTCCTAACTGTTGAACAAGCTGTGGTGTGTTTAGAAACCTTATCAAATTCGGATCTATCTGATACAGATATATGCCAGTTACCTCCTGGTGAACTGGGTAAAAAACTGAAGAAGAAGACATTATAAAACATGATTTAGAGCCAATTATGCCAACTGACATATGTGGAATGGTAGACATTCTTTTAAACAACTCTGATGAAATTTTGCCAACAAAATCGGGGGGGGGGGGGAGTTATGCGCATTAGGAAATGAAAGTAAAAAGAAAACAAAAACAAATGTCACGTAGCGGAAAGAATCTACTTTCAATGAACAAATCAAAACTGAAAATATTGAAACTCTCCGGCGTACATTTCCAAACATGATGAATTTTTCACGAATTGATTTCTTCTTTAAAATTTTGCCTTTGGAGTTCATAGAACACTTGAAGCATATGACTAACTCATAGGCGTAACTAGGGTTGGTGAAAGGGGGGGGTCACACTAAAAATGTACAGACCAAACACCAATAAAAAGTGTAAAAGAGTTGAAAATTTATTAGTCATAAATACTTGTCTCTAAAAACATACTCCGTGTTTATTTCAGGCATCTCCCGGGGGGGGGGGGGGGAGCTACCCCCTCGGAGCAAGTCAATTCCTCCCCCTCCCCCTGACAAAAAACCTTCAGATCACAAGTTTTAAAAAAAGAAAGAAAAGAAAAATTACGCGTTTAAGGCACTTTACTTTCCGAAACACTTTCAGGAAAGGACATTGAACACTATCACGAGCGACACCAAAAGTAACTTAAAAGACATAAGACTTTATTTTGGAAAAAAATGGGGGGGGGGGGGGGAGAGTAACCAAACTCCTTTCTGTTTCCTCTAACATCACCAAAGTGTCCCGAAATTGCATTGCTAGGAAGATTTCAAAAAGTTTCCTGGGGAGAGCCCTCGAAGCCTTGCCTCCAGAGTTAGCCTAAGCATTATAGATGTAAGACCAGTTACAAACATTTAAGTTGCAGAAGCCCCAAATACCCACTCCTCTAACTTCACCAAAGATCCAAACATACATCTACTATATATACATCAAAAAGCTATCATATTATATGTAAAAAAAATCCTATTAGCATCATTTCTAGTCATATATATCTATATATATGTATATATAAAGGGTATGATTTTGAAGCATGCACTGCCCTTCCTAATTCTTAACTCGCTCCCCCTGCTCCGGAGCCAAGGCAGTATCCAGAATTGTTTTCGGGGGGGGGGGCCCAGACTTCGACACACTTATGTTAAGCAAATTTTCAGGGAGGAATATATGATACATTGCAAAAGATTTCGGGGGGGGGGGGGGCGGCCCGTGGGTCCCCCTTCCCTTCTGGATACGGCCTTGATTCACAAAAACATTAAACATTCATTACTAGATCTATTAGTTTATTTTTTAATTCAAATGCAATAGAATATTCAATATTCAGCGCTAAGCAATCTTCTATGTCCAGGCATTCATAATATTAAAACTGGGAAATAGTGGAATTTTAGGGGAAAAAAATCCAAATTCCCCAACAAATATGATCATCCCCACAGTAAATTTTTAAAAATTTTGTTAAATTTGTAGCAAAACATACCTCAGAAGTGGAAGCGTCTGAATTGAATTTTCTTTTTTTTTTTTGGATGAGGAACGTGTCCATCGCTGCAGTGCAAACATTATTATGTATCGAAAATAACTAAAAATTTAGCTTAAATATAAATAATACTTGATTGTAAATTAAAGTGCAGCATTAAACCGTAGCAGTGAGATTGGAAACGTTGAACGAATGATTTCCAGAGTCGTAAGGCAATCAGTGATGGACCATAATAAGAAAAAAAAACATTTAAAATATAAGAGATGAGAGAACATCTGTAAATGAGAATGCAATGCAAATACAGTTCATCAGTTTTCCAATTGGCTCATCTACAAAAAAGATTTTACCAAAATGGGTGTTTGGACAGGAAGTCATAAATAAATACAAATTGCTCTTTAAGTTTCTTGATGAGCATCACTTCCTGGCTTGAGGGTTTAATCCATTAGGACAATTGTTGGCTAGGGGTCCTTTATTTTCAGACCCCAGCGCCGAGTTATCAGAAAACAAAACTCCATCATAGTAGAGAATATTTTCCACGAAACTTATTACTTGTGCGATTGTATACCAAAATTGCTGCCTTTGGGTAAAAAGGACATCAAGAAGGAAAGAAAACCATCTGGAGTGATTGAAAGGATCTCTGTTTGTGTGTGTGTTGTACGGGGATTGAAGCCACCTTTTGCTGTAACCCCCCCCCCCCCCAAGGTGATAAGGGGGTTGATTATAACCAGATGAAAAGTCCTCTTTATTATGAGCTGCATACTTTGGTCATGATCACAACCCTTCACAGAAAGAGGAAATAAAATCATATGCATATGTGTTTAATTTTCTTAGGGAAAAAAAATATGTGCTTTGCAAGGCCGTAGCCAGAAATTTTGTGAGCCTAAATGTGCCTCAATAAGTCAAACCCAAAGGGGGGGGGTTTGAACCCCCAAACCCCCCCCCCCCTGGTTACGCCTATGGACTAACTTATATGCATTACAAAAAGGAGAAACACTTGATGTTGACAGTAATGACATACTAGTTTTTCGGATTGCTCCATTTGAGTGGCTATCATTCTGTTCCATCTGAAGACATGTATTGGAGCAGTGCAGAAGACACATCAATACCAATTGTGCCAACAATTATGCCACGAAATAGATTTTGAAAAATAAAAAATAATTTTCATTTATGGTGAAAAGTGAATTCACCAACAATGCTTTATTTCTTATCATGGACAATTAATTTTTCAGATAATTGAAAACGTATGTTGTATGTTGTTCTGTAATGCAGGTATGTGCCAAAGCATCAATTAAAATAAATAATTTTCTGAAATAAAATATACTAAGAGCAAGAATGTTCAAAAAATCATTTAGTATAAAAAAACTTGAATTTTGGAAAAAAAATGCATCCAAAACGCCAATGTTCCAAAAATGGAACACACTAAAAAACTAGGTAAAAAAAAAATTTCTTGAATTTTTTTTATTATTCCATATTTATTAAGTATAAACATGATCAATTTCAAAAATTTATGCATATTTGGTTATCCGTTAATAGTTCGGCATGTAAACGGTTAATCTTTTTTAAGTCACTCAGTGATATATCAGCAAATCGTTAAGCAACAGAGCTATTAGTGTTCTCTGATGAACAAAAAACATTTGCAGGACAGAAAATCTGCAATAAAACTAACAAATAAAATTAAAACAACCAAAGTAACAAATTTGTATTTATTCAACAAAATTAATTTAGGGCACCATACTTCAAGTGAAATGTTTTTCTAACTTGTAAGTGACCCTTTCAAAATATTTTTAATTTTTAATTAACTTTGAAACTATGAACAAGAAGAATTACTTTAAATGAAATTAAAAAACCCTGTTATGATGAGAAGCAATTGAGAACTTTAAATTATATTGCAGTACAACCTTGTTCATTCGGTTCAGGAATAAATTTCTCTCTTTGATAAAGTGTTTAAAAGCTTTTTCTTACAACTATTGTGATAAAAAGTTACCATAATTTACGGTAAGTCTGCTTATTAAAGGATTTATTTTGCTTATTGCCCATATTACCCGGCTTGAGCAAGTTTTTGATTCTCTGAATCACCTTTGGTTTAGGTTAATCCAGATAAACAAAGTTTTACTGTAGAGCAAAAGATCAATGAATATTATTCTGCCTTTATATTTTATAAGATTGACATTAATATTTATAAACAAATTTTAAACATTTAGTCCAAATATTATTTCAACAACAGAAGGAGAAACACCAATGACTAATATTAGAACACAAAATTATAAATCACAAAGCTAACTATGAAAATATTTTCAGTCTTATGGAATGTCATTATATTATTAAAGAGAAGAAAGTAGAAAATTTCTATCTATTACCTGTTACTTAGAAGTAACTAAGAAAAAGTCCATCACAACTAATTGAGAAACAAGTAACTATATTCATTGTCCCAATAGCAGAGTAGATGTTTTGTTTCAAGAAGTTACTATCATTATATACTAGAGTGATTTCACGAGCAAGTTTTCATAAGATTAAACAAGTTTATGCATATAACCGTGATAATACAAAACTAGACATCACTATAACTAAAAATGTCATGGATACGACAGTTCAATCAAACTGTGGACTTTAATAAATAATAGTATGTGAACTGAATACTCATTGCTTTTTCCGGAACATTCTCTTCGCATGAAAGTCATATTATTTCGTTTTGTGAGTTGTTAAAGGATAATAGTCACACAAAAACCATGCACAATATGATTAGGGCTTCAGGATAATTAGGATCTCACCAGTTCGGAAGAGATACTCATGTACTATGAGTAATAATTATTTTCACAACGCCGAAGTATAACAGAGTTGACAACATGCTGCGCACATATATTTTCAAACACGAAAGCCACATGTCCAGTAAATAACTGTACATGACTCCTCAAATTTAGTCTGATTCACAAAAATATGTTATTATGCGTTGACACGGCCGGCGTATCAACAAAAGCAAGTGACACCAAACGTAAATAACAACAACGGCGGTTACGCACTAGTAACCGACATTTAAAGCACGCTAAACCATTTTTGCTGATCTTCTCAACTACAGAAGAAGTGAAAGTGATAATAGTTTTTGAGCTAACTACTTAGCCTCATGTAGAAAATATAAAGAAAATTTACTTCAATGCTACAGTTTTCTGAAATAAAGCTTTAAAGCACTCGGGAAGCACTCTAAAGCTTTAAAGTTTTAAAGCTCTCGTTTGCTGCATCATCTTTGAAGAAATTGCTAAACGAATAACAAAATATGCGAACATGTTATATTTCAGAAATAAAAACATTAAATAAGTGCATTGAATTTTACCCGTTTGTAAAATGTGAAAGTAGAACTTTTATGACGTAACACACAAAAAATATCACTTAAATGATGCTGAGTTTAGAACAAATGATTTATAACTCATTCAACTTTTGAATGTATTTGAGGTTTTAAGAAAAAATAGTAGGATTAGGGGAACTTTCGTGCTGTGCTTGTTTAGCCAAACATAAGTACCCAACATGGGTCATTTTGATTACACCCAATACCGGAACGCTGTAACAATTTTTGAACGCGTATTGCTATGTTATGTTGACTTAACATAACATAGCAATACGCAAATATACTGCCCGTTCTCGAAACACGCGCCTGTTACCGTTGTGCGGTTCTACTTTAAAAAGAGTGATAAGTTCAGTGAATGGGCACTTCTTAATCTTAAGCGTGCTCCTTCCCCCCCCCCCCCCAACATGTTTTTTTTTTTCTTTTTCTTTTCTCTTCTCTCAATGTTACTTTCAATTTCCAATTTCTACCCTGTTTCGCGTGATGCAAGTCAAAATGTTTCTATTTATTCCTCACAGCGTTTGTTCAAGCAAAAAATAAAGCTTTTAGGAACTTTTTTATACACTCTCAATGGCTCCCAATGGTGCAACCAAAAAACGTTATTAGCAGGGATCTGGAGACGTACTATACGTTGTATATTGAAATGTATTTATGATTATTATGAGTCGTTTATATTTTACAAACAAACAAACAAGAAATAATACACATTTTTATAGAAATTAATCATTTAAATGGATTAAGGCTTACCAACCCGTGTTCGGCTTAACATCACATGTTCAGATCGATACGGTTTCGGTTATATCAGTTCAATGGGATACTTTCACGCCAAGAAGAAGAATACCGCGGCAAAGGGGGCTGTATGGCAAACAAACGCAAGTGTTAATGTTATTTGATTTGGGAAAGTCGCGCTTGATCTTAAAATCGTCTTTTTTCATAAAGAAAAATGGATACCCACTGTTGTGCCTATGGATGCACAAATAATAGTGTAAAGCAAGAATGCAAAGAGAAAAAAATATCGTCCCATTTGCTTCCCTATTCGAATCAAGATTGGTTTTGCATTACAATTGCTAAACATCTTTTTATATTGTATAATTATAATTATATTGCTTAAATTTAATAGTTTGGTCATAAGTAAACAAACATTAAATTTGCTTAGATGGTATGAATATATTTGTATGTTAACTATTTCATTTGCTTGTCTTTCCGTTATGAGTTTAAAATGAAAAATTACCTTTCACTTATGTAGTGTGTCAAGGTTCATTGTTGTTGCCGTGTCCTCGCGCGTGGCGAGGAGGAATGGGTACGCTGCTCCTGAGTCTAACGGGGCCCTTATAGGCAGGAGTCCGATTTCTGCCCCTTTGAAAGGTCTTTTAATTTTTTGAACCAGCTCCCAGATGAGAGACCGTTACCTGTGATTGGCACCCCCAGAGGTATCGTTTCACTTAGTGGACATTGGAGCCACACATATTTAACGTGCACCAGCTCCCTTTAGCGAACACGGCCCTACAGGAACCAGCCGCGAGAGGTTGTCACCCTCCCAAACACTGACCTAAGTCGATGTTGCTTCACTTTCGGTGCTCTGCGGGAACCGAGCTTCTACCGACTGGTCCACTGAGGGACAGTCAAGGTTCGTCAGAAATAGAAATGTAAGCAAGAGAGTAGTATAAGTGAAAAAACATAAATGCTTACTGCAGAACTCAACATAAGTGCTTATTCTACATATTACTGAAGACAATAAATAAGACTGGTTCTACAAAACAGTAATACATTATGTTCATTGATTTTATTAGAACACAAAATGATTACATAAATAAAAGGACTCTTTTATTCTGAGAAAATGATGGGTTCAGATAACTTGCTTCTCAGATATCAATATGTATTTTCTGCAAATACCTACTTATTCTAGCTAGTAATTAAATGTGCTACATGTACATGGCACTCAAATAAATAATATTTTAATTGAATTGTTTTCAACTGCAAAATATGAATGCCAGATAAACTGACCAAAATATTACAACGGTTTAAAATTACATGTTTACATCACTACCTGGATCTTTGCTCAGAGACCGAGTTTGTTGTTAAAATTCTGCCCTGTGGTGGATCTTGCTGGTGGAAAAATTTGTAAGATTGTTTGTAATTTATAAAAATACAATATAAGTTTAAGAACTAAATAAATGTGGATTCTGTAACAATATTTTATTCTACTCCATGGAATGGGATTGTGGTATTTTCCTGCGATGAAATTTGTTGTTTCGATGGAACCTGTATTATCCCAAAAATTTGGAAGTTATCACATTCAAAAAATAGAGAGTGCTTAGATTATTACATTAGGGATCATTCATAAATGATGTCGCGCTTCGAGGGGGGAGGGGGCTCGTGGAATTGCGACAAAGTGTGCCAAGGGGAGGGCAGATTGTAATATGAAGTGTGACATCAGGCTTATACAACATAGCGTGACATGTGACAAAGGGGGAGGGGGCTCCGTTGAAGTGTGACATTTTGTGACACAGGGGGCAGGGGGGTCAAATATATCGGAGAAAAGCGTGACATCATTTATGAACAGTCCCATACTCACAATTTATGTATGCTACTTCTTGATACAAAAATGCATTAATAAATGAATAAAAATTTGCAATCTTTTTTTCGAGTTACTTATATTTTTATATATGTTGCTAGGAGATGTTTTATTGTTCTACTTTTTTCTTACCTATCTAATTTTTAGTTTATACATTTTGCAGGGATGCACAAACCTTTTTGGGTGAAGGACCAAAAAATTAGAAAGTATCAGGTTGGGAGCCAAAGTAACGTAATGTTTTATTCATAAAAATACAGGGTGTATTTCAGTTTTTATTTAGAGGTAATATGTGCAAATTACATGTATTAATAATTACTGTACTCAGGAACAGATTATTAAATAGAAGTTTTTAAAAAATAATGTAAATGAATTCAAACGAATTGAAGTATAAGATTTCTAAACAATTAATTGCACAACATTTATACATATCAATGAAGTGATCGGTCAAATGGCAAAAAAGAGGAATACAGTGATCCCTCGTTTTTCGCGGTTAATGGGGACCAGAAACTTCCGCGAAAGCTGAAAAACCGCGAAGTAGGATTTTCCCTAAGGAACTTCCGTGTATGCGGGTACACGAATGTTTTAAGTATGTGAACAGTATTATACTTTACATATTTAAGACAAAATTACAACAGTATACGTATTTACTTAAACGTGTCAGTGCTAATTAATAAAGTTAATTACAAAACCTTATAGTACAGTAATCAACAATGCTTTCTGAGAGAGGCGAAGAGTCTTGTGTTGGTGGGAGTTTTTGAGAGCCCGTGGTATGTACACTGAGTCAACTCATCTCTTTGTTTGACATGCAGGGATCCTTCTCTCTCACGCATCAACATGAAACAACGCTCCTTTCCACAATGTGGCTGCCAACATAGTTGTATTTTTTTAATTTATATTTCTTCATCAATATTTTGGAAAAATCCGCGAAGCACTGAAGCCGCAAAACATGAAGCGCAAAGTGGCGAGGGAACACTGCACTAAAAATTTTTACAAAAATGTGTGCAAATTAGGAAAATGAAACAAATGGAAAATAAAAAGGTAATTTAAACTTAGTAAAACACAGCATTATTCTCTAAATTATAACTTTCTTTATAATTTAGGGAAACTAGAGCTTATTGAAAACTCTAGATATGGGTTATGCTCCCATTCTGAATTAAAATGCAAAAATTGCGATTTTATCAAAGGTTTTTCTTCATCGAAGAAAACAAACAATCAGTCTGAAATTAACAGCAGATTTGTTTATGGAATGCGTCAAATTGGAAAGGGTTTCGCAGCAGCTTTTAAACTTTGCAGCACAATAAATCTGCCTAAACTTGCTAAAGCAAGTTATGAGAAGCAAGAAAAAAAAGTTTTGAAAGCTGTGACTGAAATAGCTGAGGAGTCGATGAAAACTGCAGCAGGCGAAGTCCTTTCGAGCAATCGTAATAATGAATGGAGTTTCCGTTGACGGCACATGGCAGCGTAGAGGACATACGTCATTGAACAGCTGTGTTGCAGCTGTTTCTGTGGGCACCGGCAAAGTGTTAGATGTAGAAGTCATGTCATCCTATTGTCGCGTATGCAAACAAATACAAAAGGTATCAAGTAACACAGAATTTGTGTCTCTGAAAGCAGACCATGTTTGCCAATGTAATTTTGAAGGCTCATCAGCAAAGATGGAAACTGTAGGTGTGTCCAGAATTTTTCAGAGGTCTATGAGTCAACGCAAATTAAAATATACTAAATACTATGGCGACGGAGACTCCAAGGGTTTTTTAGGTGTTCAAAATGCTTATGGGTCCAACAGCGTAACCAAATTAGAGTGCATTGGACATATCCAGAAACGAGTAGGCTCTCGGTTGCGAAAACTGAAAGCAAAAAATAAAGGTCTTTCCGGAAAAGGAAAGTTGACAGATGGATTCATTGATAGGCTACAGAACTATTACGGGATTGCCATACATGCTAACGTGGGGAATGTGCAAGCCATGCAGCAAAACGTAATTGCATCTTTGTTTCATTGCTCATCAAGCTCCAAAAAACCCATGCATGGGCAATGTCCTGTTGGAGTGGACAGCTGGTGCTTTTATCAGCGAGAGAGAGCCCATGGCAAAAAATTTGTTAAGGAAAAATACCCTGGTTTGCCGAATAGCATAATTAATGTTATAAAACCCGTATATATGGAACTATGCTCCAGAGAACTGCTAAATAAATGTCTACATGGCAAAACGCAAATGAGTGTTTCAATGGCGTAATTTGGCAAAGGGTGCCGAAAGAAGTATTTGTTTCGTTAAAAACTGTGAAGTTAGGGGCCTATGATGCAGTAATCCAGTTTAATGAAGGATATCAAGGCAGTTTGAAGGTTCTGGACAAACTGAAAATATCAAACCCAGGATATTTTACTGTGAAAGGGTACCAGCAGCTAGACATAACCCGAATAAGTAATTCGCAACGCCATGCAACCCCAGTTGCTCAAAAGCGCCGGAAAATTTTTAAAGCTATTAGAAAGAAAAAAATTACTGTACTAAATACTACTGAAGGTGAACTTTATAAATCAGGAGCTTTTTAGTGCCACATTTTTAATGCAATTGGTAATAATTGCATTTTCAATATGTTTTTTGCTTTTTCTAGAAAATTTGATTTTTAATATTTTGATTTACCGCAAAACATCATAGCCCAAAAAGTTATGTATGTATTGTCTTGAAATTTTTTTGAGATCATTAGAAAGAGTTAATGCAGGGAATGAACCTCTGTTATGATTACATGTTCATTATTTTATGTTTTGTAGTGTCAAAAAGTCCTAAAATGTTTTAAATTTTGTCGTACTTTCTGATAATTGCTATGTTTAATTTTATAATTTTTTTAATCTTCTTCAGTTAACATAATAAAATTTGCAGAACACAAATTCCTTGATTTGAATTTGAGTTTTGGTGTTTTGCGTGGTACTATTTTATTTCGTTTTTCACTTACGTTTTGGTCCAAAGAATCAAATCTCTTAAAATTAATCAGCTTTTTTATATGTTATTCATGACTTTTAACCAAATTTCACAATATAGCGCACACAAAAAGTCATTATTTAAAAATTTAAAAAAAAACCTCTTCGAAGGTAGGCAGGCACCTTAACCAGTTGCGATTCAGAATCACTACTAGTCAATTTGGCTGGTTGAATTGTTTTTTTTTTTTTTTAACTAACCATTTACTAAATCTTATTAGTTAAATTGGCATAGTGATATTAAATTAATACAAAATGTTTGGTCTGAAATAAATTAGTTACAAAAAACAATTTTGAAAAATAAAGCAAGGTGTAAAGGTTTCTTTGCATCAAAATCAAAGGATTAATTATTCATATGACATTCAACAAAGAGAACAATAGTAATGATTAAACTTTGTGCAAAGTAATAGAAATAAAATTTCACGTTAAATTAAAGCACAAATGAGCATTAAAACGCAGACATATGTTTCGGGATCGCTTGGAATCCCTTTTGCAATGCGACAGGGAGCTTCTAGATGCAAAACATCCAAATGAAGCAGACAGAACAACAAAAACAAAGCTTATATAGCCTAAGAATTAACTGTAAACCAATGAGAATAAAGGTAGTGTGAAGTGGAAGTAGAAGTAGTATTAAAGGCACCAATAAGAGAGCAACAAACGAATGTAGTTGGAAGTACAGAAAGTAAAAAGGAATATCAATAAAAACAAAGAAAGAGACAACAGCATAAAAATGTGAAAATACATGAAAATTGCAAAAAAATAAAATAAAATACAAAGAATAAAATGGAAATAAAATAAGTACAGAAAATACCGAAACAAAAAGCAAAACAAAGTACACATGCAAAAGAGGGGGAGGGGGGGAGAGAGAAAAAAAAAAAAAAAAAAAAATTGACACAAAAAAGGAAAACTAACAAGAAAACCAAGAAAGAACAACAAATTAAAGGAACTTATGCCAGACCTGTGAAAAATAAGGAGTTGAGGAAGAATCATTAACCAAATTAGAACTATTCCTGTTAATATGATAAGCTTCCCAAAAGTCAAGTTCTAAAGGGGAAGAACATTTTTGAATAATTTTCCCAGAATTGAAATCAAAAGAGTGGTTGGAATTCCAACAATGTTGAGCAATGCTAGACTTATTCAGCTCTTGCTTTCGTACATAACCTTTATGCTCATTTAACCGAATTTTCAGAGCACGTTTTGTCTGTCCAATGTAAGAAAGGCCGCAACGGCAACTAATTTGGTAAATACCCCAAGTATTAAGTTGATCAACAGGATCTTTAAGAGAAGAGAAGGAAAGTTTGTTGCTAGGAGCAAAAACAACTTGAAATTGAAACCTTTTTAGGATTTTAGCAATACGAAAACTTACAGAATGAAAGAATGGTAACACAACCAAATCCTTTCTAGAAACCACATGATTGGGACCAGAAGTTTTTTTAGAAAGTTTGTTATGAATAGAATCAATTAAAGAGTGAGAAAATCCTCTATCAACAGCTACAGCTTTCAGATAGTTGAGTTCAATCTTGAGAAGCTCAGGAGAAGAGCAAATATTAATAGCACGATGGACAAGAGCATTAAAAGCCGAATATTTTTGGTTGGGAGGATGAGACGATAGTCTGTGAGGAGGTAAAGAAACAGCGAAAGGTTTACGATAGACAGAAGTTGTGAAACCAGACTCACTCCTAGAAATCAAAACATCAAGAAACGCGAGGCTACTATTAAGTTCTTTCTCACAAGAAAACTGGATATTAGAATCAATGGAGTTCATAATCGAAAGAGCATCATCAATACCTAACAAGTTACTGTCCGTTAGGACAAAACAATCATCCACATAACGAACATAAAATTGAAATTGCAATTTTTGGAATAGTTTTTCCTCAAAATAATGCATATAGAAATCACTTAAAATAGGACTAAGAGGACTTCCCATGGCTAGGCCATCTACCATAGCATAGAATTTACCATTAAATACAAAAGTGCTCTGTTGCAAGCACACACGAGTAAGAAAAACTAATTCCTCGATTTCCACAGAAGTAAAATGGAATTCAGAAAGCCTTTTCCTGAGGCAAGTCAAAGCGCCATCAACAGGAACATTAGTAAACAAAGAATTAACATCAAAAGAGGCCATAACCGAATTATTCGGAACGAAGTTATGAAGTTTCTTAACAAAATCGGTGGAATTTTTAACAGTGAAAACATTCCGACTCCTAAGTGGAGAAAACACAGAAACTAAATACTTGGAAAGTTTATATGAAGCAGTGCCAATATTGGAAACAATTGGTCTGAAAGGAATACCTGCCTTGTGTACCTTCGGTAAAGCATAGAAACGCGCACAATTAGCAACAGAAGGAATCACAGACCGTTTAGCAATCAAAGGAATAGAATGAACAGACTTAACAGCAGAGGAAATAGCTTTTAACTCCTTGTCGCTAGGATCTTTATAAATTTCAGAATAAGGACCAGAAGCAATTAAATCATCAGTTTTTTCAACATAAGATGATTTATTAAGAACAACAATCTGACCACCCTTGTCAGCTTTGGTAATGACCAAATCAGAATTTGAAACTAAATTATTGACACAGCGTTTCACAGAATGGGTAAAACCAGGGATTCCAAGCGATCCCGAAACATATGTCTGCGTTTTAATGCTCATTTGTGCTTTAATTTAACGTGAAATTTTATTTCTATTACTTTGCACAAAGTTTAATCATTACTATCTGTTAGGCTTAACGTGCCTGAATTTGTTCTTCTTTCTTTTGTTTTGTTCTCCCATCTGTTCGCTGCTTGGTGAGTTTTTGATTTTTGTTCTTTCCTCATTGCTTTTCTTGACTGTGTTTATTTTTGCTTTTTTGTTTTTCTGACATTTGTTCCGCATATTGTTACGTGGTGTATGTTTTGCAATTTGTTCTTTCTGTTTCTTTTTGTTTATTGAACGGTTTAGCTATTGTTTTTTCCCCTTATGTTTTGTTTGTTTTGATTCTGGTTATGTCTCAAGTTAACAGATTTTGTAATCTACGAATTAAAAAGGTTCGGTTTTTGAACCATTTAAAATTTCTCCAGGCTTGCAGGCGCAAGAAAGTCATTCCTAAGTTTATCACTTTAAAGTGTAATTTACCGCGTTCTGTTAGGGTTGATAAGGTAATTTTTCGTTCTAAATTAGCTTTACTTAGAGCTTCTATCCAGGAAACTAGGAAAAAACTTTCGTTCATAGAACGTGAACTTTATGATTTACATCTTTCTGTATCTAATTCTAATTTCGATTTTGATTCTATTGATAGAATGTCATGGGCGAGAGCTCTTCATTCATCTGACAGTCACAAAATTACTTTAAATAAGAAATTTACCAAGTTGTGTAACGATTCAAATGTTCCTGTTCCGGCTGATTTGCCTCTTGTTAATAGGAATGCGGTTGTAAATCTTTCGAAATTTTCTTTGAATAGTAATGAAATTAATGCTTTGAAATGTAATAACAATTTTGCTTTGGCTAAAAAGCCTTCTTTTTCTGAACTTATTGCTCCGGTTGAAAAAGCTTTCAAATTTAGTGCCTTAACTTCCACTCAAAAAGAGTCAGTTCGGCATCTTATTGCTTCCAATGTTGATTTCAATTCAAAAGTTCCTAATATTGGTTTTACCCATTCTGTGA
The DNA here is from genome assembly GCA_038502835.1 of Octonoba sinensis. NCBI lineage: Eukaryota > Metazoa > Arthropoda > Arachnida > Araneae > Uloboridae > Octonoba > Octonoba sinensis. Next base: position 31,213,598 of record CM076598.1, read on the forward strand.
AACGCTGTGTCAATAATTTAGTTTCAAATTCTGATTTGGTCATTACCAAAGCTGACAAGGGTGGTCAGATTGTTGTTCTTAATAAATCATTTTATGTTGAAAAAACTGATGATTTAATTGCTTCTGGTCCTTATTCTGAAATTTATAAAGATCCTAGCGACAAGGAGTTAAAAGCTATTTCCTCTGCTGTTAAGTCTGTTCATTCTATTCCTTTGATTGCTAAACGGTCTGTGATTCCTTCTGTTGCTAATTGTGCGCGTTTCTATGCTTTACCGAAGGTACACAAGGCAGGTATTCCTTTCAGACCAATTGTTTCCAATATTGGCACTGCTTCATATAAACTTTCCAAGTATTTAGTTTCTGTGTTTTCTCCACTTAGGAGTCGGAATGTTTTCACTGTTAAAAATTCCACCGATTTTGTTAAGAAACTTCATAACTTCGTTCCGAATAATTCGGTTATGGCCTCTTTTGATGTTAATTCTTTGTTTACTAATGTTCCTGTTGATGGCGCTTTGACTTGCCTCAGGAAAAGGCTTTCTGAATTCCATTTTACTTCTGTGGAAATCGAGGAATTAGTTTTTCTTACTCGTGTGTGCTTGCAACAGAGCACTTTTGTATTTAATGGTAAATTCTATGCTATGGTAGATGGCCTAGCCATGGGAAGTCCTCTTAGTCCTATTTTAAGTGATTTCTATATGCATTATTTTGAGGAAAAACTATTCCAAAAATTGCAATTTCAATTTTATGTTCGTTATGTGGATGATTGTTTTGTCCTAACGGACAGTAACTTGTTAGGTATTGATGATGCTCTTTCGATTATGAACTCCATTGATTCTAATATCCAGTTTTCTTGTGAGAAAGAACTTAATAGTAGCCTCGCGTTTCTTGATGTTTTGATTTCTAGGAGTGAGTCTGGTTTCACAACTTCTGTCTATCGTAAACCTTTCGCTGTTTCTTTACCTCCTCACAGACTATCGTCTCATCCTCCCAACCAAAAATATTCGGCTTTTAATGCTCTTGTCCATCGTGCTATTAATATTTGCTCTTCTCCTGAGCTTCTCAAGATTGAACTCAACTATCTGAAAGCTGTAGCTGTTGATAGAGGATTTTCTCACTCTTTAATTGATTCTATTCATAACAAACTTTCTAAAAAAACTTCTGGTCCCAATCATGTGGTTTCTAGAAAGGATTTGGTTGTGTTACCATTCTTTCATTCTGTAAGTTTTCGTATTGCTAAAATCCTAAAAAGGTTTCAATTTCAAGTTGTTTTTGCTCCTAGCAACAAACTTTCCTTCTCTTCTCTTAAAGATCCTGTTGATCAACTTAATACTTGGGGTATTTACCAAATTAGTTGCCGTTGCGGCCTTTCTTACATTGGACAGACAAAACGTGCTCTGAAAATTCGGTTAAATGAGCATAAAGGTTATGTACGAAAGCAAGAGCTGAATAAGTCTAGCATTGCTCAACATTGTTGGAATTCCAACCACTCTTTTGATTTCAATTCTGGGAAAATTATTTAAAAATGTTCTTCCCCTTTAGAACTTGACTTTTGGGAAGCTTATCATATTAACAGGAATAGTTCTAATTTGGTTAATGATTCTTCCTCAACTCCTTATTTTTCACAGGTCTGGCATAAGTTCCTTTAATTTGTTGTTCTTTCTTGGTTTTCTTGTTAGTTTTCCTTTTTTGTGTCAATTTTTTTTTTTTTTTCTCTCTCCCCCCCTCCCCCTCTTTTGCATGTGTACTTTGTTTTGCTTTTTGTTTCGGTATTTTCTGTACTTATTTTATTTCCATTTTATTCTTTGTATTTTATTTTATTTTTTTGCAATTTTCATGTATTTTCACATTTTTATGCTGTTGTCTTTTTCTTTGTTTTTATTGATATTCCTTTTTACTTTCTGTACTTCCAACTACATTCGTTTGTTGCTCTCTTATTGGTGCCTTTAATACTACTTCTACTTCCACTTCACACTACCTTTATTCTCATTGGTTTACAGTTAATTCTTAGGCTATATAAGCTTTGTTTTTGTTGTTCTGTCTGCTTCATTTGGATGTTTTGCATCTAGAAGCTCCCTGTCGCATTGAAAAAGGGATTCCAAGCGATCCCGAAACATATGTCTGCGTTTTAATGCTCATTTGTGCTTTAATTTAACGTGAAATTTTATTTCTAAAGAGAACAATGTCCAAGATGGCGAAAGATGAATCACCGGAATCGTTTTTTTTTTTTACACGTGGTTTACATATTGCTTTAGTTGCAAAAAAGACGATTTGAGATTGCTTATTCTCTTGAGGGCGAATCCGCGTTGCGTATATAGCACTTATACTTTTTTTTTGGTCTACCCCACACTTCGCCCTTCTATTGTTCAGCTCTACCTGTCACCATGAATAGAAGGGTCTTGGGGGATTAAAAACAGACAATTAGGGGTTGGAAGCGAGAATTGGACAGCTGACGTGCTCCTTGAATTTAGGGAAAACATTCTTTCATAGGGATATTTAGCGGGATTTTACTTATCGTGTGGCCCCACATTTCGCCGCTCCGGAGACTGGCTCCAGATTTTGATGGATTGGGGACACTCCCCCTGCCAATCAAACCCACAGGAGATTTCCCCAATTGCAGGACGGGGTAGTGAAGGGATTTTTTCCCCTCTAACACCGACACGTGGTGGCTTTCGGACTTTGGCCATTTTTATTTCCTTTTCATTAGCGCATTCACGTCTTTAATAAAGTTTAATTACACCGAATCAAGGCGGGGAGGGAAGTTATTGATGCACAATGAGTATGTATTTAGGATACACTCCAGAAGTGGGATATTTAACACGTGCTTTGCATAAAACTTCATGTCGCATTTCAAGTTTCAATCTTTCAGCATCCTGTATGTATTTAAAATCATTTTAAAAGTTCGACATAATTTCAGCACGTGCTAATTCAAATCTGCATATTTCCTGTTTTATTTCAATAATTTATTTATTTTCTAAACGATCTTAGAGTCAGTTTTCAATTCTTTTTAGCAATTTTAAAACGTGGCGACTAACAAAACTGAGTCTACCAGCCACTGACGACTAACCAAATTTTCCAGTTTTCACCTATATTGCAAGTCTTTATTTACTCTTCACTCTGGTACTGATTAATAGGGACCCATGTAGTCCTTGTTTTCCAATTTGTCAAAATTTAAATGTTTGTTCAAATTTGATAGTTGTGCTACTTTGGCATTTAAGCAACTTAGGTGGTTGAATGTATATCCCAATATCAATCGGCTTATATCATAATTATTGTGATATTTATCACCTTATATAAATAAATATATCTATTAACACTAACAATAGCACTAATAATATTCCTGTTCCTCCCTTTACAAAGTGCTTATCTTTCACTAAGCAAATGATGTATGAATGGTTGTATGAAGAGAATAATATTTTTTATAAATAAAATACCGTCTTTTTGTTCTGTTATCAGTTTGCTACTTATTTATAATGCATAAGGGCAAAGTACCAAATTCCTTTAAAGAAGAGTTAAACTTTACTAGCACCATTCATTATCATATTAAGGGAGACCGGGTAGGAATGGGGTGCTTAAGGCTTGATGCGAAGTTTTAGGTCTAAGATACTAAAAAAACCATATCCTAGGTTAAGAAACAGTCTCTTAATATATTTTTAAATACACTTTTATGTACAAAGTTTTTAAAAAAAAGTTAAGATATAATTTTTATAAATGAAAAATAAAAGTAACTCGATCAACCACATTCTGCCCCTTGCATGGGGCAGAATGGGGTACAATGGTTTTTGGAATACGATAGATTATTTTTTGTATTTAAAGTATTTCGAAGTTCACACATCAGTACTGAATGTAATAAAAAGAATTGGGGGGGGGGGGGCATTTTATGGCCATAAGAGTGTGTATCATATTATAGTGATATGAGACTCAGACAGAATAGGGTAAGAGTTTTTTTTTTAATTTTAAGACCCAGTTTGGTCCGAAATAAAGCAAAAAAAACTTATTTTTAATGATAAAATTGTGTTTATTTTCTATGAATTTGTAAATTATTAAGTATCAAGTTATACAGTAAAGTAATAAGTAGTATTAAGTTATACAATGCTTATGGCTTGCAAAAATCACATATGAATATTGATTCATCATCGTCTTCTTCAATACCTGCACATGAATTGTGTGCCCACTTTTCGCATTTAAAGCATATGATGTTGAATACAGATCATCACAATACAAACACAAACATGACGCGTCTTTATCTTCTTCAGAGCTTTCATCTGAGCGGTCCTCTAACGCCTCATTCTGTTTGTTTGGTCTCTGCTTACTGGGCTTAGGCCCTTTTTCTGAACCAATAGGTATATATGTATTATATATTTGTTATATAAACATGGCGGAACGGGGTTCCACGACCCCGTTCTGCCCAGCGCGTTAAAATGTGAGAAAAGTTACGTGACTAATATTAACCATTTATGTTTCGATCATTGCATCATGGAAAAATATATTTAAAAACATGACTAAATCAATCGAATTAAAGTTAATTAGGGAAAAAATACGGAAAGAAAGCTTATTTCGCTTCGAACCTTTCCAAATATTGCACTTGCACACAATTTATAGCTAAAAGCTGGCAAAGGCAGTTAATGAACTCCAGCAGTCAGACAGACGCTACCCATCAATGTCCGACATGCAACTGAGGCTTGTGAAGCTTTGCTGCGTTACTCTAAAATAACGCCACTGGGAGGGGGGAATACATGCCGTATCTCGTGCTATCCCGGTCTCATCTACTTATAAACTCTTACTTTATTATATAGGATATAGATAATTTCCATAACATTTCCATAATGCACTCTAACGGAAGTTACTATTCTATTGCAAATTGCTTCTTAAGGCTATAGCAAGAGGCATCTACAGTGTGCAACAAAAGAAAAAAATTTGAATAAAAATAGTTAAATATTAAAATATTCTACTCATCTATAAACAGAATACATAACGAGTTTTATTAACCCTACTCCTTGCCGCTCCTAGTTCTAATAAAAATGATATTAAAATATTTTTAAGTATTAAGTGTAGAAGTTCAAATCTGTAGTTTCAAGCTAATTGTATACTAATGAATTACCCAGCTATCCTTTTCATAACCACCTCCCATTCATTTTATTATCCCTTTCCCCACAAAACTTGTAATGACTAAACAGAAAATGAAATAATTAAAACCTGGTTTACCTTATTGAACATCGTTGTTCTGTATAGAGACTTACTCATAAAATTGAACAGCAGCGCTGTCGCTCGCATTAATGTAAGGAAGAGTCACTTATGCGAAGTAACATGAATTATTACTTTAAACATTGGGCGATGAACTTTTCCAAAAATATGACTGCATATGCAATGCGAGTACTTTGCAACAAATTCTCAGACAGCTCCAGATCTTAACCCATTAATAACTGACGCGAAAACGCATTTTTTGCCGTTTTTCTTATGTATATTTTTAAGTAACTTTTTTTTTGTATGTGCTACACAAGGTTTCAATGAGTATAGGGATAAAATTCCACCCAAAAAAAGTTACCTAAACAAAGAAAAACGGCAAGAAAAAAGTTTTCACAAACGTTGCGAAAACGCAACGTCAGTCATTAATGGGTTAAATCTTGCAAAGAACACAGCTGAAAACATAAATTGAACCGGTTCAATTTGCACCATTCGTTTCGAGTTCTTTGTTTTGAAGAACAATCCCTAAGTTTTGTCTAAGAAATTTACTAAACATAGAGAAATTGTATAAATATCGACACAAATAAAGTCGTACAGAAATATCAGCATTTATTGAGGAAAAAAAAATACTGAAATATCACGACAGAATGTTGTAAGCTTAATAAAAAAACCTTATAATACAAACATAAATTACTATGCAAGAGAATAATAATACAAAGCAAAGTTAAGTCATTATTTTCACTTTAATATAAAGGAGTAATTAAGGCTTAATGTCTAACAAAAAAAAAAGTGCAGAAGTCCTAAATTCTTCGGAACTTGGTGAAATCAGTGCAAGCTATAAAAACTAATTCCATTTTGTAAAGAAATAAACAGGCTTTCAAGCATTAACGTTTTAAACTGAAGTAACTGTTTCATATCTACCAACTATTTAAAACATTAATGAATAATGTGTGAAGTGAAAAATCTAGGGAAGTGAAGAAAAATAAGAATTGCAAAAGTACCAAAGCATTATATGAGAACAAGATGATTAATACGCAATGTAAACACACAGTACTTTTATTTGAAAATACAGTAAAACCTGTAAAGTTGACCACCTTTGTATATTAACCACCTGTCTAAGTTGACTTCTTTTGCCAGGAATGGAATTAGCCCTTCACCCTCTATAAGTTGATCACTTGTCTAAGTTGACCACTAAAACGCTGCACCACACGTGATCAACTTACACAGGTTTCACTGAACTACTTGAATAATGAACTTCTAATATATCAAAAAGAGACTCGATCAAAAACCTTAGGTTTATTTTTTTCTCAAACTTAACAATTGTTTTATAATATTGGAAAAATCGCCCAACAGGCAATTGCTGATTTTTCTCATGCTTTTTAATTATATACTGAATGAAAACAGAAAAAATTGTTAATGCATTTTGTAACGTTATGTACTCGAAAAGAACAATGAGTACTTGAAAAGAAAAAAACCCTAATGCTAAAGACAACCAAAAATTTAAAAAACGGAGATTAAATTGCATACAAAAGGGGGACATTTTGGGCAAAAATATTTTTATAACTAGATTAATTAATAAGGATGTAATATTTAATATTTATGATTAACTGATATGATCACTGAAACTTAAAATAAGTTTCGAGAAATTCCTTATATTTTCGGCCGAATTTTCAAGTGAACGTGCCAAAATTACGTCCGTGCAAGTTGTTTACTACAGAAGTTGAAACTTTAAAAAAAATGTTAAGCTCAAAGTTGTTAATGTTAAGATTCAGAATCGGATAGTAAATGAAAACTAGGAAATTTTACCGAAGCCGAACCAATCGGATTTCGAAATGCACAAAAAATCGGGACCGACCCTTAAAAGCACAAAAAAAACGGACAAAATGCGTAAATTTTTCTCGTATTTTTTAACAGTTGGAAGGTGTGCTAAATTAATAAATAAATAAGTTTCCTCCAAGTAGGCTCCTTCACTAAGAATTTACAATATAAGTTGTAATTTGATAGCATATTTATGCATCAAAGTTAGCTAGTTCCTTCCGAAGGAAAAAAATCATGGAAAGAATCAGCCAGAATTCTTAGAAAATCTCCTGCCACTATTTTCAAAGCAGGTATGAAGATGTGTTAGCATACTAAACAATATTAAGGGTTTTTTTTACTATATGAAATCAAACAAAAATTTGAGTTTTGTCACGTCTATCACATACACCAGTGGTTCCCAACCTTTCCTTCCTTGCGAACCCCTTCTAAAATCTGAAAGAATGGCATTTATTTTGAAAGTTGCATACTTTTAAGCTCTTACATTTTCTAGATTATATTTCAAAATTAGTTCTTTTAAAGTAAAATTCCACTGGAAATGATGTATAGCATGAGACATAGTGCAGTACAAACCATTTGAAAAGAAAATACTGCAGAGAACAACAAAGGTCTTGGGTCTCAACACTAACCAAAGATTAAAACAGGGAAAATCTCTCTCTCCCCCCCTCCACATTTCTGATACTACACGTAAACAAATTTATGCATTCCCTTTATTACCTTAAAAAGTTTAATTTCAGAATTAATAAAAGAAAAAATGCACTGAACTATATGGAAGGTACAGTTGTTTTCGTAGTGTTTTTTGTGTTAAACCAGTTTCTATTATTTTTCTCAGTACTTTTTAAACTTATATAGAATTCGAATGCATCAAAGTTTTCTATTTGAAGTAGTACTAAATCCAGAAAAAAACAAATTGAGGATTGTACGGCAGTAATAGAAAAAGATTTATTAAAAAAATTGTTCGCTCTTTTACCTTCAAATATCAAAATTTCTCTTTTACAATTAGTTTTTAACGATCAAATTTTACTGTAAATGACATAGCGCATACATTTTAAATAAATACATTATTAAGGCAACAAATAAGGTCACATGGTGCGGACTCCCTTTAAAATAGTAAATGATGTTTCAACATTATCAAAGATTTAAACAAGGAAAGTTTTAATGCTGGTTCAAAAGTTTTTTTAGTGAGATAGTGTAACATATAGTCTTCCATAATTGCGAAAGTTATGTTTTTTGTAACTGTAAGAAAATAAATCAATAAAATTTTTTTCAAAAAAAGGAATCCTAATACTACATTTAAACAACAACAACAAAAAAAAATAATAGTTTAGAAAACCTGAGAAATGCTGAAGTTAATAATGGCCGAACAACGAATTAAGGTAAATAGAAAAAGAGAAGTGAACTAGTAGTGAAATTTCACCAAACATCCCTAGGAAAGAATGTTTTCCCTAAATTTAAGGAGCACGTCTGCTGTCCAGTACTCCCTTGCAACCCCTATTGTCCGTTCTTAATCCCCCAAGGTCCTTCCATTCATGACGACAGAGAGGGCCAAACAACGGAAGGGAAAAATATGGGATCGACCGTGGGGATCAGTGGAAAAAATCCCTTCACCACCCCGTCTTGCAATCTCCTGTGAGCTTGATTGACAAGTAGGCGTGCAGCCAATCCATCAAAATCCGGGGCCAGGGCGAAGTGTGGGGAACACGTTTTTTTTTGCTCATCGGCACTCCTAGGAGAAGACGGTGAGAAGCTCCGCTAGCAGTCGCTCTTGCTTTTGAATACACGTGCGTGCTTGCTCGACGGAAACCACCTTCTTCCTAGTTAAAAACCTTGCTTATTTCAAATGTATTTTTTTTTTCGGATGCGATCTTTTTACTACGATTTTTCGTAAACTTTTTTTTACAATTATTTTTTCTTTCGTTATTATAATTATTCTTTTTTATCAACTATATTAGAGGTCTAATTCAAAAGGCTCGGCGGGCCAATTCAAAAGGCTCCGCGGGCCAATTTTGGCCCGCGGGCCATAGTTTGTGCATCCCTGCATTTTGAATTACAAACCATACAAAAACCGTACCTTAATGCACGACTTTGAGAAGTTATTTCTAAACTGACAACGAACATATGCATATTTTATCAATATTGAATTTTACATTTTTTTTAAATTTGGAAACCTTTTTTTTTTAAAGTTTTAATTTGATTTTAAAATGTATAGTAGATTTGAAATTGTAATTTCACAAGATTACACAAACAAGATTCTATTTTTGCAAATTCACAAAAACAGGAACCTGGGCCCTTATTCTAAACTGCAACGTATCGATTCGAAAAGACTGCCGCTACAGAACCGGCCTAGACGTCATCTCTTCGAAAGCGTAGATTCCAAACCCTATTTCGTTCAGAAGCGTAGGGGGAAAAGGGATTTCGTACCAAACTGGTGTAGCGGCCAATTAAAGCGTTTCTTCGGAGTACTCAGCGCGCTATTGTTTTCAGTTTTTAGTTAAGCGCTCTTGAGGGATTTACACCTCATCATTTTAGGAAATTGGGTTCGCCAATTTCAGTTTATTGATGCTAGACAGACACATAAAAACGTTTGCATTCTTAACAAAGATAAAGAATAAGTAAATCTTAAAAAAAACAGTAAAAAATAAGAAGTCTATAAAAATAATAATTTTTATATAAAAATGAAAAGTAAAACAAAAATTCCTAATACTTTTTGAGGAAAAATGTACCAATTTTCCAGTAAGAGGGGGGGGGGGGAAAGAAACTAGAGAGGAAAGGCGAGGTTTTTTTGCGAAAACTCGCCTCAACTTCAGGGGGGTGGAGGGCATCCTGTTTCCTCCGTTAATATGCTCACGTCTAAGTCACACCTATAGTCCAGGTCTATACATCTAAGTTTCGTCAAAAATTGATTTATTACTCCCCCCCCCCCCTTCTTATGTACTAATCTCATACACTAATTGAAATACCACTTCAATTTTGTTTCACGAAAGGTTAAAAAAAAAATCCATTTGCATCTGTCATTCCCACAAGTATAATAGAAGTTTTTTTTTAAATTTAAAATTAAGCAATATTTTTTCGTATTAAGCGTTACCTTTTTCCCGATCGAGAAATTTCTCATGCTCTCTCATCTCAGTCTCTCAATTCTTTTAATACTTCCTTTCTTACGTTCGCTCAGGAGAGTGGACGGGAGTTCGACATCTTTACCCGGTGATATGGATCGTCCATCTTAGGATATTTTTTATTAGGGGGCGGGGGGGGGGGGGGGGGAATTCCACGTTAGTGTCAAAAAAGACATGATTTTTTCAAATTTTAATATATATATTATGTTATACATCATTTTAAAGGTAATTTCTCAAATTTTTAGAATTTAACTTCAGTTTTTGCAAAATCTTACTCAAAACCGATTAAAAATAGCTGTCAATACAACATTTGTAATTGCTCAAAATGTCTCGCATTTTTCTCACTTTTCATAATTATATTTTATCAGTAAAACTGCAAATAACATTTTAGTTTTATTTTTGTTATTGAAGCATGGGCCTTTTTCTTTATAACAAAACATAATTTTTCGTCATTGAATTAAAATTAATGCTTCAAAGGTAATTAGTGTTCAATCTGGTTTACTTGTTATGTTAGTCACAAAAATGCGAATTAAATTAACTATTTGCCTGATATTATTATATTTTATAAATCCCCCCCCCCCCCCGATGTCTTCTATGTGATGGGTACAGTTAGATTGATGAGGCTGAACATAAATAATTTTCTTTTTTTCTGGTAGTAGTACGTGTGACAAACATAACATCACTGGGTGTGACTAACATAACATAATTACATATGAAATATCTAAATTTTAAACAATCATCAAAATTATTTTCAGAACAAAAAATCCATTTAATTTCTTATAATTAATAATAATTTCTCTCATTTTATTCAAACAAGCATTCTGCTTATGAAGTAAACAGTTTTATTGAAAGACTTATAAATGACTTAACTGCAACTAACATGATTACTGTGAAATCTATGATTGTATGCACAGATGGAGTTGCTACTCATCTTAAAAATAAATGTTCCTTGTTGACCTTAACTTACATTGGACAGGCGCTAAGTAATTAGAAATATAGCATCCTATATTGTGGAAAGGGCTCACAATGGAATCTACAGGTCATGGAATTTTAGTGTCCTCTATTATGATATGGGCCCACACAATGGAGTAGATGCTATTGTAAAGCACACACCGTGGAGCAGAGTGTTAAGCGAACAAGCGGTTGTTAGTAATGTAAAAGAAAAGTTAATTTTTTGAAATAAACAGGAAATGAAGGCAAAATGCTTGCTTGTTGGTGAAACTGACATGACGTAAAAGAATTGGAAATGTTATTTGAGAATGTTGATCCAGTGGAAGGCATTCAGTCATCACAAAATGTTATAAATATGGGAAAATTTAAAATATACTTATTTCAGCATAGAGGATATGAGTTTCCCACAAAAGAAGTACTCTTAAAAGATTCTGAAAAATAAAGCTGGTTTGATTGTCAGTTATTTAAAACTAGATTTTGTGCTGTTCCCAGAGACAAACACTGTGACATTGGATGATTTTGTTGTCATGAAATTTACAACTTCTAAGCCAAAAAAGATATGTTGGGCATGTGCTAAATATTCAATGTTATATTAGAATGTCAGGTTTAAAAGCTTAATATTAATAGTCTCAAGCAAAGGAAAGTCGGAGGAAAAAGGATTCAGCTATTTAAATTTATTAACATAAAAAATATTGATGGGCTACACTTAGTCCCAGAAAGTAGAACCCGAGCTCATTGTTTTTTTAAATAGTAGGCGTTCATGAAGAAAAGCACTGAAGCAGCATTATTGTCTGACAGCAAGGACGACAAATGTTGGATTGAAATAGCACAAGATTTGAAGGTTTTGACGCAAGTGACTAAATTCTTGTAGACACTATCGATTCAATTATGAAGTCGAAATATAAATTTTGTTTACAAGTCAACATACTTGTCCATACACATGTCAATCTTTGATAAAATCCTATTTGTATACTCAGGGGTGCCAACCAGGAAGGGGGCATGGCACAGACTTCTCCATTGAAATTTATAATTTTTTGCGGGGCGGGGGGCATTTGGGGGTGACTTGGATGACTGTTTAGCTGATTTGGGGGGTCGTGTAGCTCTTTAGGGGGATGGGCACTCCTAGCAATACTTATATTTGTGTTAATATTACCTATACCATTTTAAGTAAAATGTGTATTCGCATGTTGTGTTAGTCACGTTATGTTAGTCACAGGTAAACTTTATTAAAACACTATTTTTTGTAATGTATTTAAAATATGTGTTAAATTTGCACATGATAATATAACAATAGCCTTTCACATAGATAAATATCAGAGGAGAATAATTAGTTAGTTGTTTTAGTTTCAGAGAATTATGTCTGTGAATGTTACACAAAATCTTTAGGGTTGCAAAATGGTTGTGTTAGTCACATTGATAAAAATGCCCTCCAAATCTCAAAAATAAAAATAATAATATCAATTTTTTGCATTTACTTGGACAACCTATCGGTGCAAAGAAGATTAACACCCTGTTTATGGTATCATGGTTAAAATTACGCTGGGAGACAGAAAATGATATTAACATATTTGTGCTCCTGTTATGTTAGTCACCACTTAATTACCCAGGGTTTTTCTTGAGCTGCACCGACCTCGTCAAATGCCCGTTAGTTTAATTACGGTAAAACATTAAAATCTAGTCAACTTTACTTTATTATGGCTTTAGGTTATATTTACTATTGTATTTTTTGAATCAGGTATTGTGTTTTTTTACTTAAATAAATCTTTGCTATTATTTAAAAAAAAATTGTATCAGCTTTGAATTACTTTCTTACCAAACAATGGGTCCTTTTAAAGGGATAATGGCCCATCATGGGTTATGGGCCCAGATGCCCTTCCCTGTGCATTGTTGACTAGTGCATGTATGAAAGTAGAAACCGATGCTTCGAGTCGGGGAGGAAAGCAAAGATTTTCTTTTTTTTGAATAAGGGAAAAGAAGATCTGTTTTTGGGTAAAGAGTCGATACGTTGTGTGTAACTGTGTATTTTATGTCAAATTTAAAAAATTCTTCTCGAGCTACATCATCATGGCAAGTCAGTCGTTTCCAATCGAAAAGTTAAAAAGCGCGAATTACGTAGAATGGAGCATAAATATGAAATTTCTTCTAATGGAGAAGGATTGCTGGGAAATCGTCGAAGGCACGGAAATACTCCCGGTACTAAACAAAGAAGCCGAAATTACAAAAAAGGACGTTAAAGAATTTATTTCCAGAAAGCGAATGGCGTTATCCTTAATTTCTCTAAAAATCGAGCAGGATTTAAGAAAAATTGTTGAAAACATAGATGACCCTTCAGAATCCTGAAAAAAAGTTAAAAGAGCATTTTTTTCCCCGACAATCCGTGCATTCGTATTCAACTTTACGCAGAGTTGAATAATTGCAAATTGGAATCGGGTGAAAAATTGAATTTATATGCAGCCCGTTTAAGGCGTATTTTCGAAAAGATAAAGTCGCTCACATCAAGATTTTCCCGAGGATTTTATTATTTATCCGCTTTTGCGTAGTCTTCCAGAAGAATACGACCATATTGTACAGGGAATATTACTGCGACCAGAGGAAACTTTTAGGTTTGATAAAATCGTTATAGATTTAATAGTTGAAGAGGGTCGCCTAGCCTTACGCGATAGTAATCTTTGTAAAATCGAAGTCTCGCATACTGGAAGTATGCGGGGCTTATTGCAGTCGCAATTAAGGACCAATGTTTTCCAATTGAGGGAAAGGGGGAAATAAAAGTAAGATTTGGTAATCGATCTGTTGTTTTACAAGCAGTGTTTCTTTCAGGCATCTCTCGGGGGGGGGGGGGGGCACCGCCACCTCGGAGCAAGCCAACTGCCCTCCCCCCCCCCCCGGGAGAAAGATTCAGATCACAATTTCAAAAAAGAAAAAAAAAGAAAGAAAGAAGTAAAAATAAAAGGGAGAAAGGAAGAAGGAAAATTAAAATTTTAAAATATAGAGGAAACAAAGTGGCCCCTGCTTTGGGTCATAAAACTGGCCTCTTACTGCCAACAAAATGTGAAACGCCAAAGCTCCGGTCCTTCAGATAAGACCTGGTTCTACGCATGGCTGTTGAGAGGGGTGTCAGGTGTGGCTGATTCATGAGGCTCGGTTCGGTATCAGAGCATTGCAGTGGGTAAAATTTTTCTATGGTTAAGATGCAAGGGTAAGGGAGGTGGGGGGGGGGGGCTACAAAACTGACATGGGGCCCACCTGGGCTATCGGTCGCCCTGGTTCAGAGTACTGGATAATCAGTACAATCTCCCTTTATTCCATTAAATCTCATGAATATAACCCTTTCCTAAAAGAATCTGCCTTTTATCATTTTTATTTAGTATTGGTTTCTTTTTTTGCATATAATAGAAACCTTTTGATCCGTACTTCTGTTATCTGAATCTTTGCATATCCAGTTGCAATGAGAGACGGTTGGCATTGAAATGTGTGACTGTTACTTTGAAATTAAATTGTTTATTTGAGGTAAACATTAAGAGTACTTTTGGAAATTTTCTAGAAACAATGACAAATATCTTTTAAAAAACAATGTACATTTATACTTAAAACATTTAAATCTAGATTCAGGTGATCTTCTGCTTGACTGGCCAATGATCATCGCTTTGCAAGCAAGTAAACACATAAATATGTACATTGTAAATGGGCCCTACATTTTTTGCAATATTACATCGCTTTTATGTGAGAAAAGATGCCAATTTTGTGTTTTAAGACTTCAATTTAAAACTTTCCTGGAAGAACTTTATAGACACCTTCCCTTTTCCCCTAATGCCACCAAAAAATAGCCTAAAACTGCACTTTTTGGGCTTCAGGTTGGAACATTTTTCAAAGCATGGCCCCCCAACTCACCTCGTTTTTTCTTAACGTGACCAAAGATGGCCTAAAATCCCATTTTCAGTACTTCATCAGTTTTGGAAAATTTTCGTGCTATGTCCTCTGGACCTTTCTTCATTCTCCTACATCATCTATGATACCATGAAATTGCACTTTTAAGACTTCAGTTTCAGGAACATTTCTGGGGGAACGACACCGAACACTATCAGTAGCGTTACCAAAAGTAGCCAAAATAGACTTTAGTTCCGAAAAATTCGCGGGAGGAGAGACTCTCCGAAGTATTTTTCAAATCCTCTAACATCCCCAAACAACGTATGGGACCGTTCATAAATAATGTCACACTTTTTTTCAATATATTTGATCCCCCTCCCCCCTTTGTTACAAAATGTCACACTTCAACATTCTTCAACACTTCCCCTCCCCTCCTTTCTCACACGTCACGCTATATTACATTAGCATAAAATAGGTTTAATTTGCTGATTTTAAATGTTTTTATGGAAATCAAAATGTACGATGTCACACTTTTTGTTACCACCTCCCCTCCCCTTGTCACAAACTGTCACACTTTCATGAACTCCCATCCCCCTCGAAGCGCGCCATCATTTATGAATGACAACAATCCGAAATTTCATTGCTGGGACTTAAAACGCAAAAAGTTTCTTGTGGAGAGCCCTCGCACCCGTTTCCAGTGACGTTGACTAAAATAGAGTAAACCTGCATTTTTAAGGCTAGTTTGAAAATTTTCTCACGGGAGAACCCTAGAACACCCCCCCCCCCCTCCTCTAACTTCTCCTAAGAGCCTAAAATTGCATTCTCAGGACTTAAATTGCAAAAAAAACCCGGGGTGGGTCCCCGGACCCCAAGAGAAAATAGCCTAAAAATAACTTATAAGATTTCAATTACAAAAATTGCAGAAACTCACTCCCCTAACTTCACTAAACATAAAGCTGAAAATTGATTCTACTGTATATTACCAGGGATCTATCATATATACAATTAAAAAATCCATATTATCATCATTTCTATTCTACCTATTATATAAAACAATCATACATCGCCGCTCCTAATTCTTCACCTGCCCTCCCGGAGCAAAAGGTCTGAAAGAAACACTATTTACAAGATGTCGTACTCTCCACGCTTGAGAAGAAATATTTTATCGGGTGCAAAATTTGACCAGGAAGGTGCAAAATTTCGGGGTGAAAGAGGTTTCGTGAGAGTTTCCGACAAAAATAATGAGCTAATTTTAAAAAACGGTGTTTATATTATGGATTCTACTAAGTCTAGTCAGCTCCCTTTAAATTGTAATGAAGTTCTTATAAATTCTAGTCATGTAAATAAGGAAACTCCGGTGAAAAATAGTCATATGGGGCAATTCCACGTAAGTGTCAACCTAGACATGATTTTTTCAACTTTTAATATATATATTATGTAATACATCATTTTAAAGGTAATTTCTCAAATTTTTAGAATTTAACTTCAGTTTTTGCAAAATCTTACTCAAAACCGATTAAAAATAGCTGTCAATACAACATTTGTAATTGCTCAAAATGTCTCGCATTTTTCTCACTTTTCATAATTATATTTTATCAGTAAAACTGCAAATAACATTTTAGTTTTCATTTTGTTATTGAAGCATGGGCCTTTTTCTTTGTAACAAAACATAATTTTTCGTCATTGAATTAAAATTAATGCTTCAAAGGTAATTAGTGTTCAATTTGATTTACTTGTTATGTTAGTCACAAAAATACGAATTAAATTAACTATTTGCCTGAAATTATTATATTTTATAAATCCCCCCCCCCCCCTGATGTCTTCTATGTGATGGGTACAGTTAGATTGATGAGGCTGAACATAAATAATTTTCTTTTTTTCTGGTAGTAGTACGTGTGACAAACATAACATCACTGAGTGTGACTAACATAACATGATTACATATGAAATATCTAAATTTTAAACAATCATCAAAATTATTTTCAGAACAAAAAATCCATTTAATTTCTTATAATTAATAATAATTTCTCTCATTTTATTCAAACAAGCATTCTGCTTATGAAGTAAACAGTTTTATTGAAAGACTTATAAATGACTTAACTGCAACTAACATGATTACTGTGAAATCTATGATTGTATGCACAGATGGAGTTGCTACTCATCTTAAAAATAAATGTTCCTTGTTGACCTTAACTTACATTGGACAGACGCTAAATAATTAGAATTATAGCATCCTATATTGTGGAAAGGGCTCACAATGGAATCTACAGGTCATGGAATTTTAGTGTCCTCTATTATGATATGGGCCCACACAATGGAGTAGATGCTATTGTAAAGCACACACCGTGGAGCAGAGTTTTAAGCGAACAAGCGGTTGTTAGTAATGTAAAAGAAAAGTTATTTTTTGAACTAAACAGGAAATGAAGACAAAATGCTTGTTTGTTGGTGAAACTGACATGACGTAAAAGAATTGGAAATGTTATTTGAGAATGTTGATCCAGTGGAAGTCATTCAGTCATCACGAAATATTATAAATATGGGAAAATTTAAAATATACTTATTTCAGCATAGAGGATATGAGTTTCCCACAAAAGAAGTACTCTTAAAAGATTCTGAAAAATAAAGCTGGTTTGATTGTCAGTTATTTAAAACTAGACTTTGTGCTGTTCCCAGAGACAAACACTTTGACATTGGATGATTTTGTTGTCATGAAATTTACAACTTCTAAGCCAAAAAAGATATGTTGGGCATGTGCTAAATATTCAATGTTATATTAGAATGTCAGGTTTAAAAACTTAATATTAATAGTCTCAAGCAAAGGAAAGTCAGAGGAAAAAGGATTCAGCTATTTAAATTTATTAACATAAAAAATATTGATGGGCTACACACTATAAGAAAATTCCGTAACGTAACGCGTAATTTCCAGCAACGTTCGGAGTTTTCACAGGTTTCCGAGAGCTTCCTGTTTAAAATAGGTTTCTTTGCGAAAAGGTTCCTGAATTCAGAAGTGGCAACACCTCTGCTCTACGCTTTGTGTTTTGGCGGGTGCGCCATGACATTTTGAACGTTTGAAACCAGCACAGCGATTGTAATCGCGGGTACAATGAACGGTTTCTAGTTTCTATTTGTCATTTGTCGGAGTCTGTAAAATATACTTCTGGCGATACCGGTCGTAAAGTTATCTAATCTACTATTTGACGAACTATCGTTCAGATGGGTTAACTGGAACCGTTAATTTGCCTCGTGGTGTTCTTTCGTTCGGTCGACGAGCTTCTTTAGCGGTGACTCCTCCGAATCGGGAGTTCGGTGACTCCTTTCCTGTTTTCCTTTATTGTTTTTCCTTTTTTTTTTTTTTACTGTATTTAGCCGTGCTGTTATGTTTTCTCTCTATTATGAGGTGAACGTTGGTGTTTTTTTTCTTTTCCTTTTCTCTGTCTGGTGTTCCTCACCTTCTCTCGTCTCTACTTCCCTGAGGTAAGCGTCATTTTGTTTTTCTAAACTTTTAGTCCGCCGTCCGGCGGGACTCACCCCGGTGAGCTATGGCGGATGTCGATTTAAATGTATATACCAGTATCTGTGACTCTTTAACTCAAATAGATGCTATTTCGAATAATGGCGGCTCCCAATTTACACTTCTTATCAAAGCTGCTGACGGCTCCGGCCTCCCTAAAAACAAACCCAAGGAACTAAAACGTGAAATAGAGCAAACCATCTCAAATTACAAGGATATCGACACAATAAACTTTACAAGAAGTAATTTCATTATAGTAAAAACGTTTAGTGCCTCCTGTGCCAAAGAAATACTACTAAAGAAAGAACTTCTAAATCACCAAATAAACTCCACCTTATTAAATGACGGAATAACTACTAGGTTCCTATTAAAAATATCCCCATAGATGTCAAATTGGACGAGATAGCATCCGAATTATATGAACATTGTCTTTACATCAGCGAACTAAGACGCTTTGTTCTCACTAGAGACGGTGGGAAACACCCGACAGAAACTGCTCTTGTCTCCGTGTATGGCACCAACCTTCCACCATCTGTTAAATTATGGTACACTTACCACAGAATTTCGTTATTTATCGACAGACCTCGGGCATGTAAGAATTGCCATAAATTCAACCATACGAAAAAGAACTGCAAAGCTAACATAACATGCGGCAACTGCGCAGAAGACCATAGTACCGCTACCTGCGGAAATGCAAAAAAAAAAATGTGCTTTATGTTCAGGAGACCATTGTGCTTCGGATAAAAATTGCCCTAAATATAAAGAAGAACAAAAATTTCTAGAATTCAAATGCAGGAATTCCCTTTCATTCCCTGAGGCTAGACGCCAGTATAAAAGAGAAAATAAAAAGTCTTATGCCCACATAGTTAGAATCGAAAACACAGCGTCGGGTCCGCCCATCCAAATAGAAAATTATTTAAAAGATGCCCTTAAAAAAATGGAAGATAAAATCCTCACCATGTTTGAGTCTCAAATGAAAATTTTCCAAGAGCACATCATCCAGTCGGTGGCCTGCATAAGCAACACCCTGGAAAATATTTCACAAAAACTTCATCCCAGTCCTCGCAGGAAAATCCCGTCTACCAGCCATATCAATAATGAAAAATTATCTACCTTCAACTCCGTTAATCTAAATTCTGATAATGAAATGGACACTTCTTACCTTCTCCAACATACTGTCCCTAATTAATATTGTCAACTCCGCGGGTTTCCCGCCCCCCTCGGCCACACAGTTTCTTTTTTCGCGCGCCCGGCGCTTGTTTTTTTTTTTCTCCTCCCCTCGCCTTTGCTTTTTTCTCCCTGTTTTCCCCCTTTTGGGGTTTTCTGTGTTTTCCGTGGGGTTTTTTCTTTGTCAATGGAACTGCCGCAGCATTCTGAACAAGCGCCTTTTTTTTCCTCTCTCTCCCTTCAAAGATTGCAAAATCTTCGTCCTCCAGGAAACTTTTTTAAAAGCTGAACCCTTTTCTTTTCCCAATTCAATCGTTTACCGTAGAGACCGTCTTAACTGCGCGGGAGGTGGCCTTATGACCATCGTCCCACGCACTCTTTCCTCTGCAGATATGAATTTAGAAAACCTCTGTTCTTCTGATATTGAAGTTCTCGGTACTAGTATCTGGCTCAATAAAAAAAAATAGACATCATCAATATTTAGTCCCCCAGAGGCAATATTAGCAAACTTTGGTTAGAAAATCTTAAAAAAACTCTAAACTCCTCTTTTCTTATTTTCGGAGATTTTCGGAGACAACCAAAACATTGGAATCCTTAACAACAACAAGCCCACTCACAGGGCTCCCTCTGGATCCCATTCCCTTATTGATCTCTCTCTTTGCTCTCTGGACTTGTTTCCCGAGATTAACTTCACTATTCATCCCGACCTCTTTGACTCAGACCATTACCCTATCATTATCGACATTTCTCACTTATCAAGCAACAGCTCCAACCATAATACCAATCCTAGATTTCGCTATAACTGGAATAGCATTGAATATCATCTTAAAAATACCACCAGCATCACTAATAATTTACCAAATATCCAATCATTTCTTAAAAACACCCTGAACCACTATAAAAGTTTTCAAAAATTACACACCCAAAACCTCCCTAGCTGGTGGACTAGCAAATGCGGCTTTTATTTAGGCCAGAAAAGGAAACACCTCCGGAGAGCAAGGAGAGATATCAATAAAGAACATTGGATTAAATATAAACTTTTTTCAGCCAAACTTCGCAAAGAAATTAAAAAACAAAAAAAAAATTACTGGGATAAAATTTGCCAAGATTTAGGCTCAAGCAAAGGCGCCTTTAAAATAATTAAATCTATCATTTCCAATAACACCTCCCATGATAAAACCAATTCCATTCTCAAGATTGGCACCAACACCATCTCGTCCGCCATTGCTCAAGCCAACGCTTTCGCCTTACATTTTAGTTCTCGCAATTCTCCTCCTCACCTACCGATTGACTTCAGCTCCAATAAAAACCCCAAACAAGAAAATCCCTTTTCTCTAAAAGATTTTAATTTAGCTCTTAAACTTACAAAAAATACCTCCCCTGGCAAGGATGGCATCCCGGCTCGCATATACAAATGCCTTTCAGCCGACCTAAAGGGTGCCATCCTTGAAAATCTAAATTGCATTTGGAAGAACGCAGAAATCCCAGACTCCTGGAAAACCGCTACCATCATCCCAATAAAAAAACCTCAAAAACAGACAGCTGACATTTCAGCATACAGGCCCATCGCCCTCACTCCTGTCATCTCCAAGATTCTTGAAAGAATGATTCTCTCCCGCCTAATCACCTGGGCACTTAGAAACAGAATCTTCAACACGAAGCACTTTGGTTTTTTCCCTTTCCGTGATTGCTCCGCCGCAATCACCACTTTTTTTGAAGATATCCAAACAATTAGAAAACAAAAACTTTTTATTTTCTGCATAAAACTTAATCTGCAGTCCGCTTATGACTGTATATGGATTGATGGCCTCGCCCTGAAACTCATCAATTGCGGTATCAGTGGTAAAGTCGCCCATTGGATTCACAGTTTTTTTTCAAATAGAAAAATCCAAGTTCGCTGGAGAAATTCTACTTCCCTAACATGTTCTCTCAAGGCTGGGGTTGAACAAGGCGCTGTTCTTGCCCCATTTCTCTTTATGATCTACATGCAAGATTTCTTTGAATCCATCATACCAGGCACCAAAGCCATCATCTACGCCGATGACATCTTGATATATGCCTCCGGTGAGACTCCCACTGCCGCGAAGAACAAGCTAGATAAATCTCTCCAGTCGATTGAAAAATGGTGCGAATATTGGAAAATGTCAATCACTCCCGATAAGAGCTCTGCCATCAACCTGTCAAGAAAAAAGACTAACCCAAATCTCAATTTCATGCTTCAAGGCCGAATCATTCCCTGGACACAGGAAATAAAATGGCTGGGAATCATTTTTACTCCAAATTTCTTATTCAACAATCACATTAATTTTATCAAGAAAAAAGCTTTCAACCGTATCAACTTCCTTAAAATACATTGCCAATAACAACCGTGGAGCAAACTCAAAGAATCTTCTCATTATCGCTATCTCTCTCATCAGAAGCACATTGGAATACGGAGCAATCTTCTTCAGCTCAGCCAGTCGCTCCTCCCTAAAAAAGCTGGATACAGTATATCATTGTGCCCTACGCTGGGCCCTGGGTCTCCCTCGGTGGACGCTCATACCTCTCCTTTTCCGCGAGGCGGGCACCTTTAGCCTTTGGGATCGTCGCACAGCTGCAGTACTTAAATTTGGTCTCTGCCACAATCGCTCTAGGCGAACTGTCTCCTCTTCATAAAAAAACTAACCAAAGACAAACCATTGACGACAAAAAGAAGGACAACCACTATATTTTTCCTATCATCTACGGCTATTTAGCTAAAAATCAAATTCAACCATCTAATATAATAATCAAAAAGCTTACAGAAACCTCAAACGATGCCAATAATCTTACCATTATCACTGAAGGTCTAAAATTTCAAAGCAAAGACATTAATCCAATTACTGCGAACTCTTTTTTTCAATGAATATATCGACTCTCATCTTGTTAACAATATTCTAATCAGCACAGATGCTTCTAAAAATAACTCATCAACCAGTTTTGCAGCGTACAACCACAGCACTCAAGAGGAAAAAGCTGCGACTATCTGTAAAAATACCTCCGTTTTTACTGCTGAAGCCATAGCAATAGCCTTCGCAATATCCGAATTTATCTGCGAAAAAAAAAACTACACCATTTTTTCTGACAGTAAATCTAACCTAACAGCCCTTAATCACTTTTCTATCAAATCCAGCTCCGCAACCTACTTACTCATCGACTCCATCACGGAAGCTCTCAACAAAGCCTCCTCAATTAATTTAATTTGGTGCCCAGGACATCAAGGAATTTCTATCAATGAAAAAGCAGATAACCTTGCTAAAAACGGTCCTTTCAACTATTCCTTCCATCAGGAAATCTCAACTGAAGACATTATCTCTACCATCAAAAGCGACATTAAAAAGAAAACAGATGAAGACTGGCACAAATGCAAATATTACCAAAACTTCAGCTATCTAACTCCCATAAATCACTACATTAATTGGATTCCTAACCGCAAAATGAATTTTCTGCTCACTCGCCTCCGCACTAAAACCCTGCTTCTCAACACCATCCTTCACCGTATTAACAAGAACATTTCTCCTATGTGCTCCTCCTGCAACCAACCGGAAACCCTGGATCACTTCCTCCTGTTCTGTACTCGCTTTGCTCGTCTCAGACATTCTCTGTTTTACTCGCTCGGTCTCCCTCTCCATGGTTGTTCCGTTCTTCAAGTCATCTCAGCCATTTTTTCACGTCGCTCGGCAACTCGAGCCTTTTGCGCTTTCCTCGTCCGTTCAGGACGTTTTTAATTAATTTTTTTTTTCGGATCCCCTTGCTCCCTCCCGGAGTAGTCGCCGCCCTCTTCGGTTCGCCTAAAATTCTCCCTGTCGGGATGTAAGCTGGGTTAGGCAAAAATCCCAAATACCTTCAACAATCAACAATCAATCAACCAGCACAGCACTAGTCGTACGGCATGTAAGTAGATTAATTTTCATTCTTGTAGTGATCTTTCATTTTGAGTTTTACCTAATGAACTGTCTGAAACGTGTTTATAACTGTTCTGCAACATTTTAACATTTGCTATTGCTGTTATAGCAGCATTGTTTTTCCGACAAGGAACACGCATACATAATTTTTAACTAAGATCGTTTCGTTTGGAACAGTGGAAAGATATTTTAAAGCTATTATTGTAATTGGGATATATTTAACGGGGAATTTTAAAATTATTGTGAATATTAAAAGGCCTGTGTCAGAATGTAATTTTGCAAAACGTTGGATACCCTGTTTATGTATTTGTTTTTGTATGTAATGTCTCGTTATAACTATAAATCCAAAAATCACTCATTTTTTTAATATATAGTATTACATTAGAAGGTAGTTTACGGAACCGCTGCATATTTAAGCATATTATGTTTCTTTCAACAAGGCCAAATTTAAAATAAGATATTAAAATGTTGTTCTTATGCATGTAAATATACTTGTCTGGTGGTTTGAAAGTTAAATATTCATCTAGTTATTACTTGTTAATCTAGTTTTTAATTACGTTTTCCAAGTTTTATTAGTAGCATCTGGCATATGTATATGATTGTGATGATTAATTATAAGTTTATAACCAAAAAAATCTTATGATGCATACTTTTGTGTTGTATGCTATTTTATAAAATTTTATGAAACTTAAATGTTGCACATTAAGCATACTTTTTGAAAAATTTGCAATGCATTGAGCTGTGAATTAATTATGTTTCAAATAGATTAAACTTTTGCGAGACATTCATTTAGACCAAATGTCACAATAATGCGTGGTGTGCGAATAAGAATTCCGAATTATTATTTTTTTAAATACAATTTTGGGACAGTAATAAATATTCAGCAGTAGTTAGTAAATACAATCTGTTTGTCTAGCTGTAAATCATCAAAAGCATTCAAAGTCACCTTCCTCATTAAAAACACTTAGGGATGTCTCGAGTAGCACTTTGGCCCAGGCGTAACGAGTACTCGACCCAGTACCGAATCTCGAGTAGTTGTGAATCAAAAAGAATATTGATGTGCCCATGAAGAATTTAATGAAAACATACATTTTAACTACATATATATAAACTAATAAATAAACTAATGTCAGAAAATAAATGTAAGAGTTCGAAAATAGAATTCTTTAAACATTATAACTCTTTCTAAAAATCAGCTTCAAAAATGATTATTGGTTGTAGTAAAAATTCATTCAATAATGTAAAATGCCTCATAATCACCAAATCATCCGCGCCCCCCCCCCCCCCCAAGGAAAAAAGTCAATTCACACTGTATGTTTTTATTTATTTTCTTTTCATTTTTTAATTTTTTGTAATTAATAATAAAGTGATATTTCAGCGATTCGTTAAATTAAACATGTTGGGCGCTACTCGTGCAGCTTAAGATAGTACCAAACAAAATATAAAAAATGAAAAAAATAGTCGAATTTGCATATGAAGTTTACCAATATATAAGCTGCGTAAAAATATTTTATATACTTCAGTTTTTTTAGTTATTGCATATTACATACTTATATTGCATATTATTGTACTAATCAGTTATAAATTTGTCTACAATTGGTAATCTTAAAGAAAATTATGAAATTTTTACAACTACCCAGTAATGGCAAAGTACTTGGTACATTACTAAAAAACATCCTACAGCAAGCAAAAGCTGTAAAGAATTCTCAGACTTTATTCGATTGGGGCAAAAAAACTAACTTATCTAATCAACAATAGAAAAATCCTATTAGGTATTGGTGTTTCAGATTTGAGCAGGGGTGGACTGGCCCACCGGGACATGTCCCGGTGCGCCCTTTCATCTAGACGCCTCAAAAAAAAAAAAAAAAAAAAAGAAAAATCGACATCCCCCCCCCCCCTAAATAATTTACAGTAAGAGAAATAATCTGCTTTTAATCCGCGTCCACAAAATCTTACTAAAAGAAAGGTATAAACGAATTTCTGAGGCAAAACCACAACATTTGGGGACGCTTTAGGACGTATATGCTTCAGGGACACGTTTTGGTAAGAGGAAGTGGTAAGGGGCAGTCGAGAACATAAGTGTTGGCCTATAGCTCTATGAGGATTCGCGTACACGTCCATGCTTCCACCGAAAATCTGGGTGATTCTCGGTGGCCACGACATGTCCCGAGGATCGAGTCGAGCGAGGCGCCCGTTTTGGAACAAAGATTCTCTTCTCTAAATAAAAGTTTAACTAGTCACAGGGGGGCCCACCAGCAGGAGGGGGAGGTCATGGTGCAGACTGCGCCATTGAGATTTTTTCGTAGGGGGGCTTGGTCCACTTTTTGGCCAATTTGTTGGGTTGTCGATTTTGAGTTGCTTCACAATTTTTGGGGGGTACGTGAACGCTCTGAAAGGGCGCCCCTGCTAATCATAAGTAACGTATGAAAATAAATAAGACTAGTGTACCTGCATTGCATAACCCTCGTTTTTATTATAGGGCACTGCGAAGTATTGCTAAAGCTTCATAATGAGCAAACTTCTAATTATTTTTGACGTTTATTGAAAAATTTCGTGGCGCCCTGTGAAAACTTCTCGGCTCCTCGGCGCACAGTTTGGGAATCGTTGCTTGTGAGTAGCACTGAAAAATGTGTATGACATATTGTTGACCCCATTTCCTGCCTTACAACATGTTTTATTCTGTGATGTTAGGCGGAGGCGAAGAGGGGGGGGGGATACGTAGACAGTGTAGACAGACGCGAGCGTGAGAGCTATATTCAAATTAAAAAAGACATATTGGCCATGTTCAGTTCAAATAAAACACGGGAACGCAGTTACTACAGTGTAAACAAATTCATTATTTTTCAAAAAGTGATTCATGTCCTAAATTTCAATGGCCAAGTAACACGACCCTTCCATTGGTAATAACTAAAAAATAGTTTTAAAAAATGAAACTGCTTTTAGCTTCTCATTAGACAAAATTTATCTCATAGGGCATTTCATTTAATTTAAAAAATTTCTTATATGCAGGGATACAGTGGGGTCGATAAGGCGTTTCTACTCTTTTCTATTAGGTGAAACTCTGCTCCGGTACTTTATTTTGAGTCATATTTGTTTTTATTTTGTTTCAGAATTTGGATTTTGCTCCAACTTTGACTCAGTTCAAATCTGATTTTAGCTATTTTTATTTTAAGATTGTGTACTAATTTTGCTATAATTTAACTGTTGTTTCTATTTTTATTTATTTATATAGATAACCAAAAAATAGCAATTGTTATTGTATACATTGATTTTACACAATTAGAGTTACAGGGCTCGATGATTTAAATTGTGTTTTAAATCGGTGATTTAAATCAAGTGTTTTAAATCGATGATTTAAATCAAGTGCTTTAAATCGGTGATTTAAATCAAGTGTTTAAATCTGTGATTTAAATCATTTTTTTAAAAAAAACATGATTTTTAATCAAAAATTTAAAAGTTTGCTGCAATTTGTTATTATTATTATTATTTATACAAATGTAATATTTCGCAAGAATCAATCGATATGATTAGTGTACTATATTTGAAATAACTAAAGTAAAAGTATTATATCTATTTACGCATAACTTTTAACGTGTCCTTTACGTAACTAATATGCTAAACATTTGTTTATTCATTAATAAAACTGCCTTAACCATTACTCTAAATAAACTTTTGCCACAGAAACTTTATAATGTTATTAGAAAAAAAATATATATATATAATATAATGTAAGAAATTGGCTTTTATGAGTCAAAATAGATTTGTTTTACTCTTACTAACTACTATTACGATTACATCAAAATATTAACTGCATATACATTGCTTGTTTCATACTTTAAATTCGATACAAACAGTATCAAACTATAACTACTAGTCGACCCGTGCGGAATTCCGCATTTTATGCAATGCATATTTAATTTAATAAATAATTTTAGTAGTATATTTTCTACTATTTTTTAATTTACCCCATGAAAATAAAAGCACCAAATAAAATATAAATGAGCCCTTTTTAAATTTAGTTTATCAAAAATCAACGATCCAGCAAAACAATCAATTGGAGAAAACGTAAACGAAATGCGGGACTCGACCCATGGGTGTTGGGTATACCAGTCTTGCGCTCCTACCAACTCGGCCACTCGGCCTCTAACTAGCAAACGCAACACCAACTTGGCATCCATTAAAGGACTTCTTCTTAAATGATTTGATTGAAACTTGCTTTCAATTATAAGCAAGCCACTTTTCGGCGACTTAAAGAGACTGAGTGCCATGTTGACAGGATTTTGTATTGTGAAGCTAGACGTACTTTCAAGTATTTGGTACGGAGTAAGAAAAGGAATTGGAGCAAAAGCTTGCAGATAACATCGAAAGGAATCCTAAGAAATTTTTTGCTTATGCTAATTCAGGGAAAGCTCGTAATACTCAGGTAGGCCCACTAGTGGATGAGAACGGGAACGATTCAAAATGAGGGAGATATTGCTGATATTCTAAACAATTTTTTTTCCAGTGTATTTAATAGAAACTGTAGCTCAACAGTTGACATAAGCGAGACGCAAGCTAATACACAGCTTGAGGATTTTGTATTTTCTAGGGATGATGTGTTGTTTCATTTGAAAAAGATTAAAGCAAATAAGGCTCCAGGACCTGATAATGTTTATCCAAAAATATTAGTAGAATGTGCAGAGGAATTAGTGGATGTTGTCTTGACTATTTTCATATCTTCATATAACTCGCTGACTGTGCCAGTGGATTGGAAGCTGGCAAACATAACGCCGCTCTTCAACAAAGGGTTTAAAACTAAGGCAGGAAATTATAGGCCTGTGAGTCTTACTTCCGTTCTTTGTAAAATTTTTGAAACTCTGATAAAAATCAAAATAGTGAATTTCCTGGAGGCAAATGGAGTGTTGACTGATTTTCAGTATGGTTTTAGAAAAGGTAGGTCCTGTACAACTAATTTGTTGCATTTCTATGACAAGGTTACCATGGCATTAGATAATAAAAAGTGCGTAGATGTTGTTTACATTGACTTTCAGAAAGCGTTTGATAAAGTACCGCATGAAGCTCTTCTTAGCAAACTTGCTTATATTGGTATTGGTGGAAAAACTTTAATTTGGGTTAAAAATTGGCTGACTGGGAGGAAACAAAGAGTAGTAGTGAAGGGCAATTATTCTCAGTGGATTGATGTTTTGAGTGGGGTTCCACAAGGTTCAGTTCTAGGGCCAATAATATTTATTATTTTTATTAATGATATTACTCAGAGTATTTCTGGGAACATCAATATTTTTGATGATGATGTCAAAATCATGGGAATTGTGGACACGGAGGAACAAGTCAATCAGTTTCAAGAGGAATGAATCAGGTTTGAATCAAATTTCTAGGTGGGCAATTAAGTGGGGTATGTCTTTTAATATTGGGAAATGTCAAGTGCTTCATTTTGGTCATGGGAATAAACATGCAACCTATTATTTACAAGGTTCTGTCATTAGGGAAGCAGAAGCAGTTGTTGATCTAGGAGTATTGATTAGTCATGACTTCAAGTCCAGTCAGCAGTGTAGCATAGTAACAAAGCTAACAGGATGCTTGGGTTTATCAATAAGGCTATTTCGAACAGGTCTAGGGAAGTTGTATTGCCATTATACAGAAGTTTGGTAAGATCTCATTTGGAGTATGCTGTTCAGTTTTGGTCTCCGTACCTAAAAAAGGATATTACCTTATTGGAAAGGATTCAAAGGAGGGCTACAAGATTGGTAAGTGGTCTTTCAGCCTTAGATTATGAGGTTAGGCTTAAAAGGCTCAATATGTATAGTCTTGAGCAAAGGAGAGTCAGAGGGGACATGATTCAGTTGTTTAAATTCATTAAAACGAGAAATGTTGATGGACTACAGCTATGTGCTGAAAGTAGAACCAGAAGTCATTGTTTTAAACTTTTCAAATCTCAGGCTAATCTTGAAATTAGGAAAAACTACTACTTCAATAGGGTTGTAGGCAGTTGGAATAGTTTACCGGAAGCGACTGTTAATTGCAGTGGGGTAAAAACTTTTAAGAAAGCTCTTGATGTTCATTGGGGACTGCTAAATTAACTAGGACCAGCCTAGCTGGGCAACGAGTCTGTTGCTGGTAGTCACTTTTGTATTTGTATTTTGTGTTTGTATTTGTATTATAAACTTGAAATTTAAGAAAAGCGGTGCATTTTTAAACCGCGGGTCTATTTTTCCGGTGTAGCGGTTAAGGAAAGCTTTAAAATGATGCTTCATTCATAAATTTGATGAAGTATTAAGGAAGTTATGGCGTACCGACCAAAAAGAGGCCTTGAGAAATAATATATATGATGATTATTTTTATAAAGTAGTATATAAAATAATATGTAATACAAAGTAGCAATTTAAATTACTATTATTTAGAATTAGCTTCTTTGAAACGTTGTATGTTTTAATTTACGCTATACTCCTAATTTACTAAGCACTTTTATGCAAATAATTTTTCTTCCAAAGTCCAGCTAAAAATTACTTCTCAAATCAATTATTGTTAAAATTCTAAAAAAAGAAATCTCAGATTAAGTATTTCATTAAGGTGCCTGATTCTATATGAACAAAATTGCTTCATTTTCGTCTTATCCCCCCCCCCCCCCCATGATTGTGTAAAGCTTCTAAATCTGGTGCCTCTCTCCATGTGCAAAAAAAAAAAAAAAAAAAAAAAATGGGCGTAGAAACATTTAAGGAAAATAAACAGAAAATATTACACAAAAGTGCAGTACTGAATTTTTCTTTTCGTTGTAGATTCCTTTGTTCTAATATTAATTAACAATAATTTTATTTCCACCTATTTAAAAAAGAAAGAATCGAACAAACATAAAAAGTAAGACAAACCTTGTATTTTAATATAATCCTAATTTTTTTTTGTATTTAGATTTATCTGTTTATTTCAAATTATTTATTCATTCAATCAGTTAAGCCGGGCGAGGGTCATTTGCACTCCCCACTCACCTGTCAATCAAAGCAAAAGGGTCAGTTGCCCCAGGGCTATAGAGAGAGAGAAGAAGGGCTAGTTCATTCGCTTCTCTCCCGTGGAACCGGGAGGAAACAAGTGATGACGTAGGCATGCTGACAGTACAGAGATCGCAGGGGAAAAAACGCGTACTGCTAAGAACAAAATTGATAAAAAAAAAGAGTTTTTTTTTTCAAACGCAAACAGATTTTGGAGTTATGAGGTGGTTGTAATATACTTAAGAGCAATAAAGAGTAGTTGATTCAATTTTGATACAGACAAAAATGAAGTTCTAAGAAGTTGGAAAAAAAAAAAAAAAAAAAAAAGAACATTTCTTTTAGTACAATGCAAATTAAAATACAAATTAAAAAAGGGATAATGACTTTGATTCTTTGTTTCTAAAATTTTGTGTACCAACACAATATCATTAAGGACACTAAATTTGGAATTTAAAAAAAAGGGAGCTTACTTGATTCAAGTTTTTATCTTTTTCGATTTCACCCATTTTTGAACTTTCTGCATTTGTTTTCGCTTGGATGAAACTGAGTTTTTTCTGTTGATTTGCCGGATCCTTATAAATGTTCTCAAACGGCAGAACAGCCGAATTGCGCTTTTTTCAACTGTCGGAAAACGTTCCTGAAGTTCATTAATAAGTTCCTGAATGACTCCTTTACCCTTTCGGAAAGAGGATCCATGAACACACCGAAATATGCTGTCCATCTCGTAAACGGTGTTCATCCAAGAAGATGATGGAAGAGTAAGTCCGCCCAAAGACAACATTTTAGTCCACTTTAAATGATCATCCTCTTGTTGAGATTTGGCCGATATTGCTCCTAAGGAGCTATCGACGCTCCTAACCTTATGGGCAATATATCCAGCGATGTAGGCTAACGCTTCTTTTTCCAACGTTTCAATATTTTCATTTTCAGCCGGATTCATCATTTCGATTTCCCAAGACATTGGAATGGGATAGTTTGTGAGAAGGAATTCCTCTTCATTTGAATTTTCTGCAACAATGTTCTCCTGAAACTCATTTTCAAAAGCATTTTTGAGCAATTCGGCACTTAAATAGGCAATTTCTTTTTCGCTTTGGAATTCTGTGTTTACTTTGGCTGATAAATTAAGGAGCTTGTTACACATTAATAAATGTTTCAACCGTTTAATTACTTCTGAAGGGCTTGGGTGATCATCAAACCGTCCAAGTCCTCGTATTTGACTGAAAAGGCTTTCTAAGGCATCTTGCGTGAGCCTAGCAGTAAGCAGATATTTTACTCCATCGCACTTTAAATCTTCATGTAAAGCTAATAGAGAATTTATAGAAATTATAATTCCTTTCTGGAATGGTAGGAGCCCTTTCTTCCCTGTAACTCTCATATCGTTTATCTCTTCTTTTACTTTCAGTAAAATATATTTTTGCTCAGCAAAATGTTTTGGATTTCCAAATGCCGCTCGCAAATTTTTCCCTGGGGGTGGGTCGTGATGCTTACTGTTCATTATACCAAAAAAACTGTCGATCAATTTGAAAAAATTACAAGCTTTAAGATTCCCAGTTAATCTTAATATGCCTGTTTCTACAGTAGCTGAAAACAATGTTTTTGCTGGGGTAAATTTTTGGCGGTCATTGCCTTTAACATGTAAATAGGCTGGTTTCAGTTTGTGGCATAGCTGAACTTCGCCATTGTCTTTGTTCAGCAGTTCTTCAATAATTGCAGTTGTTATTTTTGTCCCATCTTTTAAAAGCAAACCACTATCTAAAAAGTGATTTCTGAGTAATTTTATGTAGTGGGGCATATCTGCGAACACATAAATTTTTGAAGAGCTTTTTATAGGATTGAAAAAGAAGCTTTGCTGCAGTGTTATATTTAATTCCTTCCAAAGCGTTCCGCAACCTCCTAAATCGGAGACTATTGCTTTTGACGCTTACATTAATGTTTTCTAATTGTGTTATGATTCTAAAAAGTAACTCTTTGTCCATTTTCACTTCGAAATCATAATAAACTGGCTGCTTCCAATTCGAGAACAATTCTTTTAAAAGGACAAATTGCACTTTTCTAAACGGACCGAGAATCTCGTCCATTCCAGTGTCGTAACATAAATTTGATGACACATGCATCTCATCAAAACTCAGAACACACATTCTTTCTAAATTAGTTGCATTCTCCGAATTCATCTTCATCAGCAACAAAACATTTTTTTGTAAACCAGGGGCACAAGAAAATTTTGTGCACCAACGTTTCAAAGTGCTTGCGCTAGGCAATGGAATCTGCATCTTAAATTTCCAAAAATCATAAGCTTTCGCAGACAGAGCGCGAATAACTATGCAACGAGAAATGTCTTCCACAGTCCATCTTATTTTTTGCGATTCTCTCTTTAATGCCTGTATTTGCGTTTTAGAGAACATACGACTAAGTTTTGTTTCTAAATTATGTTGCTTTTTAAGTTTTAAACGCATTTTTCGTATTTCAGTCTTTTGCTCTTGAATCTTATTTAAGAAAGACTTTCGTGATTGATTCCACCGCTTCATTCGCCGAAGAGATTCTTTTCTAATTCTATTTCTGTCATTTTTTGTAAGTTTTAACTCATGTTCTAGAGCTTCTATTTTATTTTTTAAGATCAAAATTTCAAGATTGTCATGGTCAAGAAAATCTATATTTTCTTCAGCTTTGAACTCTGATGATGATAACTTTTTTGGGCTCACCTTGTTTAATTTCTCTAAAGCTGTGCTTAACGTACTTCGTTTTTTCAGCCTTTGCATTCGAAGGGAGTTACTCTCAGAGGTAGTAGAAGAAATATCAATCTTCGGCACAGCATCAGATCTTAGAATTTTCCGCATCGGGAGTCCCAGCAAGCGATTTTCATATCTTCATAATCAGCCTCTTTAAAATGATTGCTGCATATTCTGGCACACTGAATGTTCACAGAATCTTGGCGGCGGCATTTATTGAGCCATTCTTTGCACAGTAAACTATTTTTTTTTTTGGAAAAGAATGAAACGTTATACCTTTACCTTTTGTATTTTTATGAGTATTCCGGCATGTTGCTACCGCACAGGATGACATGTTAATGTATAACTGCAATGAGCTTAGAGCATCTGCTTTCTAAAAAAATACGAGAAGGCCAAAAAACTGCTGAAATGTAATCTTTTTTGAGCTGGCGAACTGAGCCTCGTGCTGACGCGATTTAGTGTTTTTTTATAACTCCATCTCTCTTCTTATTTCTTGAAAGATAAAAAAACACACATCCGAGGGAAAATCTGATTTTGGGCGTGGTATAAAAATCCCTCCCCACAAAAATTACTGGTTCAAGGGAAATTTTAAAAATATTATTTGCTAACTACATTTTTGGGCGTGAGTAAAAATAATTCCCACGGAATCTAATTCGTTAAATCAGTTGAACATTATACTGAGAACATTCAACCCTTTTTTTGTAAACAACGTCGAAAAAACAGGAAGTTCCCACAACAAACAGGAACACCCCTGTTGCGCCTGAGAGTGGTTGCTAATTAAAACCAGCAATACTCCAGGCAAGAGAGCAACCAGATGCCAACAAACTGCATTCTCACGAAACCCAAACATTTTAAAATTTAACTTCTGAAAATTATTGATATGGACGCAAGGAAAAATATTTCTAATTATATTTTTCTCAGCGTCCAAGCACTCGGGCACCTTCTAGCCACCTCCTAGGTTCTCCAAGGTGGTCAGTCAGCACAGTGACGTCACAGGGAGAAACCGGAGGGACCACATCGGTGAAGCGCTTCATAAAGAAATGAACTAGCCCTTCTCCTTATCTTTATAGCCCTGCAGTTGCCCTCAAAGTATTTCTTATCAGTAAACTGGCGAGGGTCAGTTGCACTCGCCACTCCACCTCTCACGTGGGGGGGTGGGTGGAGGGAAGCTAATTTCTTTATCATACCTATAAGAGGGGATATTTCTGTGACCAAAAAAAGGGGTTGTTAAACCTCTTTATAATGGCTTTAAGTACCCGTTTTACTAGCAATAATAATTATTATTTTAAAGTACTCTAATAAACGGAAGAAAAATAACACTGGTCAAAATTGATTTTGGTGGATTAAATGAACAACTAAACATGGGAGTTTTATTATTATTATACAAATATTATTATGTATAAAGAGGAGAAAAAAAAAATCATCAATTAATCAAGTTACTCACTGAATACTTCGGTTACTTTTTCATGTGACATTATTGAATGTACTTTAAAGCATTCTCGTTTTAAATCCAGCAATAACCTGTCATTCATTATGCAGGTATCCCATATTCCTAGATAGCGGACCCAGAGAGGGGGGGGGGGGGTTGAGGGCAACTCGGTCGCTTACAATTTGGGTGGTGAGGGCAACTCGACCCTTTTTTGTTATCTTGAGGGCAACTGACCCATCCCCGTTAAGCCTCGTTTGTCATTATTTATAAGTTATACTTCCGACATGAGCAATCAATTGTCTGAATTTCTTTTCAGTATTTTTAGGGTTTTGCATGGCATCACCACTGATTTTTAGGTTGTCCCGTTTTGCACTTTATTATTGCATTGCAGATTTTTTGTTTTATATATAATCACCAAGAGTAGTGATTTTATATTATAACCACTACTCTTGGTAAGTTTTAAAAGTTTTGTTATAAGCAAAAAAAAAACAAGAAAGGCAAGTTAATTTTTTTTTTTTTTGAAAAGGTGAGAAAAAGTAATGCATAGCAATTAAAATATCTGTGTTGCTCCTTTAAAAAAAAACTATCGTATCTGAATGAGAATGGCAGGCGATATTATTTTCACATAAAGAATCAAAGATTTCAAAGCAAAAGTCTGCTTTGTGCATTCAGTTAGAAGGCAAAACAAGCTAAGTTATGCCATAAAGTCATGTTCCCAAGACGGAAGTAGTGGTTGTTCTATGACTGATTGACTGATATTAGGAGTCCAAGTTTTCCAAAGGAGGCATTAAAACCTCATGTTAATTTCATTTTACTACTATAATCGTTATTATAATTTTTTTTTTAAAGTAAAGGTTGCCGCCTTTTAATTAGCTGGTCCACCGCCCTTTTAGGGGTCCCAGTCCGGCCCTGGATTTGAGGGAAAACACCATTTCTAGAGATAAGTTGCTAGATACAGTAAACAATTCAGAAATCCACCATTTACGCTGGCGAATAGTCACCAACTGTACCAGTAACCTGTAAGTTTTTCATTTAATCAAACTTAGTATGCATCAACCAATTTTTGTGATGTGAAGCTCATGCCTCCATATTATTTAAAAAATTACTAATTATTTGTAGAAATGGCAAAATTATTCCAGGTATGGATTTTAACGAAACGAAAAGCTGTGATGGCATCATCTGTAACCGTTTAAATGGAAGACGGAACAGAAGTGGACGATTCTTTTCTTTACCAGCCAGGACTCTGGTTTATCTCCTCGCTGAAAATGATATGCTAAATATATTTTTGAGCATTTTATTGTGTTTATTAGTATATTTTTCCTTTAACTATGATGTATAAAGCTTTCCAAAATGCTCTGATTACAATAAGCTTTTTCTTTTGATGAAACTTCTTAAAGATATTTTGATTTGAAAGCTGAAGCTTTTGTCAAAATATATTATATAAATTATATTATAATTTTAGCAGCAATAGCATTTTATAGTATGTTTTGTTCTTGAAAAGTGCATCATGTGTGTGTATCATGTTTCCTATTGGTTAAAATCATTTGCCACTTGCTCTTTGAGGACTAAAGTTAAAATGCAGCCCCTTTTAATAGCAATTAAAACTGCTCATATTTTTAATATCATACAATTTTAATTGTCTTAATGTAGTTTTTACTCTCAGAGAAGGGGAATGAATAAGTGCATTGTGGCTTGCACAGTAAGAGCATGAATAGTATATCCTTTTTTTCCTTTCTAGAGACCAGGGTTACAATCTGAAGTTATATTGAATTTCCAAACATTCCAACCGTGCCAGATGTTCTTACACCAGAAGGGGATAGCCAGAGGGATGCTGTTGCAAATTCTTCAATTTCCATCCAGTGTTGGCTGCATTATGTTCATGTTTGGCTTCAGTGGCGTACGCAAGGGGGGGGGGGGTTAGGGGTTTAACCCCCCTCTTGAGCCCTAAATAATAGTGCTTTATTACATATTCGAATTTCTTTTAGTAGTTTCAGAACATTATGAACCCCCCCCCCCTTGAAAAAATTCTGCGTACGCCACTGTTTGGCTTATATTACTGCTGTAGTGTAAAATATTTGTGAAACCTATTTTTAAAATGCTTTAAAAATAGACTTATATTGGCATCTTCGAAATAATAATTTGATTAAAATGAATCCGTAAAAAGCAATCATGCATAGCAAAAAACTTCCAATTATTTAAATTTCTCAAAAAAGAAAAACTGAAGCATTCTTGGTCTAACTATATACATTATTTAACTGTGATTAACTAGAAGTATGGTATGAACATAAATCACTAAATCTCATTTGAAACACAATTATTACAAATTGCTTGATGTTTTTTAAAAATTGCATAGCATATACTTATTGCTCATGTAACTGTAATATTTTTCATTATTGTTTTGTAATTTTAGTTTAAAGGTACAAATCTGGTACATGATTTTTGTTTGAAACAGTTAAAATAGTTTCATTACTCGCAATAATCTATGAATCTCTACACATGTACTTTCAAACAGATTAAAATGTAAAGCAGTAACAATATTTTCAAGTTCTTTTATTGCATTTTGTTATCATTTAGTATTTTGAGCATTCCTTGAAAACGAGGAATGCTTTTCTGCATCTTTTCATTTTTTAAATTCTTCTTTGAATGAGATTGTTCTTGGGGCGGTTTGACTCTATCCTCTTACCAATGATAGTTAACAATGCGTATAAGGAATATTGTTAATAATTTTTAGTTTTAAAATTTGATATAAAAGTCCATTTTTTAAATTAGCTTTCCTTGGGGACAAGCTTATGGTCTGCGGTCTGCTGTACGCCGAGTGCTGGCTTCAATGTTCAACTATCATGGCTAATATTATCTGTGTTTTTCTTACTACATTGGGATGAGCAAAATATTTAATACTTTAACAAACAATACTGTTTCAGGGGAAAATGAGTTCGGAATTAATATTACAATGCTTTCATTAATTTGATTTTTATGTTTTATTTATTTATTTCAAGCTTATATATTGCTACATAAGGGTAGGTGTTCATCTAATTATATAGTTTATATTTTTTTAATGGGGGGGGGGGGGGTTGAGAGGTATAAGTTTTCCGAAAATTTTGTGTTTAGAAAATGTTTTTGTACTGAGAATCACCCCCTGAGAATCAATTTATGTTCATACCATACTTCTAGTTAATCACAGTTAAATAATGTATATAGTTAGACCAAGATTGCTTTAGTTTTTTTTTTTTGAGAAATTTAAATGATTGGAAGTTTTTTGCCATGCATGATTGCATGCAAGCTGAAAAACTGTTGGATGACCTGTCACATTTTATACATATGCCTCTTTTTTATTATTATTTTGTCAAGCAGTTTCATATAAAAATCCCATTTTTATGTTTACTTATATGTAGGTGTTGTGTGAACTTAGAGATTAAAAAATGTCATTTAAAAATGTTTATTTGCTATTTATTTATTTTTTGTCTAAATTTGTTGCTTTTTTTTTTTGCCGAACACTTTACACTAAGATATTATTCTTGATCTTAACAAATAATAATTTTGATAACTTCATTTTTTAATTTTTGTGCATTATATTAAACTATGGATATACGGGTAATTTTATTTATAACATTTATGACTTGAGCTTTCCTATGGTTGTACGAAATGCGGCAACAATTAAACATCACTTCAGTTGATTTAATTGGTAATTTCCTGAAAGCTTAAAATTTTTATTTTTAACAAAATACTCTTGGAAAAACATGAACTTAAAGTGGTCACAATTTTTTAAAAAATATTTTAAATTCTAAACTTGATATGTGCTATTTGCAGCTACTAATTTACAAAACAAATGTTTTCATTATTTCAATTTTGTCTCGACTTATACTAATAACCATGGAAAATCATCTTATTTCTTTTATACTTCATAAATGAGTATTTTCCCTTAGAAATGGCAGAGAAGTAAAAAACAATTGTTAATAAATCGCTTTTTAATTGTTGCAAGCTTTTTTCTTTTTTTTTAATACCTAAGCGTCATAACATTTTATGTTTCAACATGATTGGTAATTATTCATATTGCTAACAATTAGAATAAAATTAAGTCCTATTATATTTACAAAGAAATTATGGACAAGTTTGATTTTAAAATTAGTATGTTTACACGAAAATAATAAGTTCTTAAAACAGGTAATAAATAGGCTTCAAAAAGTTCAGATATGTACTCTACTCATTGCAAGGTAAGCATCTTGATATTTTAAACTACAAAGGTATTTTGAAGAATTCAGACAAGTTTCTAGAAATCCAATACTTATATCTGGAAGCTAGTTATATACTTGAGGGATGCTTCTGAGGTATCAATATTATTTTTGATGATATAGCTGAAAATTAAATAGCTTAAAACTTTTGCTAAGTAATTGTAAATTTCATGAATTTCAAAAGTTAACTTCACAATGAGCTAACTTTTGAAATTCATGAAATGTACAAAAATTACTTAGCAAAACTATTAAGATATTAAAATTGTTAGTTATATCATCAAAAATGATTCTGGGAACGGTACTGGCTTCTAGTGGGAAATTTTAGAATTCAGAAAGGTTCCAGGTTAATTATAGGAAAGTTACTGGTTTTCTGTAGAAAGTTTTCCCAGTTATTCAGAAAGGTTCCTGGTTAATTCCAGGAAAGTTAATGGCTTTCTGTGGGAAGTTTTCCCAGTTATTCAGAAGGTTCCTGGTTAATTCCAGGAAAGTTACTGGCTTGTTGTGGGAAGTTTTCCCAATAATTAATAAACTTTCCAGGTCAATCCCAGGAATGTTACTGGTAAAAATTAGGCACATGAGGTGCCTAGGGTTTTCCTAGTAACGTTCCTGATTTCTTTTTACAGTGCACTTAGTCCCAGAAAGTAGAACCCGAGGTCATTGTTTTTTTAAATACACTGATGGAAAAAAAAATCCCAACACCAAGAAATAATTATTGTAGAGTAATGAAATTTCAGCAATACATTTATATAGGTACCGTATGTAATTGATTACAATTTCAAGATCACAGGTTAATTTAAGCCCGAGAAGAGCCATTGCAGAAGTGAAATACAGGTACATTAATAACCGGTGTAACCGCCAGAATTTTGAATGTAAGCATACAAACGTGCATGCATTGAATCATACAGGTGGTGGATGTCCGTTTGTGGGATGGAGTTCTATGCCTGTTGCACTTGGTCGATCAATACAGGGACGGTTAATGCTGGTTGTGGATGACGCTGGAGTTGTCGTCCAATGATGTCCCATACGTGCTCAATTGAAGACAGATCTGGTGATCTGGCAGGCCAAGGCAACATGTCGACACCCTGTACAGCATGTTGGGTTACAACAGCAGTATGAGCTAGAGCGTTATCCTGTTGGAAAACACCTCCTGGAATGCTACTCATGAAAATCAGAACAACAGGTTGAATCACCAGACTGACATACACATTTGCTGTCAGGGTGCGTGGGATAACCACGAGAGTGCTTCTGCTGCCATAAGAAATTGCTCCCCAGACCATAACTCCAGGTGTAGGTCCAGTGTGTCTAGGCCGCAGACAGGATGGCTGCAGCCGCTCACCTGGCCTCCTCCTAACCAACACACGGCCATCACTGACACCAAGGCAGAACCGGCTTTCATCAGAAAACACAACAGACCTCCACTCCGTCCTCCAATGAGCTCTAGCATGACACCACTGACGTTTCAAACGGCAGTGGTTTGGCGTTAGTGCAATGCACGCTACAGGACGTCTGGCTCGGAGCTGTCTTTGAAGTAACCGATTGGTAACAGTTCGTTGTGTTACTGTGGTGCCAACTGCTGCTCGAATTTCCGCTGCAGACGCAGTACGACTCGCTACGGCCATACGCCGAACACGGCGGTTTTCTATCTCAGTAGTGCCACGTGGCCGCCCGGAACCCGGTCTTCTTGAGGCAGTGCCTTCTCTTGACCACTGCTTCCAACATTCATGCACAATGGATGCATTCCTGCCAAGCCTTTCTGCAATATCGCGGAAAGAAAACCCACCATCTCGTAGGCCTATTACACGACCTCGTTCAAACTTAGTGAGCTGTTGATAATGACTTCGTCGTCTTCTTAAAGGCCCTGTGGACTAACATCAACTCACTACATCAAATCTCGACGCTAAACAACGCTCAGGAACGTTACAGCGCGTATTTAAAGCGAACCTGATTTGCATCTTCCGTGTGTCGCTACTAGCGTCACACTGATGCGCCGAGCACAAAATTTGAATCGACGTCATCTTTCAGATGTATAAACACGCCTGCCAAATTTCGTTTCGCTAGCACAACTCCTTCTTGGTGTTGGGATTTTTTTTTTCCATCAGTGTAGTAGGCATTCATGAAGAAAAGCACTGAAGCAGCATTATTGTTTGACAGCAAGGACGACAAATGTTGGATTGAAATAGCACAAGATTTGAAGGTTTTGACGCAAGTGACTAAATTCTCGTAGACACTATCGATTCAATTATAATGTCGAAATATAAATTTTGTTTACAAGTCAACATACTTGTCCATACACATGTCAATCTTTAATAAAATCCTATTTGTATACTCAAGGGTGCCAACCAGGAAGGGGGCACGGCACAGACTTCTCCATTGAAATTTATAATTTTTTGCGGGGCGGGGGGCATTTGGGGGTGACTTGGATGACTGTTTAGCTGATTTGGAGGGTCGTGTAGCTCTTTAGGGGGATGGACACTCCTAGCAATACTTATATTTGTGTTAATATTACCTATACCATTTTAAGTAAAATGTGTATTCGCATGTTATGTTAGTCACGTTATGTTAGTCACAGGTAAGCTTTATTAAAACACTATTTTTTGTAATGTATTTAAAATATGTGTCAAATTTGCACATGATAATATAACAATAGCCTTTCACATAGATAATATCAGAGGAAAATAATTAGTTAGTTGTTTTAGTTTCAGAGAATTATGTCTGTGAATGTTACACAAAATCTTTAGGGTTGCAAAATGGTTCTGTTAGTCATATTGATAAAAATGTCCTCCAAATCTCAAAAATAAAAATAATAATATCAATTTTTTGCATTTACTTGGACAACCTATCGGTGCAAAGAAGATTAACACGCTGTTTATGGTATCATGGTTAAAATTACGCTGGGAGACAGAAAATGATATTAAAATATTTGTGCTCCTGTTATGTTAGTCACCATGGAATTACCCTACGGATGATTTGAAACTTTGACATAAACGCCTGGCGCATGTTAACGTTAAAAGTATTAAGAAAACTAGTGACCTAGAAAGCGTTAACGGCTTGCCTAAATTAAAAAATTCAAGTATATTTTGTAACGATTGTAAAATATCAAAATTTAAAAGTCAGTTTCAAATCATTACATGGTACAAGATCTAAGTACCCACTCCAACTTCTTCATGCAGACGTATGGGGTCCTTACAACGTTGAAGGCCCGGAATGGGGAAAAATATTATTTATCCATAATAGACGATTTTTCACGGACATGTTCATTGTACCCGTTCAAAAATAAAAG
The DNA here is from genome assembly GCA_038502835.1 of Octonoba sinensis. NCBI lineage: Eukaryota > Metazoa > Arthropoda > Arachnida > Araneae > Uloboridae > Octonoba > Octonoba sinensis. Next base: position 31,255,767 of record CM076598.1, read on the forward strand.
CCAAGTCTCTGAGATCTTTAAACAACATACGTATTTTACGATCGGAGAGGCTTCTTGGCAGAAAAGTTAAATGTATCAGAACTGACAACGGGAGAGAGTTTCTAAATAGAGATTTTGATACTTTTTGCAAGAATCATGGGATAAAACATGAATTAACGAATGTATATTCACCCGAAATGAACGGAGTTGCAGAAAATCTTAATCGCAATGTTGCTGATTGTATCAGGGTTCTAATAGAAGGAAGTACCCAAGAAATTTTGGCTAGACGCCGTATTGTATTTTGCCTATGCATGGAATCGGGTCTGCCATAGTAATATGGATAAAACTCCATTTGATTTATATGGAGGCAATAAACCGTCAGTAAAGCATCTCAGACCTTTTGGTACTATAGTTTTTGCAGGAATCCCGGGTCAACGTAGACATAAATTAGATGCTAAATCCCAGAAAGGCGTTTTGGTGGGATACGCATTTAAGACCAAAGGCTATCGTATCTGGATACCGGAAACGGGTAAAATTTTGGAAACCATCAATGTTTCATTTAAAGAAAATTATTTTTATAAGAACGATTTCAATAGTAAACCTGATAGCAATGTTATAAATTGGTCCCTAACCCCTAATAATTCTGATGAAAGTGATTCGGATTACGAAGAAGCGAAGGAAAATCAGAAACCTGATACTTCGGATGATTCATGTAAGGAATCTACTTCTGAGGCAGAATTCAGAGGGGGAATCTTCTGACGAAGGTAATAGTGTTAAGACTAAACGGGATGCTATATGGTTTAGAAAGGTAGTTCCAAGACCGGATAGTTCGCGAAACGATATCTATTATTTTGAAAAAGGTCACACCATCCAAATAAGAAGTCTAAATGATGTGGAAAGATACTGTAAAACCAAGTCCGTAGGACGATGCATCGGCAGAAATAAAAGTTTCTTTCTTTGGATCATACAAATCTAATTCAGGAGTTTGACAAAGTTTCTGTTTAACTTCATCGAATGCCAATATTTGAGAATGTCCCCAAATCCATTCGACATTATTCTTTAATAGCTCGTAAAAGCAAAATTTGGTATAAATTTATTCAAAAATATAGCCATCTTTAAAAATCTCTTTAATTCAATCACATTCCTAGCTGTTGGAATTCTAGAAATAGCTTCTGTTTTTTTAGGATCGGATTAATTCATTTTTCAGAAATCACATGGCCAAGGAAGGTCACGGATTCTTTTGCGGATTGGCATTTGTCAGCATTGAGTGTCTACTTGGCAGCTTGGAGTTTTGAAAGAACATCACGTAGTCTTTTAATATGCTCTTCTTCGGTTGCACCAAAAACTACGAATTCATCCATGAGACCTATTATACCATGGTCTTCTGGAATAGTTTCCCGAATCCTTTTTTGAAATACTTCTGGAGCTGATTTAAATTAATTCCAAACGGCAAACGCTTAAACTTAAATCTTCCAAATGTTGTAATGAAAGTAGTTAATTATGCAGAATCAGGATCTAAGCTTACCTGCCAAAAACCTGCATTTGCATCTATAATACTAAACACTAAGCTGACTTAATGTACACTCAACTGAGGCCATGGGAAAATATTCTCTTTCAATATTATCATTTAGAACAGATAAATCAACACATATTCGTATATCCCCTGATTTTTTAGGAACAATAACCATAGGTGCACACTACTCAGTGGCTTCATCAACTGGTTCTATAATTTCATTTCTTGTCATCTCATTCAATATTTTTTTTAATTTATCCCGTAGAGCAGTGATGGGGAAACTACGGCCCGCGGAAAGGTTTAATCCGGCCCGTTTAAGAGTGCCGTCGTGAGAATGTTTGAACGCGTTCTTACTTCGTAGTGTGACGACCCGCATAAAAACTACCTGCGGCGATATCCAAAACACAATAGTATTCTGGACAAATCCATCCGACCTAAACAGATGACTCATCTTCGCTCGAAACTTCCAGACACTCTCGCATTTTCGATTCATTGTTCTGTTTTCTCGAAAGAACCGGAAAACTCCAATTCCCGAACAATCCTTGCAGGTAGGTATAAATACAAGCGAGGCCGCCCAAAGATCAGTTAGTTAGCGACTTAGTCCGTCATCTGCAACGACCCGCTGTGACTCGAGTAATTGTTTGTGTAATCCCCGAAACTCCCACTGACTCAACAAACACCCGCGCAAGCATAGGCGTAACTAGAGTTGGTGAAAGGGGGGGGTCACCCTAAAAATGTACAGACTAAACACCAATACGAAGTGTAAAAGAGTTGAAAATTTACTAGTCATAAATACATGTCTCTAAAGATATACTCCGTGTTTATTTCAGGCATCTCCCGGGGGGGGGGGGAACTACCCCTTCGGAGCAAGTCAACTCCTCCCTCCCCCCCCCCCCGGCAAAAAAATTCAGATCACAAGTTTTAAAAAAAGAAAGAAAAGAGAAATTACGCTTTTAAGACACTTCACTTTCAGAAACACTTTCAGGGAAAGGACATTCAACACTATCACGAGCGACACCAAAAGTAACTTAAAAGATATAAGACTTTATTTTGAAAAAAAATTGCGGGGGGGGGGGGGAGAGTAACCTAACTCCTTTCTGTTTCCTCTAACATTACCAAAGTATCCCGAAATTGCATTGCTAGGAAGATTTCAAAAAGTTTCCTGGGGAGAGACCTCGAAGCCTTGCCTGCAGAGTTATCCTAAGCATTATACATGTAAGACCAGCTACAAAAATTTAAGTTGCAGAAGCCCCAAACACCCACTCCTATAACTTCACCAAATATCTATACATCTACTATATATACATCAAAAAGCTATCATATATGTTAAAAAAATTAATATTAACATCATTTCTAGTCATATATATCTCTATATATATATGTATATATAAAGGGTATGACTTTGAAGTATACACTGCCCTTCCTAATTCTTAACATGCTCCCCCTGCTCCGGAGCCAAGGCAGTTTTTTTTCGGGGGCGCCCAGGCTTCGACACACTTATGTAAAGAAAAGTTTTAGGGAGGAATATATAATACATTGCAAAAGATTTCTGGGGGGCTGCCCGTGGGTCCCCCTTCCCCTCTGAATACGGCCTTTATTCACAAAAACATTAAACATTCCTTACTAGATCTATTAGTTTATTTTTTAATTCAAACGCAATAGAAAATTCAATATTTAGCGCTAAGCAATCTTCTTTGTCCAGGCATTCATAATATTAAACCGGGAAATAGTCGAATTTTAGAGAAAAAAATCCAAATTCCCCTACAAAAATGCTCCTCCCCACAATAAATTTCTAAAAAATTTGTTAAATTTGTAGCAAAACATACCTCAGAAGTGGAAGCATCTGAATCAAATTTTCTTTTCTTTTCGGATGACGAACATGTCCATCGCTGGAGTTCAAACATTATTATGTATCGAAAATAATTAAAAATTTAGCTAAAATATAAATAATACTTGATTGTAAATTAAAATGCAGCATTAAACCGTAGCAGTGAGATTGGAAACGTTGAACGGATGATTTCCAGAGTCGTAATGCAATCAGTGATGGACCATAATAAGAAAAAAAAAACATTTAAAATATAAGAGATGAGAGAACATCTGCAAATGAGAATGCAATGCAAATACAGTTCATCAGTTTTCCAATCGGCTCATCTACAAAAAAGATTTTAGCAAAATGGGTGTTTGGACAGGAAGTCATAAATAAATACAAACTGCTCTTTAAGTTTCTTAATGAGCACCCCTTCCTGGCTTGAGGGTTTAACCCATTAGAACAATTGGACTTTAGGACTCCATCATAGTAGAGAATATTTCCCAGGAAACTTATTACTTGTGCGATTGTATTCCCAGATTGCTGCCTTTGGGCAAAAAAGACATCAAGAAGGAAAGAAAACCCTCTGGAGTGATTGAAAGGATCTCTGTCTGTGTGTGGTACGGTGATTGAAGCCACTTTTCGCTGTTAACCCCCCCCCCCCCCCAAAGTGATAAGGGGGTTGATTATAACCTTATAACCAAATGAAAGGTCTTCTTTATTACGAGCTGCATACTTTGGCCATGATCGCAACCCTTCAGAGAAAAGGAAAAAAAAAAATCATATGTATATGTGTTTAATTTTCTTAGGGGAAAAAAATTGTGCTTTGCAAGGCCGTAGCCGGAAATTTTTCTGTGTGCCTAAATGTGCCTAAATAAGTACATACCCAATGGGGGGGGTTGAACCCCCAAACCCCCCCCCCCCTGGTTACGCCTATGCGCGCAAGAGCATTAGTTAGCAGTAAGCTTTCGTCAATTGCGTTTCTGTGTGTTGTTCTCCGTAGTAGGTAACGTCTAAAATGGATGTTAAAAAAAGAAAAGTGGATTCAGAATGTCGAGTTTTTAAAGAAGAATGGACGTGGAAATATTTCTTTACTTTATTTAAAGAAAAACCTGTGTGCTTACTTTGCAATACAACTGTTGCAGTTTTAAAAGAATATAACATTCAACGCCATTTCAAGAGCAAACATGAAAACCACTCCTACTCATCGTTAAGTGAAGAGGTGAAAAAAATTAAATCGAAAGATTTAATAAAAAATTTATCAAGTCAACAACAATTATTTCAGAGAGCTAATCATTCTCAAAGATGCGCTACGAAAGCCAGTTATGTGTTGGCTTATAATATTGCTAAATCTAATAAAGAATTTTCAGATGCTGAATTTATAAAGCAGTGCATGATAGATGTGTGCGATATTATGTGCCCTGAAAAGAAAAATGATTTTCAGTCACTGTCTCTCTCAAGAAGAACAATCACCGAGAGAATTGAAAATATTGATAAAAATCTAATTTCACAACTGACTACGAAAACTCAAAAATTTATTTTTTATTCAATTACCATGGATGAAAGTACAAATATCAGCAATACTGCGCAGTTACTCATATTTGTAAGAGGAATCAACGGCCACTTTGAAATTACAGAAGAACTTGCAGGGAACAACGACAACAGTCAATGAAAGGAACAACGACTGGTGCCGATATATTTTGTGAATTTGAAAATTGCATCGATAAACTTCGTTTACCTATTGATAAGTTATGTTATGTAACTGCAGATGGTGCTCCTAATATGGTTGGAATCAATCAAGGATTTGTTGGGAAATTTAACTCTAAGTATCCGGAAAATGATGTTGTTTTTTTGCATTGCCTTATACATCAGGATGCTCTCTGTAAATCGGCTTTAGATATTGACCATATACTTAATATTGTTGTAAAACTAGTAAATATGATTCGTTCCAGAGGATTATTACATCGCCAGTTTCAACAGTTTTTAGAGTCCGTACATGCTGAGCATTTCGATATCCTGTGTTATTCAAAAGTTCGTTGGTTAAGTGCTGGAAAAGTATTTGAAAGAATTTGGGATTTAAAAGACGATATTGTGAATTTTATTATTGATAAAGACATTTATAATCAATTTGACGTCTTAGAAAACGAAACGTGGCTTTCTGATTTCGCTTTTTTCACAGACCTCCTCGTACACATGAATAAACTTAATCTCAAATTGCAAGGGAAAAATCAGTTTCTTCACGATATTTGGCAATACCTGAAAAGTTTCAAATTACAGTTATTATTATTTGCTAATCAGATCTCTAAATCTGATTTTTCTCATTTTCCAAGAATACAATCTTTAAAATTCACTATATCAAACAATAAGATTAAAAAATACAAAATTAATTTGAGAAAACTATCTTCAGAATTTGAAAGGAGATTTCAGGACTTTAGAAAAATGGAACCAGAGTTTAGTATTTTTGCGACCCCATTCAATGTTAATTACGAAGAAGTTGATGCAAAATTTCAACTTGAGTTAATACAACTGAACTGTAATACTCTCCTGAAACAAACTTTTCATACAGTACCATTACTAGAATTTTATAAAAATTTAAGTCCATCTAATTTCCCAAATCTAATTACTCATGCAATGAAGATAATGATAATGTTCGGCTCATCTTATATATGTGAACAAATCTTTTCAACAATGAAGCTTAGGAAAACTTCTTTAAGAAACAGAATTACAGATGAGCACCTTTCATCAATTTTAAGAATCTCTGCTTCGCAAATGGAACCGGACTATGATGAAATTTTGATGAAACAGTCTCAATTTCATTTTTCTCATGCACCATCAACCAGTAATGACACCAGGAAATAAAGTGATAATACTTCACATCAAGAACTACACTAAATTCATTTTATATTTTGTGCTTATAATTTTCTTACCTTTTGCTTTTTTACTATTAAAATAATAAGTGTATGTAATAATATATGTATATGTTTATAGAACACATAAATTTTTTAACGATTAAGCATTATTCTTTGGCCCGCTACGATTGTCTAGTTATTACAAATGGCCCGTCTTAAAAAAAGTTTCCCCACCACTGCCGTAGAGCTACTGGAACTCGTCGTGGTACTGAAACAGCATAAGGCTTAGAATCCTCCCTTCGCTTTACGTGGAATGGCTTTTCGACTTTTCCTACTCCTTTAAATAAATTCGTAAATTCTCTCATGTTATCTAATTTTGACTTTAATTGAAAAATTCTTTGAATAAGATTCAAATTGTTACTGGCTGTACAACTTAACAACGGATGTTGCAAGTTATTCATGATATACACATCATCTTTATAACTACAATTCTTATTCTTTAGTTTAACATGAATTATTCCAGCCAATTCGAGATTTTCCCCATCTGGACCGCAGATAACTTTATTCGAATTTTCTAACTTTATATGTTGTAGTTTTGCTTCATAAATGCTTTTAGGAACAACCGTCACATCTTGCACCCCTATCGATTTTGAAATACAAAGGCGTATCTTCAAGCAATATTTCAGCATTCCAGCGGTTATCTAGATGATTTTGTTTACGCAAAGTATTATTTATGTGACCTATGAAATTTGAGTTTTCAGTTCTTGTATTTTCAGTTTCATTTACACGAAATTTTGACTTTCATGCCTTAGCATAGTGCCTGACTTTTTTGCATCGATTACAAATAGCTTTCCGAGCCGGACAGTCTAACTTGGAATGTTTATTTGGCTTACCACAATAATAACATGTAGTTGTTTTCATTTCTGAATTAGCTGAATCAGCAACTTTAGAGTTCTTAAATTGAGTGTTCTGTTTATTTTTCTTATTCTGTGGTACTGCAACTCTGTTAGTTACCTTAAAAGATGTAGAATTATCACTTAAAATATGTTGTTGATTCTTTATTATTTCAGCCTGACGAACTGTCGTAATGGCTTTTTCAAAAGTAAGCTTTGTATCTAGCTACAAATTTTCTGAAACTTTTTTATCGCGGATACCACGCTATCCTTGATCATTTCTTCCTGAAAATCAGCAGGAAATCCACAAGTTGACACCAATGTATATAACGATGTCATAAACTGTTCCATCGATTCATCTTCATCCTATGTTCTCGTGTAGAACTTATATCTTTCGTATATAACATTTCGTATAGGAATAAAATAAGTTTCAAATTTACATTTGATCGAATCATATTTTTTACTATCTTCTTCACTTAATTTAAAAGATAACAAAATATCGTCGGCTTGCGAGCCCATCAAATATACTAAACTGTTTACCTGTTCTGAGTCATCTTTGGATTTCAATCTGATGCCGATCGAAAACGTTCAAAACGATCTATCCATTTCTGCCAGTCATCTGGACGAAAAGAAAATTGTTCTGGCGCAGGTATTTGATACATTATACTTCAATGTACGCTGCCACCATGTAATAATATTTGACAGGCTTTAACGATGTTTAATATCTAAGGCAAACACAAGCGCGCAATATGTACAGCTTACTCAAAACATTTTTCTAAACGAAACCCAAACCAGAACTACTCTCAAACAGAGTTCCCGATAAGTCTCTTGCTCTTGCCAGATGCATTACATTATATCACACTTTAAAATGCGTTATTGCACATTGAGTTTATTTTATGACTATGACACAAGTATAATATAGTGTAAATAGTAGTTTTGCTTCCACACGTAGACTCTAATGATAGGTAAACTGAGAATGAAAAAGAGAAAGAAAAGCTGCGAAAAGGGAAGTAAATTACAGATGAAGTAAATTTTCTGAGGATCATCGGTTGTTGATGCGATCGCAAAAGTAATCATTAGAAATTAAACTAACACTATGCAGGGTGAAAAAAATAATGCACACATCGGCATTACATATACTTGGACCATTTTTATCTGCTGTAGCCCGCATTTAAAATTTTTGTAAAATCTAGGGTGAATTTCCCCTACTTTTACAAAAAGTGATGGTCAGGCCCGTCATTTTTAGAGAGTCAGGAGGGGACAAATTGCCCCCTCCTGTCTCTGAGGATTTTGAGAATAAAATGTATTTGAATGCATTTTTTCTTTTTTTTTTTTTTAGTATACTGTTGTATAAGAAGGGAAGACCTCCCTCCTACTTCCGGAACAGTTTGAAATGATGGACCTGGGCCTGGACTCCAAAATGAAAAAAAATCAGAACGTCTGTTTTTGAGAATTAGGAAGCTTAATTATTTTTTTATGTTTTGTTTTAACTTTGTCCAGCCATAATCATGTTTGAATGTGAGCGTGAAGATAATAAAATATGCAAGAGAATGACACCGTTGTGAGTTTTCTGTGGACAAAATCTTCTGGTGTTCTTGTTTAAACTATCAGATTGATTCAAATTTTGACTTTTAAAAAGTTGATTAACTCGAAAATTTAAAACAGAAATTATCAGTTTCTGCGGCGTCAAGGTTCGAACGATTGGTAGATAGTAGATTTGATACGGATGAAGTTTAAACGAGAACAAAATTATGTGCTGGCGAATGCTGATTCCAGCATCTCAACCCTCTAGCTGTAATAAGGTTTCAAAAATGTATGCAGTACCCAGGTCCGGATGCCCGGATCTATTTTGCCCCCCTGCAGAAAATCAGTCCCCCCCCCCCCCCCCCCAACGAATACTAAAAAATATATATAATATACATTCGTTAGAGAATTGTACTCTTCGTACTTTAAGTTTGTAACACTTTGCTTATTTTTTTCCTTATTTTTTATTTAAATTTTTGTCAGCATTTTACTTAACATTTGCATTTGTTTTATTTTTTCATTTTATTTCATTTCTTTCCAACTCTTATTTATTTATATATTCATTTACTGTCAATCGCTTCTGTAAAGTTTGAATTTTTTGCTTTTGAAATTCATTTAATTCACCCGTTTACATAACATTCATATATGTAAAAGCAATATATAAATAAGTCTCGCATCACATAGTCAAGAGGCACGCTAGTCAGTGGTGAAGCAAGAGAAAAATCGAGTATGACTGAAAAAATTTTGCCGTGTGGCTGATGCATAGGTATATCCAGCGGCAGTGTTCCTTTCAGGCATCTCTCCGGGGGGGCACTGCCCCCTCGGAGGAAGTCAATTGCCCCCCCCCCCCCCCGGGAGAAAAAATTCAGATCACAATTTCAAAAAAATAAAAAAATAAAAAATAATAAAAGAAGAAAAGAAATGGGGAGGAGGGAAAATGAAAAATTAAAATTTTTAAATATAGATGAAATATAGTGGCCTCTGTTTTGGGTAGTCATAAAACTGGTCTCTCACTGGCCAACAAAATGTGAAACGCTAAAGCTCCGCTCCTTCAGAGAAGACCTGGTTCTGAGCAGGGCTGTTGAGAGTGGTTGAGAGGGGTGTCAGGTATGGCTGATTCATGGGGCATGGTTCAGCATCAGAGTAGTGCAGTGGGTAAAAGTTCTCTATGGCTAAGATGCAAGTACAATGGGAGGTGGAAGGGTGGAAGGAGGGGGGGGGGGGGACAAAACTAATGTTGGGCCCGCCTTGGCTCTCAGTGGCCCTGGTTCAGAGTACAGGATAAACAATACAATCTCCATTTATTCGATTAAATTTCATGAATATAACCCCTTTCTAAAAGAAGCTGTCTTTTATTACTTAGTATTGGCTCCTTTTTACAACGTTTTTCTTAACTCGCTTTGTTGTCTGTCCGCGGAATTTTGCAATCGAATTTTCGACCACTTCCCGATAAGCTATTGCTCTGAAACTTTACATGTAGCTCAGAACCAGATGACAATGCAGTATTCTACCACGCATAAAAAGTTCGACAGGTATTTCCATTTTTATTCCAATTTTACGCAAATTTCCACATAAATTCTCCAATATGGAGGTGAAAGAAACCTTGCACTTATTAATATAACATATCGATCAAAAGCGCTGATTTTTCCGCACAAGATGAAATTTGTTCGAAGTTTCTAAGTCAATTATGTACTACTTTTTAGTTCAATACCTTAAGGCATACCTTGATCCAAAAATAATAATTAGCCGTTTCCTCAACTCCGCGTGATTAGTGTTAGATTAATTTCAATATCAAATTTATTTTCGAAATAGAGAGACATCAGTTTAGTTTTAAACGGAAAAACAATAAACAAAGCCGGTACTTCCACTAAAATAAAATTACATATGGCGATTAGTTCCGAAAATTGCCACCAAAATTCAGTATAGCGGCTCTCGCGAAGGCTAACTTTTGTAGTAAGGATAATAGCATTGTAGATTGAGGTTCTGAATAAATTTCTGCGATTGCGAAATTTCACCCCTCAAAAACTAAAAAGTAGAAAATAATACAACATAAGTAAAAAAAAAAAAATTCTAAAAAACAACGTTTTTCTTGCGCACTAAAAAGGTAGAAAATAATTTTCTTATGAGCCTGGCAGAATTTATGAATAAGTTGGTCACATTACGGTAATACAGTTTCTAATTCTTATAAAACGAAAAACGTTGGGCGCATGTACTTAAACATCAAGACTTCTCTAACATACTCAAATTTGTATGAAAGAAAACCTGGTTAGTACTGTTTTATTATTTATACATATGGTAGGAACCTTCTGATCCATACTTCTGTTATCCGAATATTTCCACATCCAGCTGCAATGAGAGGACGGTTTTCAATGAAATATTTCACACTGTTACTTTGAAATTGAATCGTTTATTTCAGGTCAACATTAAGAGTACTTTTGGAAATTTTCCAGAAACAATTACAAATATCTTTTTTAAAAAATGTACATTTTTATTTAAAAACATTTAAATCCAGATTCTCGTAATCTTCTATTTGACTCATGACTGGTCATTGACCAATGATCATCGTTTTGCAAGCAAGTAAAAACATAAATATGTACATATGTGCTCCACATTTTTTGAAACATTTCATCTCTTTAATGTGAAGAAAGATGCCAAAAATTGTGACTTAAGGCTTCAATTTAAAACTTTCCTGAAGAACTTTAGACATTTCCCCTTTGCCACAAAAAAAAATAGCCTAAAACTGCACTTTTTAAGACTTCAGATTGGAAAATTTTTCAAAGCAGGGACTCGCTCCTTTTTTCTTAACGTGACCAAAGATGGCCTAAAATTCTATTTTTAGAAATTCATCAGTTTTGGAAAATTTTCGAGTTAGATCCTCTGTTTCTCTCTTCCTTCTCCTACATCATTTAAGATACCATGAAATTGCGCTCAAGACTTCAGTTTCAGAAACACTTTCTGGGGAAAAACACCGAACACTGTTAGTAGCGTCACCAAAAGTAGCCTAAAATGTAAGACGTAAGATTTCAGTTTCGAAAAATTTGCGGGAGGAAATCCTCGAACTATTTTTTGATCCTCTAACACAGCGGTCGGCAACCTAAACTGACTGAAGATCTACTTTCCAAGTTCGGCGAACACCAAGATCGACTCGGAGGACGGGGGGGGGGGGGGGGGGGTATACATTATCAATAGGGCATGTTGGGATTGCGCCTGTCTTCAAATTGTCGATTAATTCTTGTCAAAACAAGTTCTGATGCTTATAAAAACACCTACTTTAAAATTTCTAAAATAATGGTTTGCTAACACCGTTAACTCGCATCAAAAAAATATAAATATATTATTTCTTTTGAATTTGATAAAAAGAACTGTTAGTTTTTGTTTTGTTTTTTAACTAAAACACACATGTGAAATGTATACATTCTTGAATTAACTGTCACCAAGAGCATAGTTAAAGTGACGACTGACAATCCATATTATTAGATTTTTTTTTTTAGGTTTGTTGAATGGTCTGACAAACTAATAAACATTTTCTGAAGGAAAAAATAACAAACTCGCCATACAATTCAAAAGTTTTTTTATTTATTTTTTAAAAACTATAAAGTGTCCATAATGCTGTCGCGATCGACCGAAAATGGGCTTGCGATCGACGGGTTGCCGACCACTGGTCTAAACAATGTATCTGAAATTTCATTGTTAGGACTTAGATCTCAAAACTTTTCTTGAGGAGAGCCCTCGCACCCCTGTCTCCCATCAGTAACGTTGACAAAAATCGAGTAAAACTGTATTTTTAAGAATACTTTTGAAAGTCTTCTCTGGAGAGAACCCCTGAACCCCCTTCCCCTAACGTCTCCTAAGAGCCTAAAATTGCATTCTCTGGACTTCAAATTTTTAAAAAATTCCGGGGGAGGGCCCCCGAACTCCCCGCTCCAAAGCCAGTATAAGCATTACATTTTTAAGATGTTAATTAGAAAAATTTCAGATGCAGAAGCTCTAAAAACCCACTCCCCTAAATTCATTAAGCATAGTCTAAAATTGCTTTTACTGTATATTATCAGGGATCTATCATATATTATATATAATAAAAAAAATCCATATTATCATCATTTCTATTCTATAAAAAAGAATATGACTTTGGATCATACACCGCCCCTCCTAATTCTTCACCTGCCCTCCCGGAGCAAAAGGTCTGAAAGAAACACAGACCAGCGGGCAGTGGCGTCACTAGACTTAGTGGCGCCCGGGGCGAAATCTGGGAATGCCGCCCCCTCAATCGTGCCGACAGCAGAACAGCCCTGAAGTCAAAAAATGGGAGGGCGGGGGGGGGGATGCATGAGTTTGGCGACTATCAACATTTTTTTTCGATCGGGAGAATACAAATAGTCAATATATATATACTATATACACATCCATGGGTCATTTCAAAATTAAAGTGCCATATATATTTTTCAGACATTCAGTCAAATTTTTCGACTAATTTTTCCACCCGTCATGCTTTTTCGAATAATTGCGTTAGGGTATTCGGAAAAGCGATATGAAACTGATACCTGCGCAGAAATAGGGGGGGGGGGCTCTTCCCCGGAAAATTTTAGAAATTGAAGTATAAAACACGCAATTCTAGACTATATTTAGTGACGCTGGGGAAGAGAGAGGTGTTTAGGCACTTCACCCCTCCCTATCGATGCATTTCACTGAAAATTCATTTATATTGGTCCCAAAAATGCAATTTTAGCCAATATTTGGAGACATTAGAAGATTCGCGTCATGACCCCTATGAACTCCCTTGAATCCACAATTTCCGCAGTTAAATCGTAAGTTTCTCGAACAGTTTACTAGAAGTTTTGTTGATTATTCAAAGTTGTTAATGAATCATGAAAAGTTGTTAATGAATCAAGAAATATTTTACTCCGCATTTCAATAAAAAGAGGATGCTTAAAAGTTTCATCAACATTTCAAGAGAATTTTTTTGAAGACATCACATAATGGCCGCATGTATTGTTGGGTGTTGCACAAAAGTTCTATGTATTGACATCCCATTGCAAATAATATTTATATATCGCTTTCGATGTTCTCCGGGGAGAAACATCTTAAAGCTGCCTTCTTAAAAGTCTTTTTAAGGGTGGGTTTCTGCATTGAATTGACATATTGAATAGTGGAAAACCAAGAAAGCTCCAATCTGTCAAATCGATGAAGGTTAGTCACAACAACTACTTTACTTTTTGTTCCTCAAAGCAACACCTGGATTTGAACTCCGTACAATTTCAAAAAGGAATTTGGCACTTTTTTGTGTTGAAAGCCTCCGCGATAGTTTGACAACATTTGCTGCAAACATTAACATATAAACGACAAAAGTAAAGAAATTGAAACTTAATCTTTGAATTAAAATGAATGCACAAAATTTAGTTCGAAATATAAAATAAATAAATAAGATTAAAAAAAGCTTGATAATACATTGGATTGTTGGGTGATGAAAGTACGTCTTTCCACCTCAATCCACGTGGTAAGTTTACTTCATACAATGTTTAACGGAGCAAAATATCTTTTAGTGAAAAGCTGTCTTTCTGAAGGTCTTTAAGGGTAGTATTATGCATCGCATTTGTTCATTGAATAGTAGGAAAATAGGAAAACTTCCACCCATCTTGAAATTCAGCCAGCGTTAGACAAGATATCACAACCATTTCACCTTCTTATTCCTCAAAGGAAAGTCTGCATCACCTGCATTCGACTTTCTGACCATTTTCAAAACTTAATTAGCTACTACCTCATCTTTACGCCTCCCCCCCCCCCCCTTCCCATGACTCGACAGCATTTCGTACAAAACTTAGCGATTCATAGTTGTTGCGTAAATGATTAAACGCAGTAGCAGAAAAAAGGGGAAAAACGCAACAGTTTTATTATTATTATTATTACAATTATCACTAGTTTTGCCCTAATAAAATTTCCCTTTATAGAATGTTGTCCATTTAGCGTAGAATAACAATATTATAAATTATTGATTTTTCTCTGATGTAGCTTAAAAATTGCATCACTATTTGAAATATTTTGATACGATAAACATAACACTCGGCGCAATAAGATATATTTTTATTTTTTCAAATTGTTATTATGATATGCCCTAACAAATTGCTCAACTTTTTAGTTTGAAAAAAAAATTGATGGAAGAAAACTATTTAACTTAATTAATTAATTAATTTTTCTGCACAGTAGAACATATTTTTATAATTGAAAGATTACACCAATGTAATGCTGTTTTGTTTTTAGAATGGCTCTTACAATGACACCCACTTATAGGCCCTATCATTTACAGGAAGGGCTTTGATTTCATTGCATTTTTAATGATGAAGCATGATCGATACTAGTCATCGTAAATTATTTAATTCAATTAGCACAATTGCTATACTTTAAACTATTTTTAATACCTTGACAGCAGAGGTTGAATTCTATGATTATCATTAAATGTCAGTAGAAGAATTAAGAAACGATAGAGCAATCTTTATAACGATGCCCATGCATTTTAAAGCCTTGCATGCATTTGAAAGGGGAGGGGGGAGGGATTGAAAAACAAAGCTAAATCCTTTTTTTTTTTTAACGAAGCAATAACCTTTTGCCTTATTTGATGAATGAAACTGTAATTTTTCATCGTAATTGAGTTTCAACAGAAAACATTTTGTCTGTCAGTGTCAACGGAAACTCCTTCCATACCGATAGAAAAGAATAGCTTTTTTTTTCTTTCTAATGGGGCTGCAGTATTGGCCCTCAACCATTGTAGACCTGGTGCGTCCCCAGAGATTGGTACCAACTCTTTCAGCGGCACCAAAATGAGTGTGGTACCATTGCCGCAATTTTTTTGACGCTCAGTTTTCCTAGATGCGGCACCTGAGCACTCGTTGATGCAATCGGCACTAGGAATTTAATTTAGCCGAGAGTATCCATGCCAAAGAGATCTTTAACATACCATACAATCATACGACATGGGCGCAGACGATTTTCTGCATCTTGAAAATCCACCGACTTGGGCCAGGTTTGAAATTGCGATCTTGGGCGTACGAGGCTTGCGCATTACGACTACGCCACCCTGCCAATAGAAAAGAATATTAAATTGAAGTAAAACCAAATCGAGAGAGTGGCTTTGATATCTGAAAGAGGGAAGATGACCCGCCGAAATTCATCTGACCCCTCAATAAACGCGAAAGCATGAAAAAGGAAATATTACGCACTAAACACCGAAACACTGGTCGAATTGCATGATAGCCGTGGTCATCAAAACCAAAATAATTTTAAATGAACTGCAATTTAAAAAAGTTATCAGATAGTAAAATTATTATTTTTATGAACATATAAATAACATTTTTTCAAAGATAGAAGAAATGTATATATTATACTTACTAACTACTTGCGCTGTTGCTGAATATTTCTACTGCACCTAAAATTTTAAAACAACATCTCTCTCATCTTCACAATCAGAAGTTACTTATAAAGATGGCGAAAGTTCAAGACTATCGGAATTTCATTAATTCGTTTAGCAATTAAAAGAAGGAATTTTTTGCCCCTACAAAAACACTAAATGTCGATCAGGTTGCCTATTGTTCAAAAATACTCAATCTGATTATTTCTGGGGCTGTCTTTTACTTATTTGGAGAACTTTCAGATGATTTTGCAGATAATTATTAGGAGCAAAAAAACCTTTTTTTTTTTCGATTATTATTCATGACTCAGTTGACAAAATACGAATTTTGTTTTTGAGAAGACACAACGCTGAGAACCGAGAAAATGACGCTTTGGAATAAGCGTTGTGGCCAACTTGTGGTCATGAAGAATGACCATAATTTGAGACCATCGGCGGGGGACGGGTTGGGTAATAAAGTCGGAGAAAGAGCTTCAGTGAAAATAGAGCTTTTGACCATTGTCCATGAAACGACTTCGGTGAATTCGTCTTCCTCGGCGCTCTTTCAAGGGATTGCTTCCTGGGAACCCTTTTGCTTTTCTGCCGACACAGGGAATAGTCGGTTTACCCCGAAACTCGTCCTCTCCGCAAACCTGCCCTCGGTTTTGATGGATGAGACTACGCCCCTACGTCAATCAAAACCGCAGGAGGTGTGCCCACTTGCAAAACAGGGAGGTGTAGGGATTTTTCCCCCTAACACCCACACGTGGTCTGGTCAACCATTTCTCGCTTACCAGGTTCCCAGGTTGGCAGTTGCGCCTCGCAAAAGTTTTTTAAAATGGAACCGGGAGCAATACGTTTTATTGATTCAAGCAGAGGAGGAAAACTTTTAATGTAATTGTGTCTGGATGCAATTTTTTTTAATATGTCTAAAATTTACAAATACAAATATATTCATATATGTTCTACATTATGCACCATATACTGTGAAATACCATAGGACAATATTTTAAAATAGCTCATCTTGAAACCAATGTGAAATTTTTTTTAAAGATATATATGTGTGTGTGTGTGTGTGTGTATGCTAACATGTGATATACTATTTGCAGATTTAACTAAAAGTGCAAGAATATAATATTTCAAAAATATAAATATAATACAGGGCTCCCACTGCCTTAACACAATTTGTAGCAGCTTTCGGAGCAGGTAAAATGTCCCTTTTGTATCAGTTTGGAGCAGAAGAATTTTAACTTTTGTATCAGTTTGGAGCAAAAGAAATCGACTTTTGTATCAGTTTAGGAGCTGAAAATATCAACTTTGTACCATTTTTGGAGGATTTTTTTCTTTATTTTTTAAATATTAAATGGCTGTTTTAAAGCAATATCATTTTCATACATCAAGGGTAAAAGCAGTTTCAAGTCTTCAAAATGATAGGAAATGTAAACGTCAGTCATCCTTCTAAAACTGGATTATTTTTATATTTCTTAAGAAATTATTCATAACCTATTATTAAACCTATAACCCTTATAAGGGTATTTTTCAATACTTTTCTCAAGAAACAGATTATTTTAAAAAATGTTTTGTTGTTTTTTCTTCTTCTAATAGTTAAGAATAGCTGGAAGAAAGCTTAAAATTTTCTTCTTTTCAAAAATCATTGCACTCTTTTTTGTTTAATAGCTAAAACACTATTCTTTCAAGAAAATAAGCAAAAACTAACTAATGTGAAAGGTTCAACTATTTTAAACTATTTATCATTAATTAAAATTTGTTTTTTAAATGGTACTTATGTAGGTATAATCATTGTGATTATAGTAACAGTAAAATTTTGAATGAATTAAATATAATTTTATATTTTATCAAAAATTATATTTGATGTTAATCCTATTTTCTACCAGCAGTAATATTTATTATTTTCCTGATTAAAAAATATTTTTTTAAATTTCAATCCTAAATGCTCACTTGGATGCTTTGGAAGTAATTAATGACACTAAAAGTAAATTGCTGAGTTTTATAATTTTGCAGCTATAAAATTCAAGAACCAAATTATATTTTTCAGTTCTATAATAGAAAGGCAAAATGTATTTCTTATTATCTGTTGATAATTTAATGTCTAATGATTTATTTATTTTCTTCAACAAGTTACCTTTACATCTTTCAAAAATTGTGTAATAGTTACAATAAAATTTCAAGAGTCCTAGGGTTACAACAATTGGATGCTGAAAGAAACTAACTTGAATTAAAAGAAAGAGGAAATGCGTGATAATTTCATAACTTTCAGATCTAGTTAAAAAATTGAAACTTTAAGCAAGTTTACTTTAATGAGGTCGTTCATCCACAACAAAATTTCTATTTCTTCTATTGCTTAACATGTTTGCTAAAGATCATCAATTGATTAAGATACACATGCTTTTTTTTAATGATTTTCTAACTTAACTATTTTTTTTACTTATTTTCTTCTTTATATTTATGTTTTATGTTTTTGAATTGCTTGTGGTCATATGATATAGATTACAGACCTTAAAGAGTAATGAGAAAAGAAAAAAAAGCTGAAATTCAATGTTTAATGGGTTGTTGGGCATCAACGTCTAGTTACAGTAGACCTAAAATTTTTCAGAAACAATATGCTCCATTAAGTCTAGCAAATTTAGAGAGTGCCCTGGTGTTTCAAGGAAACTTTTTAACATAGTATCATGGGCCCCCTAGAGTACATTTTCAAGCATGTTTGCATATAAAATCGATCTGCTTCATAACTCAGCCTTTAAACGGTTAAGTAGATACCATTGAATGATAAACTGTTCGCAAAATGTTAGACCACCTCTTGTAGTTGGAACAAAAAAAAAAAAAAAAACAATTAAAGTGCATTTTTTAAACCATTCCTTTTAAATAATATTCTCTTCGATTAACAATCCCTAAATTATGTCTAAGCAACTTAGTAGAACCGGATTAAAATTAACTAAATCCTAGACGATTCATTTCATTTCATTTCATTGAAGTACATTTATTTTCCAGTTCGTGTGCTTAGTCTCGGGACTCGCTTATGAACTGTCGTCCAATATGACAGATAGCACAAGACAATACATGAAAGATTTATTACTTCACAAAGAGAGGAAATAACATAAATACACCCAGGGCAAGGTGGGAATTGAACCCACGACCTCGTTGCTGCGCGCAAGCAGCGGGCGGAAACTGGTACTAAGACCGCTCGGCCACCGAGGCCCCCATCCTAGACGAAACAACACCAAAGAGTAAAACAACAACAAGCGTCACTTCACTTCTTTTCAATTCTGTTCCAAAATCGTTGGTTCATTCACTTCGTTTCATTTTTTTTTTTTTTAAATCTTTCAAGATAAAAGTACAGCCACAATGACGGTGTTTATTTATTATTTAGATAGGCTTGCATGAAAATTTTTGAGGTAATTTTCCAAAGCGGGAATATATTTTGTGAAATTCAGTCCCAAATGGATTTTTATAATCAGGGACACACTTTGCAACATGGGAACTTTCCCGTTCAGCTAAAAAAAATAAGGAATGGACTACATTACTGACTATTCCTCAAAAATAAGATTACTATGCTTTTGCTTAGGGAGGTAAAAAGTTGTTAAATTTGAGATATGCACTTTTTGTCCCCAAATTGGAAAATTTGACATTATTTTCGCCCTTTGAAAGTAAGCCAGCTCCAGCACAAGTTTGCTTTTCAGTACGAAAATACAAACCACAAACCATAAGTATTTAAACATGAAATATTATGGTCGTGTCGTGGTTGCGAATTAAAATTAAAAACTAAGTGCAAGCATAATTTTGGTGTGTGCTTACACATCCTCATAGTGGAGTTTTTGAAATATAAGAAACAAATATTTGAAATATTAGGCAAAAACTTCCCGTGATCAAAAATTGAACTTGTCTGTCGCGGAATGTTTTTACATAATAATTCAAATTTTGTATAAAAAGTAAATACTATTAAAAATCGTTCTTTTGTACCATGGGTGATTCTCAGCGGAAAGAAATTTTCGGAACTTCACACAAAGTTTTCGGACAAAGTATGCACCATTAATTTAAAATAAAAATTGCATGAGTACTTAGGTAAACATCTCTCCCCCCCCCCCAGGCCCTGACTATCACACGGGCACCCGGGGCCCGTGCCCTGGGCAGGAACCTTCTAAGGGGCAGGAAAATTTTCCATAATATCATTTAAACTTCCTTTTCTTTTAATGTAATACGAAATAAATGGGTTAATTAATAATAAACGCTAGTAATTTTTCATAATAACAGGTTATTCTTAAAAATAACCAATTTCACATTGACCATAGCACACACACACGCATGCGTATATGTATAAAAAATACATGAACCATTCAAAGGGGGCAGGATAATTCGAAAGTGCCCTGGGCATGAAAACTTGCAAGTCGGTCACTGCCACTCCCCTCCCCCCCCCCCCCCCAACACACAAAATATTTTGCTTGTCCGAAGGACGTAAGAAAAGTACCCATATTATTCTTCAAGGAAATCTTAAGATTGTTATATTAAGAAATCTCCATTAACCGATTTTTTTTTTCGGTACAGCCTATCGAAAATTTTCGGAAATGTAGCAGAATTTCGGATCAGAGTCACCCGAAATGCCACCATTAAGGGCTGCCGCTGTAGTCTACAAGAGGCAGCCCTTAAATGCGACCGTTTGCATACCTTAAATATTAAAAAAGAAATGTTCATAAGTTTATTGAACTTCGGAAACAAAGCGCAAAATCTTTCACTGAATTTTAATCGTAATTTTGTGAAGAAAATAACTATACGGATAATAAAAACCACTCATTTTGATGCGCCCCCAACATTCCCTAATGCGATAATGTCAAGGTCAATTAAAATGAGTCGCATTTTGGTTTTAGCTACCTTAAATGCGACAGTGATAGAAATGTTTCTATAATTATATTTAAAACTTAATTTCTTCGATACACTCTTAGTTTTGCACCAAAAAAACAAGTGCATTGAATTTTTATTTTCTAACATGGCGATGTGTCATAAATCTGGTCAAAAACGTCCTAAATGGGACAAACTTAAATCACGTTTCATTTAAGATAATCTGAAAATCAATACAATTTTTGAACACGATTTAAAGTCGGTGCATAATTATCGCAGTTACCATTACACTAAGTCTTACTTTATCCACTGTTTGTATTTGTGAATTCCATGATAAACGATATCGCTCGTATTCCCTCTACTAGTGGGGAGCAAGAACGCGGAGCCCTGGTGCCACGAGATTTTCTGGTAACTGGAACGGAGCCGGAGCAAGGGAATTTGTTGTGCTCCACGGCCGCGATTTATTCTGTGACTTTTTAAGTCTTTTCTCAATAGTGAAGAAAAAAATTATAATTTATGGAAAAGAAATGAAATAATATAATTTAATATAATTTCATGTAGCTGGAGTGTAGGCACATCTTAATGCGCCCCCCCCCCTCCTTCCTTCGCAGCACTAGAAAAAATTGTAAATAAATATTAAGTATTCATATAAATATTGAGTATAGATATTTATAATTTAATCGGATTTATTTCGC
Source organism: Octonoba sinensis (assembly GCA_038502835.1). Classification (NCBI taxonomy): domain Eukaryota; kingdom Metazoa; phylum Arthropoda; class Arachnida; order Araneae; family Uloboridae; genus Octonoba; species Octonoba sinensis. The sequence continues at coordinate 31,277,256 of CM076598.1, forward strand.
TAGTAAATATAACAACCTTTCACGCAAACTACTCGAAGACTATTTAAATTGCCTATTTAAATATGTGACATTATAGGAATCGGAGCACCACGGGGAAGGTGAATTATATTTTCTCATTAGTTCAATCAACTTAGAACTCAATGAACGGGGTAATGTAAGACGAATTTAAACTTTGAATAACGTAAATTGGTAATTGGATATAGCATGATACACATAAGCTTATAAATCTGATATTATCAACTCTGAAGTGATATATATCCGCTACCGCCCCCCCCCCCCTCTCTCCCATTCCTAAAATTGCAGGTAAGCAAATTTATGCATTAGTATTAATAACTTAAAATTTCAACCTCAGAATTGAAAAAAACGAAGTATTGAAATATATTTAAGATACAGTTATTTTTATTTTCTTAGTGTTTTTTTCAGTTTTTATCAATTTTATTAGAAAGTTTTTAACTTATATAGTATTCAATGCATTAAAGTTTTCTATTTTATTCAGTATAGTTAATTTTTTAAAATTAAATGACAGTGGAAATGATCTAATCTGCGACTGAATTCGACAAATACGCTATTAAAGACATCAAATAAGATCATATATGCCAATTCCTTTTAAAGTTGTACTTGATATCTCAGCAGGGCCTTATTTACCACTAGGCCCGTGAGGCCCGGGCCTAGGGCCCCCTAATTTTGGTTATTATTATTTTTTTAGTAATTTAAAATTTTTTAGAAAAATATTAAAAATAGCATCTTTTAAAACAAACTGTTAAGTGTTTTGTTGCTTCACAGAAAATTTGTATTATTAAATTATTTTAAAACCACAAGGATCAATTTTGTATTTTGGGGGTCTCCATATTTTATTCAAACATTTTGTAATTTAAAAACAAAATCATTTTGCACGTTGGGGGCTCCCAAATGCTAGTCTCCCTCTTTGACATTTGAAAAACAAATTAGTTTTTGCACTTTGGGGCCCAAAAATTTTGGTGCGACTCTTTGAAATTTGAAAAACAAATTAGTTTTTGCACTTTGGGCCCCCAGAGGAAGGAACCGATCGAAAAAAGAAAACTACCACTAGGTAGTGGAATAGTAGGGCGATTATAACTGGGGTACTACACCAATCAAATTATAACCTAAATTGTAATCTATCATTGTTTGTGACGACGTGGATTTGTGGTGTTGTGATCTGGAAAAGAAGTGTGGTCTGGCAATCATATTTTGGAAGCAGCCAGAAAAAAGGTAAGTTCAGTTTTTTGTTACCATACTATCAAAGAAGTTCTACATTCTTTGACGTTTCAAAATGATTTTTTGTTTACCAGTTATAACCCTTAATTCAATTTTCGATGAAGTTTGGGGTGACTAGGTGCCATCTTGTTTTGCAGTGTTTTGGTCATTTTTAAGTTTCTAGAGTGCCATTGATGCCCTAGGTGTTAACCACCCATCTACAACAGTCTCTGGTCAACCGTTGACAAGCAGTGAGTCAGTCAATGACGCAAAAAACACTGGCCCTGTGCAAGATGACTGTTGCAGTAAAATATAAAGGAAAAATGTACCCTGGTCAAATGATTTCTGATTTCGACAGTCGTAACGATGCATGTGAGAAATGCCTGGAGAAAAGTGGACAATTCTGAAAGTAGCCTGACCCCCCCATGATGTTTTGTGGTATAAAAAGAAACAAATCCCGAAGAAGATTTGTCCTCTTGAACCTCTACCAAATGGCGACAAATTTCAGGTTATTCTGAATTCGGATTGACTAAAGAGAGAATTTCTATTTTAAATTTGTAGTTTGTGTTTCGTTAAATGAATTGAGTTATTTTGAAAAGTTTCGTTGATAAATAGCATTTTTCCATTTGTATGGCCTTTTTTATTTTAAAATTTGAAGGTTTACTCATAAAAAATTAACTTATAATAGCTAAAATGACAAGCAGATGAATTCTGAAGGGTGAGAAGTTGAAAGCGAACATTTCTAATAGATTTACGAGGAGGAAACATGCGTGGCACTTAGTCACCCCCATGTGCGGGGTGAGTAAGTGCCACTAAGAAAAAATTATATCTGCCCTCCATGATATCTTAGAATCATTTTTAATATGTGAATTGAAAGCTAAAATGTGTAATTATGTTGCATTAAATAATCAACCCGATATGTGAAAAATTAGAGGAAATATGACTCGAAAACGTCAAAAAGTGGCACATAGTCACCCCGTTTAACGGTACTGAATGTTATGTTTAAAAATTTTTTGCTGCGTGAGGGGCCCTTAAACATAAGTTGTGCCTATAGCGATTCAAAATGTAAATCGGGCTCTGTATCTCAGCACTATCAAAGGTTCAAACAAGGAAAATCACAATGCTGCTTCAACACCTTTTTTCTGTTATTGATATAATGTTTTACAATTGTAAAAGCTATGTTTTTTATAAATGTTTAAAAAATATATATACGAAATAGAAATGAAGTTACGTAAAAGAAGAAAAAAAAAGAAAATATCAGCATGCTAGTGAAAAATGTTCAAGTTAATAAGCGGCCAAACTACGAATTACTGAAGTTGGAAAAAGCGGACTAGTTTTCCCCGTCGTGTAAGTAAAAATAAAAATCCCGCTGAACGTCGCTGTGACAGAATGTTTTCCCTAAATTCAAGGAAGTCATCCCCTGTCCTGCCTCTCCGTTCCATCTCCTATTGTCCGTTCTTAATCCTCTTCACCCCTTCCGTTCTTTCTACACCCCTTCCATTCTTTCCACACCCCTTCCATTCATAGTGACAGGCGAGGGCCAGTTTGCGGAGAGGGCGAATTTCAGGGGACACGGAATAGTCAGTGTCATTGGGCGGGTTCTAATAAGAGAGATGGCAGCTGTTACTTGAGTAATTTAACAGGGCTTGGGGTACCTCCATACTTTTCGTATCAGTGCTTTTTGTTACTTGACCTTTTAGCCACATGCCATTCAGAATCTTTTGAAATACTTGTTGACATTGACGGACAGTCGGACGCGGAAATGACTTTATAGACTATTTAGAAGTTACTACCTATTATCTCCAACAGCACAGCAAGGAAGCAACCTTCTTCCCTTGGAAGCAAAACAGAAGTATGCCTAGGGGGTGCAGAAAAAGCCGAAACCAGACGTCACTCTGTGGCCGTAACGCTTTCTGTCCCCCCCCCCGCCCTTATTAAAGGTGGTAAATGGGACTTTTCGAAAAAAAGAAAAACTTCGTCCTGTTTGCGAAATTTGCGAGAAAAAAATTAAAACAAGATTGCGTTTTGTTGAGATGGGACTTCCGGACTTTTTGCCGCCCCTGGCGCACCACCCCCCTCCCCCTCCCCCCTAGTTACGCCACTGCCGGGGGGGTTAGGGGTTCAACCCCCCCCCCCCCCATTGGGCATTTACTTATTTAGGCACACAAAAAAACTTTTGGCTTCTTACTTTTGGTTACTTACGGCCTTGCAAAGCACATATTTTTTTCCTGAGAAAATTAGACACATATGCATATGATTTTATTTCCTCTTTCTCTGAATTGTTGTGATCATGACCAAAGTATACAGCTCATAATAAAGAGGACTTTTCATCTGGTTATAATCAACCCCCTTATCACCTTGGGGTTACAGCGACATTTGACTTCAATCACCGTACCACACACAGACAAACAGAGATCCTTTCAATCACTCCAAAGGGTTATCTTTCCTTCTTGATGTCTTTTTTACCCAAAGGCAGCAATTTGGGAAGGCGCTGGGGTCTGAAAATGAAGGACCCCTAGCCCAGGGCCTTAGGAAAGAGAGAAGGGCTGGCTCGTGTCGCGAGAAGAGCTTTGGGGGAATGAAATCCGTGGGTTTTCGTGTGGAAGCAAGTGAGGGATTGATCAATGTTTTTCAATGGGAAAAAGAGTTATTTCCTTCATATTTTTGGGCATAAAAGCTTGATTTTTTTTTTTCAAGTTATATGAATCATTTTACGTCATATCCCTTGCTACTAGTGTATATGACGCGATTATGTTTTATAAGAATAATTTTAAACTCGAATGAAAATTAAAAAGTAAACATTCAGCGGGATTCTCGTCCCTCGCTATAGAACGATATCGAGCAGCGAAATCGAAGAGAAAAAGTTCGCTATCTCGCGGCGAAATCGACACAAGTCCGCAGTCACTATTCTCGTCTGGCGTCGTTCGACCTCGTACTCCTCCAGCGGAAATGACGTGTACTATTGTTTCGCTATATGTATTACTATTCGCTATATGTATTACTATTGTTTCGCTATATGTTTTTGATTTAATCAAATTATTTTATTTTGGCATTTATTTTTTTCATTTAATCTTTTTTTACTATTTATTATTATTATTAAAATATTTGTTTAAAGACTGTTTAGACTAAAATTCTTTTATTGCACTTTTTTTTCGTATTTAGCAAGTGTGTAATGAGGCCGGTACGGCGTTTCGGTAGTTTGTCACAAGGCTGAAGACCGTTCTGAAATTTTATTTCGAGTAATATTTTTTATAGTTGAAAATCTTCATTTCTCTCTAATCCAGATGTAATTTGACTCGGTTAGTAAACTGAATAACGAATGATTGAAATGTTTTCTGCAAAAAAGAGGACGCTCCACACTTTATTCCTATTTACACGGTTTAAGAAATAGGTAATTAATTTTAAAAATTCAAAACTGGTGAGACTTTTTTCCCTTCTTTTAATGAATTACTATGTATTGAAAATATTGGAATCCTTTCTGTACACTGTTAAAAACTGAATGCTGCTAAAAGCGCACAAGTTTCAGCATCTCTTCACATCACACCACATAATAAGTAACGCTATTTTAAATTATGAAATCCAGTGTTGATCAAACATGAAAACTCAGGCGCGTCATTTTAAAATTTTCCAGGTGGGGGGGGGGGGGGGGGGCAAAGGGTTGCATATTATCGGTAAAAAGAAGCAAATTGCTTAAACACTTGTAGAAATACATTGTATTTCTTAAAGTAAGGGGGGGGGGAAATACCCCCCCCCCCCCCCATTGCCTCCCAAAACCCTAGCGTAGTAAAAGATTCTAAGAAAAGCAAATCCCCCTGTAAGATGATTGTCTTTTTTTTTGCAATTCTTATAGAATCCTGAGATTAATGTGCTGTAGTGGAACAGGGGGCAGAGTGAAATGGAAAAATATTTACCCTGTTTGCAGGAGCACCTTTAATAACTTTTAACTGTGCTATGTAATATTAGTTGATTCGAGTCAAAAAATGGTTAACTCTAGCTTCAAGCTGTACGTTACGTTAATACAAAGCCATTTTCAAAATTTAATGTTCAAGTTGTAACATTCCGTGTTGAGTCGAAAATATTTTTTTCTATTATACTCGTATAATGATAAAATTACTGTTATATTATTTACTGTACTATTAATTAAGACTTTCTAATGTCCAGTGTTAATTTATTTTATGTTTGGCTTATTTTGGGTTCAAATGTTTAGTACCATTTGTCATGTGCATATGGGGCAAAGTGAGGTAGCATTATATTTCACTTTGTCCCTACACCAGTCATCATATAACCAAATGTGTCCTCCATTTATACATTCATTCAATTTTTAATTCATTTATTTGTTCATTTGTTAAGTAGATTTTTACGTTACGTTAATACAAAGCCATTTTCAAAATTTAATGTTCAAGTTGTAACATTCCGTGTTGAGTCGAAAATATTTTTTTCTATTATACTCGTATAATGATAAAATTACTGTTATATTATTTACTGTACTATTAATTAAGACTTTCTAATGTCCAGTGTTAATTTATTTTATGTTTGGCTTATTTTGGGTTCAAATGTTTAGTACCATTTGTCATGTGCATATGGTGCAAAGTGAGGTAGCATTATATTTCACTTTGTCCCTACACCAGTCATCATATAACCAAATGTGTCCTCCATTTAAATTCATTCAATTTTTAATTCATTTATTTGTTCATTTGTTAAGTAGATTTTTCATTCGTTCATTTAATTAATCATTTATTTTCTTACATTCATCAATTCCTTTGCTCATAAACTCATTTTATCGATCATTCATTCGATTAGTTATTCATGTTCAATAAAAAGTATTCATAACTCTCGTAATTATGAATCATTACATGTTATTTGGACAACCATAGGGCAACGCGAATGAAAAGGGTTAATTATCCCATAGAAAACTATTTCATTAGGAAAATATTTTTATATTTCACTTTGTCCCATACTTGGTGCAAAGACGATAATTTTTCACTCCTACTTTAGCTTACAAATTTACTGCTAATAAAAAGAAAAAATTATATTTCAATGCAAGTTCTATTATAAAATTCATTGTTCTTTCTTTATGTACTGTTGTTTTCAAAATGGATTTCCAATTTGTTCATTTTGAAAAATAATTTTTCTTAACTTCCCCATATTCCTCCACTTATTTGAAGCAAGTGTAAGGATTTATGAATATAAAGGATGAATAGCATCATATGCTATAGTCCTCAGTGATGTTACTACACCATAGATTGCACACTTATTACTGTAGTAAATAACATTTGCATTATTTTTATTTTTTTAGCAGTAGAGTCGTCATTAAATAGCTCATTTTTTAAATGAATCTATTTTTAAAGTAATTAATGAGTATTTATTTTACACAATTGTATTCTATGGGGGGGGGGGGGATTCAATCTTGTTTTCTAATACCCCTATATCGATCGATGCACAAAGCATGATGATAAAAAAGAATAATTATTATATGCCGCACTCATTTCAGTTTTCTTCAGCAAGGAAAAAGAAAAAGTAACAATAAAGGGCTGGTAATTATTTTTTAACTATGCTAAACAATGCAATTATTTTTAAAAATTGGAAATACATTATATTTATTTGTTCCCCTTTGTAAAATACATCAAACCTTATTGTTTACATGCACTTCGGTTGCACATAAAAACATTCAAAATATCTTTCAAATCATTCTTCTAAATTTCATGCATAAATTACTGCGTTAAAATGTCCATAAATGTCAATTTTTCCACAAAAACCTTTTTTTTTTATTTTTTCCCACTAATACTTCAAGGTGTTTAAGTACAAATTACTTTTTATTCCAAGTTATGTAATTTATTTAGAGTTGAAGATTTAAAAAAAAGTGAGTTCATTGCTTGCAGTATATTAACAAGTTCTCAGTAGATACAAATACGAATGCATATAGGCTCCAAATTCAACAGAAACTTGCTCAAAAGAGTCGAACACAGCACATCGAGCGCGTTCTCGGCACCTACGGAGCAGTCGAGCTGAATCCGACTGTAAACATCGAACTCAAATCGATGTCGCGGTACGAGAATCCCTCTCTCCTCAATCCGACGTCGATTTCACCGCCAAACCGGTTGAAAACGACAGGAGAGCTCTATTCGAGGTGTACGAGAATCGCGCTGATTGATTACGAGTGACATAAAAATGCAAACATTATAAAATAAAACCAGGTTTGAATACAAATTAAAATTATTTTATGAATAATAGAAATGAGAATGTATTTGAGATATTGAATTCGTTAACTGCTCAAAAAATCTTTCCCAGATTTGAAAATAAATTCTTCTTACTCATTTACTTTTTAAATATTTATCTTATCAGAAATTGCTGAAGACAGAGGTTAATTGTAACTATATAAGCAATTTTATATTAATAATGTATTTAATTACAGATAGTAATCAAAAATAGCAAAATATAGAAGCTATAATAGTTATAACAAGTTGTAATGATGTTAACAGAAAGGAAATGTTTACATTTCCAGAATGTACTGGAGCACGTAATTAAAGATTATGAAATAATGTTTACATTTGAAAACGTTTTAGACAAGGGTGTAGCTCTCAGTATTTTTAACATATATTTCATAATGAGACATCAATTTTATGGTTTACTATAAGTAATATTAGTGTTAAATGCAAATCATAACAACTCGAATTAACAGAATGCGCCATTGAACATTTTGGGAGGTAGGGTGTTTTAGTCTTTTTTTTTTACGTGGGGCGCTATCACTCTTAGGGGGTGCGCTCCACTGCTGAGGGGCGCACCGATGGGGGTAAGTGACTGAGACTTCTCGTCACAAGTCTTTTCTACTATGCATGTTATTACTAATAATGAATATGTATATTGAATACTGTGATCGAAACTTGGTCCTCCCCTAAAAGCCAAATTCTGCATTCGGTACTGGTAACACTAATTATCAGCAAAAAAATATCCACAGAATATTAACCGAATGACTAGGATTTTTTCTTTGTATGTTACTATCATTTATTTAAATTAAAATTTTTAACAAATACGCGTTCATTAAAAACATAATTGCGAAGGCATTGGTGTAAAACAGAAAACTCTCGTGCCATGGGCGTCGTATTGAATCATGGCCACGGCATAGATATTATTGTTTGGTATAGGACTTTAAGCTGTTGCACCACCAGCGATCCATACATTGGGACACTTCATGCTATACTTATCTAACAAAATACAAGTGCACGAGATGATCAATGGTCGGTCGTCTGTGTTAAAGCTAAACGTCCAATACACATAAAAATATTTACAAAATGCCATAAAAAACAAAAATTAAACGTCAAAATGTATAAAATGTACTAGGAGATAACACATTTATATAGATTTTTTAAAATAAAAAATAAAAAAATAAAAACCACGCCATGACCATATGAAATCCACACGCTAGAAAGCCGTGCTGTAAACATACAACTAAGCCGAAATACAATGCAATTGGCTTTAGAATGCTAATTGAAATTATTTTATTAATCTAAAATGAAAAGATATTCAAGTCATCAAATAGATAATTCCTTTTAAAAGCCTTAACTTACATTTAAAAATAATAAAGCATTAAAATTGAAAATGCGTTTTAAAAATGTGAGAAAAATTAAAGAGCTCTTTTAAATGTTATCAAAATCATTTTACAATATAAATTTTTAAACTATAATAGTTCACTTTTGATTTTAAAAAAAATGATTAATTTTAAAAATAAGATTCTTTATTTCTGCATTATTCTGGATTTATTAATAGTTTAATATATTTATTGTCGGACTTTATAAAAGGGAAAACCAGGAAAAAGCGATTACATCTTTATTCACATTCGGGAAATTACATGAGCAGTTTATTTTGTGACACTTTTAAAAGATGAAATATTCAAAATTATGCTTTCTTTTATAAAATATATAATTGGAAATGGAATTAATAAATATATTTTTGATTAGTTGTAGAAAAATTCCTTATAATCTTTCAACAAAACAACGTAAAAATGAAAATTGAACACGCGAAACACAGGAGAAAACGGAAACTTAAGCTATTTGCTTCCGCAAAGACGTCAGAGACCGGTTTTTCCTCCCCTTTCCTCTAGTCATCGGCAAAACTGAAAGATCAAAGAGATGAGCCAGCCCTTCTTCTTTCGTATGGCCCTGCCCCTAGCCAACAATTGTCCTAATGGGTTTTAAACCCTCAAGCCAGGAAGGGATGCTCATCAAGAAACTTAAAGAGCAGTTTGTATTTATTTATGACTTCCTGTCCAAATACCCAATTTGTTAAAATCTTTTTTGTAGATGAGCCGATTAGAAAACTGATGAACTGTATTTGCATTGCATTCTCATTTACAGATGTTCTCTCATCTCTTATATTTTAAATGTTTTTTTTTCTTATTATGGTCCATCACTGATTGCATTACGACTCTGGAAATCATACGTTCAAGGTTTCCAATCTCACTGCTCCGGTATAATGCTGCATTTTAATTTAGAATCAAGTATTATTTATATTTTGGCTAAATTTTTAATTATTTTCGATACATAATAATGCTTGCACTCCAGCGATGGACACGTTCGTCATCCAACAAGAAAATAAAATTTGATTCAGACGCTTTCACTTCTGAGGTATGTTTAGCTACAAATTTAACAAAATTTTTAGAAATTTATTATGGGGATGAGCATTTTTGTAGGGGAATTTGGAGTTTTTTCTCTAAAATTACACTATTTCCCAGTTTTAATATTATGAATGCCTGGACATAGAAGACTGCTTAGCGCTAAATATTAAATTTTCTATTGCGTTTGATTTAAAAATTGAACTAATCGATCTAGTAATGAATGTTTAGTGTTTTTGTGAATCAAGGCCGTATCCACAGGGGAAGAGAGACCCACGGGCCGCCCCCCCCCCCCCCAGAAATCCTTTGCAATGTATCATATATTCCTCCCTGAAACTTTGCTTAACATAAGTGTGTCGAAGTCTGCCCCCTCCCCCCTCCGAAAAAAATTCTGGATACTGTCTTGGCTCTGGAGCAGGGGGAGCATGTTAAGAATTAGGAAGGGCAGTGTATACTTCAAAGTCATACCCTTTATATATACATATATAGAGAGAGATATATATGACTAGAAATGATGTTAATATGAATTTTTTTAACATATATGATAGCTTTTTGATGTATATATAGTAGATGTATGTTTAGATCTTTGGTGAAGTTAGAGGAGTGGGTATTTGGGGCTCCTGCAACTGAAATTTTTGAAACTGGTCTTACATATATAATGCTTAGGCTAACTCTGGCGGCAAGGGTTCGAGGGCTTTCCTCAGGAAACTTTTTGAAATCTTCCTAGAAATGCAATTTCGGGATACTTTGGTGATGTTAGAGGAAACAGAAATTAGTTTGGTTACTCTCCCCCCGCAATTTTTTTCAAAATAAAGTCTTATATCTTTTAAGTTACTTTTGGTGTCGCTCGTGATAGTGTTCAATGTCCTACTTTCCCTGAAAGTGTTTCTGAAAGTAAAGTGTCTTAAAAGCGTAATTTCTCTTTTCTTTCTTTTTTTAAAACTTGTGATCTGAATTTTTTGCCGGGCGGGGGCTAGAGTTGACTTGCTCCGAGGGGGTAGCTCCCCCCCCCGGGAGATCCTTAAATAAAACGGAGTATATCTTTAGAGACAAGTACTTATGACTAGTAAATTTTCAACTCTTTTACACGTCTTATTGGTGTTTAGTCTGTACATTTTTACGGTGGCCCCCTCCTTTCACCAACCCTAGTTACGCCTATGGGCTGATGGAATATTATTTTAAAGGTTGTTGATGTTTGAAAATGATGTTTTATTTTATTTTCCTTACACTTCAAAGAACAATGAATAAAGGGTGCGTTAAACCAGAGAATAACTGTGAGTTGTAGTGAGTTTATCTCAGTACTTATAAGAGTGAAAGGGTGGGTCTCGCGAGATTGATTAACTTTAACCTGTTACGTCTGGTACAAGGTTAAGCAGCGGCGGACTGGCTATGCGGGCATTCGGGCAAATGCCCGGTGGACCGGTCGCAAAATATCTATTTTTTAAAAAAAGAAAGTATACATACTGTACTTTCCTGTTACGTTTCAAGGAAATTCAAGATTATTTTTGTAAAAAGCTGTATCAACACTCTCTAGATGGCAGCACTACATCACCTGGACTGAAACCGGCTTAGGGCTTTACCACGAGCGGTTCGGAAAAGTTCCGAATCGGTAATTTTCCAGCCTCGGAACTTTGCTATTCCGGTACCAAAAAACCATTAACTCAGTGTCGGAAATGTGATTGACAGCTGGCTTCGAGTTTCCTAAGGCTCCTATAACTACGAGCTGACTAGTCAGCCATTTTCTTTCCCACTCGTTCGCTGGGTCGTATTGCGTTGTGCTAGCTTAAGACTAGATTTTGGTATTTCGTTAGCTTTTTCGATTGAAAAATGGGTGGTTGTGCTGCAGTTAATTGCAACAATCACTACAGAAACAAGTGGAGATTGTTTACTTTTCCAACAGATGAAGAAAGAAAGAAGAAATTGATTATTAATTGCCGGCGTCCAAATTGGATACCAGCAGGTTTGCAACAATTGTTGGCGACGAAATGTGCTTGTCGCCAATTGAACTAAATTCAGTAATTTTTGTATTGTTCTTTTTGAGCGAAATATATTATGATAAAATAATGCATGATACTTAACACAAGTATAAAAAATTGGCTATTTTATATACACTTTTTAATACACCTACACAATACAGAAATTTATCGCGGAATTTGAATGCAGAAAATCGTTTATTTTTATTCTCCGTTAATAAAATGATACAGTAACTGGCGTGAAGTGAAATTATATAAAAAGAATAATTATTAAAATTAAATTTCTCCTTTGCTATTTACTTAATTGTTAAAATTCCAAAGTAGAATAAGCATAAACTATAAAAACCTTAAGTGCTTGAGTCTATAAACAATATATTTTAGTTTTCAAATTTTTATAGCAAATGATTTGGGTATAGTAATGATTTGATATTTAAATTGTCATTTCTGTTATTTGACTTGGTTGATAATTAAATTTTATTAAGTGGACTTTGTTTACAGATACAAATGGTAAATATGGTAAATTATAGACTTGATCTAATATAAATATATTTTAATGTAAACTTCTTTGAAGTAATGTTCAAGCTTTTATTTATTTTACGAACCATATGAATCTTTTAAATTTTTTGTTTTCAATATGATGATGGTTTTGCAATAAAAAAGATTATGTAATATCTACATAAAACTTCATTCAATAGCTGCTGCATGAATAGTACAATACATAGACATAATGCAGAATATTCCGGTGAAAGAAGCCTGTTACAAATTGATGCCTAAGAACCACACAAGCATATGCACAAAAATTGATATTTAATTTTTTACAATAACATAAATTTTTGCATTCGTCTTAGTAATTAAATTTTTGATCAGTAAGATTATGCTTCTAAATTTGGTGTTCATAAGCAAACAGCAACAGCAATGCTTCAATAAAATTAAGAACTTTTTCCCAATGAAGAAAAATGAGTAAAAAATAATTACAAATAAATAAAAAGCATAATAAGTAATCAAATCAAATTAAAAACAATTGTGTTTGTATACCAAGTTAAAAGAAAAGGTTATAAAAGGGAAATAGAAATCTTTATTAATTTTGCATGACTTTCATAACTTTTGAAACTATTTAATGTTGTAGGAAAATGACTTAATGAAATTATAATAGTTTAAAATTTTCGTAAATATGTAGAGCAAAAGGCATAAGCATTTGGCGCTAGAGTTAAGGTAAATAGCACTTCTCTAATATGCTTTTTTATTTTTCCAGTCTGTATTAATATATAATGCATTTTGAATTCAGAGAGCGTTTTTCGGTATTGTATGTAGCTAAGGAATCCCATTTATTTCCTTCTTTTTGGCGTAGCTGTTAAAAGCGCCACTGACAGCGATAAAGGCGCCAATCTAGCAGCACGCTCTTGTTTACATTTTGACTTGGGAAAGAAAATGGCGGCGATGGGTCGGCCTGTATTCTGTAGTGGCTCTAGAGTTTCCGGGAGTGATATCTTTTCAGCCAATCACAGAACGATTTCAAGTTTGCTTATATATTACGGCAACCCTTGCTTTCGTCCGCCATTGTTGTTTACAGCAGATTTCGATGCGATTTGCGATATGTTTAAAGAAAGCTGGGAGGATTAAACGCCCTAAGAAGTGGTGCAACTAACAAAAAATTGGTTCTTTGTTGGTATTTTAATGAATATTTTTTAATAAATTATCATTACTTTGCGTTATGTTACTAACAGAACAGCTAACAATCGTTCTGCTAACAGCAGAACGACTTTGGATGAATGTCATCAAAATCCTCTAAACGTTCGCGAACCGTGTTTTAACTTTTTAATATGTTATCGAATAAATATTCTATTAGTTAAAAATCATTATATATGTATTTGAACTTTAAGGAATAGTAAAGTTCCTTTTTTGATGAATAAACATAAAAACGTCTTTCTGTTTGAATGCTGCAAAACGGATTCTTTACAAAATTTTCTTTAAAAAATTGCTTCCAGATTTGGCGATAAATCATGGGTTACCGTAAAGTAAAGTTTAGCCGAATGCTGCAAATATTTTTATTTTGCAGTTAAATATTTGCTGATTTTCATAACTTTTTTTATGTAAAATTTATATAGAATTTTTAAAACTATGACTTTTACAATATGTGTAACACAGTGAAAAAAATTTAACACTCGAATCATGAGATCAAATAATTATTATTTATATATTTTTTCCGGATTGAAAAAATCATGTAAAGAACAAAACAAATCTCCATTATTTGGAATTACAAAACACTGAACTAGATGCATGATTTACTTTCGTTTACTACGTGTTTAGTTATTTTGCCTGTAATATGAATCGAATATATACCCCAACGGCGGATCTAAGGGGGGGGGGGGGGCGATGGAGCGATCGCCCCTCCCTTGGGCTGATTCAAGTGGATACTACAACGACACTCCTAAGTGAGTTTTTACTCTTTGTGCCCCGGGACCAGCCATTTTTTTATGTTCTTGGAGCCCTTCAAGTTCTATGCTTTCCCCCTGTCCCTTTGTCCTTTAGTATTGCTGAGTTGCTAATCCTCGGAGTAATGGGAAAGAGATTCCCTGCTCTTTTCTTCTACCCATCAAACTGGTGACAGCTAGCCAACCCTTAGCACGTGGTATAAATTCCTGCAGCATTTACGCTAAAACCTGGAGCCTGAAACTTTCATTGAACATTCATAATTACAGATGTTTATATAAATTGCACATACTCGTTGATGGTTTTTTAGTACATATTTAGTATTACATTTTGAAAATTTTAGAAAATATATTACTAATAATTGCTATTATTTTGTAATTTAGACATATCAATTCAAATTTAGAAAATGTATTTACAAGCCTACATTTTTCTTGAGAAAGCTTGAAGGAAATCCTAACTCGGTTAAAACTTGGCTAAGAAGCAGAATGAGTGATGGTAGACTCACTGAATTAGCGTTATTGCATATCCATAAAGATATTACATTGGACGTTGAAAAAATTATAGACAGATTTGCGAAAGCAAAAAAACGTCAGCTTGTGTTCCTTTTATAAGGGCTTTGAATAAACGTATATGCATTGAAAAAATGTGCTAGTAAAATGTTAAATATCACTACACTAGCATTTTTTTGTTGTTGTTCCTGCTGTTTGAAAAAAAGGGGGGGGGGGCGGAGGGACTGTTGAAAAGGAATGAAGAATCTCCTCCATCCATCCTTACATTGAACCCCGAGATTTCCAAAATCGCCCCCCCCTTGAAGATTTTCTAGATCCGCCCTTGATATACCCTTTACGCACCCTCCCCCCTGGAAAAATCACTTGCGTGATCGCTTTGCATTAATTGTACTCGTGTTGTTACATTTCTCATATGGAGAAAACAAATGTTGATCTCAATATAAAATAATTTAGTTAAACTGTATAGTTGTTTACTAAATGCAACCATGTTGGTAAAGTTTTAAATAATGACAGCAAGCAATAGAAGCGTACACACACACACATATGCTATATATTATATATATATATATATATATATATATATATTATATATATATATATATATAGGCTCTTGGCTTGGGTGTCTAGGGGTTTCTAAAATCATCACTCACCATAAAGATATAAAAAACTGACTATATTTATTTTATAAATTATTATAAATGGAACTATTTTGGAACTTAGAATTTTTTTTCTAATGTTTTCTCTCAGAATTCAAGCAGGAACTATTTTATATTACAAAAAATAATTATAATGTATAATGAATTAAATTTATTGTCGCTATTTACATCCTATTATGTATTTATTTTTTAGACTTAGAAAGATTTTCTTTTTCAACCTTTTTAATGTTTCCACTTAGCATCCGCACAGGAACTATTTTATAAGTTAATTATTTTTACACTGTGATTAGAAAATTCTCGTCATTTTTACTTAGAAAAGACTTATATATTTTTTAGTTTTTATTTATTTATTTATTTTCAGACTTAGAAAATGTTTCAGTTGCAAGTGATTTTTTTTTCTAAGTATGTAAAACATAGTACAGTAACATTTTTCTGATCCGTTTTGCAAATTTTTTCTTAAATCATAATTTTAACTGCATGACACATTTCATTCTAAAGTTTTTCTACTTTATATTATTATCACACTTGCAGTCTCCTTCAAAGAATATTTTATAAAACTCTATTATTTCACATATGAACGCAAAAAACTGAGATTTAACGCGTAAAACTTAGAACAATAATGTAAAAATACTAAGTACAAAGCGTATTCATCCAGTAAAACTCAGTACAGAAATGTAAAATTGCTAAATACAAAAGGTTTAAACAGCATGAAAATATAAAAGTACTAGATACGAAATGTCACAACAGCATAAAAATATAAAAATACCAAGTATTAAATGTTAAAACAGAACGAAACGAGTGTTAGTACTACTAGTGCTTGTTCCAAACTTAGTTTCATCCAGCCAAATTTAGTACGAAAAGCAAAAGTACTATGCCGAAAATGTTAAAACTTTGATTCATTCCGTAAAACAGTAGAGAATGTAAAAAAATTACTTAATTAAAACGTTTGAACTTGCAAAACAAAATGATTTTCTACTTGCAAAATTTTAGAACTTCGCATGAAAATGTAACGTTTGAAACTTTGAACTAAAATTTCAACACTGAATCATAAAAAATCCGAAACAATTTAAACTGTGAAATAAAGATTTGAGACTTAAAAAGTAAATGTAAAAAACTAAAATAGATTTGAGAATCTTAAAAGTGAAATAGAATAATAACTTCACTAGAAACGTAAAACTTGAAAAATTTAAATCACAAAACTCAAAACTATTACAAAGTGCTTTATGTGAAACGTAAAACTGCTAAGAGCAAAATGCTAAAACTGAGGAAACTTAGAAATACGTGAAACAAATGATTTAGAACTATAAACTTTAAAAACTTAAACTCATTCAGAAAAGAACGGAAATGCAAAATTACAAAACAAAAGTGTTACGCTCATGCAAAATATTAAAACTTAACGCAAAAAAAATGTAAGAAAGTACAAAACACCAAAAGTTAAGAGTAGTATAAAAAAATTGTTACTTAGATTCATCTAAAACATGACTCGGAAAGAGTAAAAGTAATATACGCAAATTGAAAAAAACTTATGTTCACCTACTAAAATATAAAAATAGCAAGCACAAGACGTTAGAACAGAACGAAAATGTAAAAGTATGAAACGTAAAATTACAAAACCAAAATTCATCTACGAAATGTTTGGTAAAAAAATGTAAAAGTACTAAGAGTGAAAACTAAAAAAACAGCATGAAAGCTAGAAATAAAAAATACAAAACATCAGAACTTAAATTCATCCAGAAAAACTTAGAACAAAAAAATATTAAAGTTCGGAAATTTTCAAAACAAAAGTATGATGCACTTGCAAAATGTTAAAACTTAGTACATAAACGTAAAAAGTACTATGTACAAAATGTTAAAATTTAGATTTATCTAGTAAAAGCGTGAATGAAGATGTAAAATTGCTAAGTGTAATATATTAAAACAACACAAAAACGTAAAAGTACTAAGTACAAAACGTAAAAAAATTTATTTATCTACTATAACTTAGACTGAAGTCTTAAAATTACCAAGTACAAAGTGTTAAAACATCATAAAAATGTGAAAATATCAAGTGTGAAGCAGCAAAACATAGATTTGTCTATAGAAATCTTGATCAAAAAATGTAAAAGTTCAAACAACAAAATCCTAAAACTCTGAAAAATTGAAAATACGCAGTACAAAAACAGCAAAACCTGTAAAAATGCTAAATATAAGGCTGCAAAACTTAAATCTTTCCAGAAAAACTTAGAACGAAGTTGTAAACGTACGGAACTTTGAAAAGTAAAAGTGTTATGCATTTACAAAATGTTAAAACTTAATGTAAAAATGTAAAAAATACTTCGTCTAAAATGTTAAAACTCCGATTTATCTACGAAAACTTAGAATGAAAATGTAATTGAATCAAATGTACTAAGTATGAAATAGTAAAGTAACATGAAAATGTAAAAGTACTAAGTATATACCGTAGTCATCAAGTGAAACTTTCTACAAAAATGTTAAACTTAAGTACGAAACTTAAAAGACTTAGATCTGTCTGCAGAAATCTTGATCGAAAAACATAAAAATTCAAACAACAAAATCCTAAAACTCTGAAAAAAGTAAAAACACGCAGTACAAAAACAGCAAAACTTATATTTGTCCACTGAAATCTTGATCAAAAATGTAAAAGTTCAAACAACAAAATCTTAAAACTCTGAAGAATTAAAAACATGCAGTACAAAACAACAAAACATGTAAAAATGTTAAGTATAAAGCTGCAAAACTTAAATTCATCCAGAAAAACTTAGAACGAAAAATGTAAAAGTACGAAACTTTTCAAAACGAAAGTGTGATGCACTTGAAAAACATTAAAACTTAATGCGAAAATGTAAAAAGTACTACGCACAAAATGCTAAGATTTAAATTTATCTACTAAAACTGTGGATGAAGATGTAAAATTACCAAGTATATATTAAAGCAGCGAGAAAATGTTAAAGTACTAAGTACAAAAACGTAAACAAATTGATTTATCTACTAAAACATAGACTGAAGTTGTAAAATTACTAAGTACAAACTGTTAAAACATCATCAAAAATTGAAAATAGCAAGTATAAACCAACAAAACATAGATTTGTCCACTGAAATCTTGATCAAAAATGTAAAAGTTCTAACAACAAAATCCTAAAACTGATAAATTAAAAACACTCAGTACAAAACAACAAAACATATAAAAATGGTAAGTATGAAGCTGCAAAATTTAAATTCATTTAGAAAAACTTAAAACAATGATGTAAAAGCACGAAACTTTTCAAAATAAAATGTGTTATTACTGCAAAAATTTTAAGAATTACTACGTACAAAATGTTAAAACTCTGATTAATCTACTACAGCAACGCGAAAATGTAAAAGTACTAAGTATATAACGTATTCATCAAGTGAAATTTTGTACGAAAATGTATTCATTTATGTAAGAAACTTAAAAAAACTTAGATTTATCTACAAAAAATCCCAACTAAAGTCGTAAAAGTATGAAATGTTAAACATCATGAAAATGTAAACTTTCCGAAAATGCAAACGTCAAAACTTAGATGTATCTAATAAAATTTAGAATGAGTAAAAGTGTCAAACTTAATAAAAGTACTAAGTAAAAAACAAACAAAAAAAAAAAAAAAAACTTATATTCATCTACTAAAACACAGAAAAACTAAGCACGAAAAGGTAACAAAAAATTTTCAAAATAAACGTTTTATGCACTTACAAAATGTTAAAACTTAAATTTATCTACTAAAACCCAGAAAAAAGATACTAAGTATAAAAAATACTAAGTATAATACATTATAGCAACACAAAAATTTAAGAGTACTAAATATAAAACGTAAAAAAAGTTAGAGTTATCTAACTAAAACTTAGACTGAAGTCGTAAAATTACCAAGTACGAAATGTTCAAACATAATAAAAATGATTAAATAACAAGTATAATGTATCAAAAACATCGATTTCTCCATTGAAATCTTAATCAAAAATGTAAAAGTTCTAAGGACAAAATGCTAAAGTAGTGAAAAAATGAAAAAATACCCAGTGCAACACAACAAAGCATGTACTAACTATAAAACTTCTAATCTTGAATTCATCCAAGGAAGAAAAAAAAAACTTGGAAAAAAAAAATATGTAAATCCGAACGAAAATTTTCAGAAATAAAACTGTTATCCACTTGCAAAGTGTTAAAACCTAATGCAAAAATATAAAAAGTACTTCATATGAATGTTGAAACTTAGATTTATCAACTAAAACACGGAATGAAGATGTAAAAATATTAAGTATAATTTATTAAAGCTACACTAAAATGTAAAAGCACTATGCACAAAACATCCAAACTTAGATTCATCTAGTAAACTTAGTACAAAAATGTAAAAGTACTAAGCATAAACCTCTAATATACATTTATTTTAGTAAAAAACAGAAAAAAAAAAAAAAAAAAAAAAAAAAAAAAAAAAAAAAAAAAAAAAAAAAAAAAAAAAAAAAAAAAAAAAAAAAAAAAAAAAAAAAAAAAAAAAAAAAAAAAAAAAAAAAAAAAAAAAAAAAAAAAAAAAAAAAAAAAAAAAAAAAAAAAAAAAAAAAAAAAAAAAAAAAAAAAAAAAAAAAAAAAAAAAAAAAAAAAAAAAAAAAAAAAAAAAAAAAAAAAAAAAAAAAAAAAAAAAAAAAAAAAAAAAAAAAAAAAAAAAAAAAAAAAAAAAAAAAAAAAAAAAAAAAAAAAAAAAAAAAAAAAAAAAAAAAAAAAAAAAAAAAAAAAAAAAAAAAAAAAAAAAAAAAAAAAAAAAAAAAAAAAAAAAAAAAAAAAAAAAAAAAAAAAAAAAAAAAAAAAAAAAAAAAAAAAAAAAAAAAAAAAAAAAAAAAAAAAAAAAAAAAAAAAAATGGCGCTACAATCGGTTTTACATTACATCAAGTCCTAAACTGAAACAAAAGGTGTTGCCATTCCAAAACTATAAATTTTTGAAAAACATTTCAACTCTACTCGAAAAACGCCTGAGGGCATACAACTCAACTGTACTCGAAAAATGAGTGGGGCATACAACTCTACTCGAAAAATGCCTGGGGGCATACAACTCAACTCCACTCGAAAAATGCCTGGGGGGCATACACCTCAACTCAACTAACGCCTGAGGGCATACAACTCAACTCTACTCGAAAAACGTATGACGGCATACAACTCAACTCCACTCGACTAACGCCTGAGGGCATGCCCGGGGCATTGGCAGGCGGTGGAGCCACGCCCCCTTGCGCTTGCACATTGCGCGTTGCGCCTGCTGGGGCAGAACACCCACTATTCCCCTACTTCGAGCGTTGTGAAAACCTCTGCGTCACTGAGACGGTCTAACACATCCTCAATAAGTGGTAGTGGGAAATGATCCCTAACTGTCTTTTTATTTAATTTTCTGTAATCAACACATAGGCGGTGGGTGCCGTCTTTCTTTTTTGCCAAAATAATGCCGGAATAATAATCGCTACACGATTCTCTAATAATTTCTTCCCTTAACCATTCGGAAATTTGTTTTTCCACAACTTTTTGTTCAGTGAAAGACATACGCCTAGCTTTGGAACATACGGGTGTTTCATCTGTCAATATAATGTTCATTTTTAGATTAGTGTCCTTTGTTTTAAGCGGTTTATAGCAATTTATCAACACTTCTACTTCATTACGAATGCGACGCTCTGCAATGTGGCCAAGGTCAAAGTCAACTTCTCCCACAGCATTTGCTAAGTTAATCAAAAAACTATCCATGAAATTTATTTCCGATTCCGAATTATTTTTTTCTTTCTCGATAGAAACGCTTGTATCTTTTTCTTCAGCGATCTTAGGTAAGCAAACTTCGCTATCCGTTATTAGGGTGGGGGGAAAAAGATTCTCACAGCTGCTTTTTTCTTCTTCATTGGCGCCTTGTTTTTGTCTGGGATGTTTTGCAAAGCGTTTGAAACGCTCGAATATTTCTGATTCGTTTGACCTAGTATTTTAATTCCGTTTTCATCTATCTTAACAATTAACTGCTCTAGTAAATCTGCACCAATAATCATATCTGTACACACATTTTTTAACACATAAAATTTTGCTGAAAGCACATAATTATCAATATTTACATTTGAATAAAAATAGCCCATAGGAAATATATTTTCCATAGGAAATATATTTTCACCGCTTATACCACTTATTTTTGTTTCATCGAAGCACATTTTAGGAGAACCAATTTTTGCATAAAAATCATAAGAAATCAAACAAATTTCGCTTCCGGTGTCGACCAAAGATGAAGTGTTCTGTCCATTTATATTTACATTAATTTCAAATTTTCTCTTGTTTTTCGCACGGGTAACCATTGTTTCTTTCACGACTGGAAAGGGACATTCACTTATTATATGACCAGACCTGTCACACTTTCTACACATCGGAGTTTCTTTTTTTGTTTTTGCAGGCAAAAGACTTATGGCCGTAGCCGTTACACGAATAACATCTGATAAATTTTTTATCGGTATTTTCAAAATGGTTTTTGGGGCGGCTTATTACTCTCGGTTGCTTGTCGTGCTTGCACCGGAAAGTTATGTTTCGCATTTACGGCAGGATATCTTCGCAAATTATGCCTGGCGGCCTCGTAATTTTCCAATTTCTCAACTATTGTTTCTATACGGTTCCATTTATGCCAATCATCCAAATAATGTTCGCGGATTTTTGTGGTGTTCTTCGTTTCAATTGGTCCGTAACTATCAGTTCTTTTAAGTTTTCGAAGTCATTTGTGTTTAAACTGTTAATCCATTCTTCAAAATAATGATTAAATTCAAAAGCGAAATCTCGCCAAGTAGAATTGCTGTCCTTATTATGAGACAAAAACTTTTGTCGAAATTGTTCCGGTGTTAATTTAAATCTTTTTAGTAACACATTTTTAATATGATCATAATCATTTTCGAATTCCTTTTGCACTCTTGCTATTACTTGCGCGATATCCAGGGGAAGTAATCCCAACAAATGTGTCACAAAATCTTTCTTTTCTATGTTTACTCTTGTCGCTTGTCGTTCAAATAGTTCCAAATACGTACTAATATCACTAGTAGAACAAGTCGAATCAAAACTCTTGATTATCTTCGCAAGATCTTTACTTTTACTCTCAACAGAAATAGATTCGGAAATGTTACTTTCTTGACTTTTAGGATTTGAATTATGTTCTATTCTCAACTTTTCCAATTCAAATTCGCGGTTTTCTTTTTCAATTCGTTCTGCAATTATAGTATCAATTAAATTTTTAGTAAATTCTTCATCAAAATTTTCACGCTCTACGATTACTTCTTTAAGTTTTAATATCGTAGGCTTTTCAGGAATATTTAAACCTAATTCCGAAACTAGTTTCAATAAATCTTCCTTACGAGGTTTGCCAAGAAAAGACATTATGCACAAAAATTAGAAACAAAGTACTCGCAGTTTAAGTCCGATGTCAGCTTCAAATAATCAAAACTGAGTTTCTAAGTTAATCCACCGGCAATCACTTTATCCCGGCCGAGCCCCCACATATAGGCTCTTGGCTTGGGTGTCTAGGGGTTTCTAAAATCATCACTCACCATAAAGATATAAAAAACTGACTATATTTACTTTCCTATTTACAAAACTATATACAGAACAACTTCAATTACGAACAACATCATCCGAGCACCGCAGCGCTTACGTCCACACAGAACGGAGTCTTACTCAAAACTAACTGCTTACGCTCCCTATCGCCAGATGGCTCTGCTGTCAATGTCTCTTCGCACTCGCATTCTACATATATATAAATATATATAATGTATATAAATCTTCGATGACTTTGCTACTTATTCAAATTATAATCAGTCTCATATGAATTAAAATTTGGGTTTTTGAAATACTCCAATAAAAGTACAATGCAAACTTTGTGGATAAAAAATTATTTTTTGCTAAAATACATTATCTGAAAAAATGTAAGAATTGTAATGTATGAACTTATTTGCCTTGTAAAATAATTTTACTTCCCTATACAGCATTTTGATAAAAATTTCCTTTTTATCTGAAATTTTCATCAAGGAAAAACTCTTTAAACTCAAAAAAATTTTATTCTTCAAAAAAATTCATTTTGTTTTTTTGTACCATGCAAATAAACATAAAGAACGCACTATTGTAAACAAATGTGTTATTATTACTATTTTATTTTGCTGTGTTTGGTAAATGCAAATCCAGAACATGAACAGCACAAGTTTCTTAATTTTGGGGTATCTTTCTAATGTGTCAGTGGCTGCTTATAATTTAATGACCCCCTTCTTATCGACTTACTGCCTACTTATGGCCTTCCGTTTAGATAAGCACCACAAGGCTGGAAGTACGACTTGGCTCATTATATGTATTTGAATGACACCAGATGGTGCCACCACAAATACGCCACCTTCCGTTTTTGACCTAAGAGTGAAGGGAAGGGAAATTCTCCACCTTCCGGTACTCTCGGAACCGCCTCGGGACTTCAGGGTCCACGAATTTTACATGCACGTATCTCCAAGTGTTCATAGTGGGTTTTCAATGGGTCGGGTATCGAACCCCAAATCTTCCAGTTAGAAGTCCGACTTCCTAACCACTTAGGCTACCACAGCCCATTCTAAATATTTAATAGCATTGAATAGAAATTATGAGTCATAAATGGAATTGAAATTAGTTACATTGGTACTTTCTTTTCACATCACTACCAACTCCTGTATAAGGAAGCTTTTATGTAACAGAGATAATAGCAATTTTTTACTTTTTCAAGCAAAATAGTTTTTTTTTTTTCAAATTGACATTTCAAAGATAAATATTATCAAATATTTATTAATTACAACTAATTAATATTTATATTTATTCATTGCTAATATTGCATTAAATATAAATCGATTAGACCCCTTTCGCTTTAGGACAGTTTAAGACACTTTCGGATAGTTTTGGACGGTAAAAACCACATGTCCTGTCCGAAACTGGTTTTGCGTCCAAAACCCCAATCCTGGATTCAAAGTTTGGCTTTTTGATTTATTAATTATTTTTTTATGATGATAGTAAACTAGTGACTTGATATTTAGGAAAGGAAAATGGGAGGAAGGGCTCTCAATTCATTTTTTTCTTTTTTGTTTTGAACTGCTCAATAGATTTATGCAAATAATAGCGAATGAATTTTAAGTAGTGCAAAATGTTTGCTCTTCTGTCTTTTTTTTTTGTTTTTGCTGAGACATGACAGTGAGAATATCTCTATGTAATTTAAGAAAACCTATAGTGCATACATAATCACAATCACTATGCCAGGATATATATACTATAAAAGCATCTTGAAGTATCGAAATTGGGAACCGACCCACAACTAGAAAATTTATTAGAAGATGTTAAAAGAACTACTAGAAGTTTCGGGACGTTGGTACATAAATAAAAAATAATACTTTAGTATATATATATATTAGCGAATTTAAAAGGTAAAGTATTTAAAAATAGCTGCAAATTAAAATAAAACACTATATAACAAATGGAACAAAAAACAAAAAAATTTAGATCAAAACAAAAAATAATGAATAAAATCCGATATATACTCGTATATTATTCCTTATTTTTTATATCAACGACTAGATTTTTTTCCAAATTGAAGATGTAAAGTAAAAGAACAGAGATAGTTTAAATATACGTTAAACAGTAAAAAAAATTAAAAAAAATCGGCCTAAAGTTATGCATAAAAAATTAGATGAATAGCATAATAAATAGAAAACTATGTATGAATATGTTGAATAAATCTATAATAAAACCGATGTTTGAAAAATATAATTTTTACAGCAAAGATTTTTTTTTTTTCAAATGTATTTCTTATCTATGCTAGAGGCTCCTATTTACGGGCTTTTAATTCTTCAATGAGCTTTTCATTTATGTATTAATCACAGGAATTTTGAATAGATCGTTTTAATTCATAAAAACTGGTAATTCTTCCCAAAATTTGGCTCTCTTCTTGATCGCAGATAGTTAAAAGTACATTTCGGCCTCGGAACTGAAATACAGGGACCTCTTTCCGAAGAGGTAACTTTCAGTCGATTCCGGGAGCAATTACCGGAGGCAACGCGTCATAAGTCACGTGAGCCCTTTACTCCGAGAGTGGTCAGTCGATTCCAGGAGCAAGTTACCGGAGGCAGACCGATTCCGATGGCCTCTTGGTAAGCCAGGTATCGGAAAGATGACGTCATGAGTCACGTGATTGCTTCAATTCCGAGAGTGAATGACTTTTCGAACCCTTCGTGGTAGAGCCCTAAGTCCAGGAGATAAATATAACACCCTAAAGTCGAAAACATCCCTATTAAAGCCCCAAATTCCTTTTTCATTGTCGATGTATTTTTTAAAGTTATATTTCCAATTAGTTTTGAATTTTGATTGCCATTATTAGTAACTAAGCAAGCATTGAGAACTTCTCCATGTTGTTCCATCGTAATTCGTCAATATATTCGAGGAATGAAAAGAAAACATTTTTCTTGTCATGGGCGTAGTCGGGTTGGGGGGGGGGGGAGGGCAAATGTCCCGCCCTAGATCAGGGCAAGGTTTCATGTAGGAAGGGACAGTTGCCCTCCCTTGATCAGTTAAGGTTAGTTCGTTACCTTGCATCTTGCATTCGTTGTAAATAATACAAGATATCCGCTGCACTGTCTTGTTTTACAGAAAGAAACTGGTGTTAGAAATGAAGAAAAGATCTCCCGGATGACCATTCAATAACAGAGGCGTCATAAAACCATCCTTCAGTGCAGGAAAGCTTACTTTTCCAGATACTCATTCCATTTGCGTGTCAGTGGCGGACCCACGGGGGAGGGGGGGGGGGAAGCCTCCCCACAACAAATGAGATCCAATGGATGTGCAATAGTTATTAGAACTGTTCGAACAAATAGAATGAAAAACTTATGAAAAATAAAACTTGATCAAAAGCAATTGAAAATTAAATCCTTGCTTAAAGTCTACCAACAAACACAAATTTTATCGTTCCACGCAGCGGCGGACTGGCTATGCGGGCATTCGGGCAAATGCCCGGTGGACCGGTCGCAAAATATCTATCTTTTTAAAAAATAAAGTACACATACAGCTTTTAGAATGGAAATAAAAAAACGGGGACCAAAACTTTGCCGTAACCCGGGCAGAGAGTGCAATGCAGCAATGGGGCAAAACCTCCAGGGTCTGGGCCACAAGGGGGATGGGTGCAGAATTTTTCAGGGCCGCTGGTCCCTTATAGACAACCGAAATGGCTGCCTGAGGAGTAAAAATGATTATATATATTTTTTTAATTTTGAAAATAAATAAATGAATAAAATACATCAGTTTTGCTCTTTATGCTGCTGCCTAAGTTGTCTATATGGACGAGCTCTGGAGGCCGGCTTGAGAAATTCTCAGGGCCGGCTCGTCCATATAGAAAACCTAGGCGGCCGTCTGGGCTCTGGGGTGCAGACTTTTGAGAGCCGCAAATTGATGTTTAAAATTTTGAGCAGGCAGGGAAGGCGATGACTTACGGCGCAACGTCCTAAAGGACGGCACGACGGCAGCTATTAACAGCTAACTAACATAGTACGTATTATTGCCCTTCTATGGCGAATAAGAAAGATTAATCTATCTTGTAGACATTTAATATTATTCAAATACATATCTACATATTTACTGACAATATTTTTAATCCCTACAATCTACAAAATACGGCCCTGAGAATTTCTCAATCCATATGATGCAAATTCTCAGGGCCGGCGCAGAGAATTTCTCGCGGCCCAGCATCCTCGGCCGATTGTCTCACTGCGCAACGCCCTAAAGTGCTGCAGCTATTAACAGCTAATTAGTATACAATATGGGACCTCAAAATCTGAATGCTCAGGGCCGCCATCTTTCCAGATTTCGGAATTTTCCGGATTTTGGGTACTCATTCAAAAAAGTAATAAGTAGCATCAGAACTCATATAATTTGCTCTGGAATTTTTTATTACCATTTTGCTCATTTATAGCATTTTTTGCTATCGCATATACTCGGCTATAATTCGCGAAATTATCACAAAAAACTATGTTACAGTTGGCTTACATTCGAAGGCAGAACATCGAAAGGTCTAGATTTTTCCCGATATTATGTTAACGTCTTAACAATAAAAAAAAAAGAATTCCGTTAATTTTCGATAAGATTTTTTTTCTCTAGCTACTTAATTGCAGTACAAACGATCGGGAAAATGCGAGAAATGCCGAACTTCAATTTGGCGAATGTTGTGTATTGCGAGAAAATGGGAGCTCATTTAAAAAAAAAAATACGTAATAAAACAACAAGAATTAAAAAAAAGCGTAATTTAATGATATCAACTCACAATTAAAGCAACAATTAATATAACACTCTACTTCTGATCGCGAAAACCAACCCTTTTCAGAAAATCGAGATATAACCTTTTTGAAAACTGCATAAGGGCCGTTCATAAATGACGTCACGCTTTTTTCCCATATATTTGACCCCCCTCCCCCCTTTCACAATATGTCACACTTCAGCAGACCCCCTCCCCCTTTGTCACGCGTCTCGCTATATTGCATAATGCATGTCACACTTCTTGTTACCCCTCCTCTCCCCTTGTCACACTTTGTCACAATTTCACGAACCCCCCTCCCCCCTCGAAGCGTGACATCATTTATGAATGATCCCATATTTCCGATCTTAAACATGTTCATTGCATTTTATTTTCCTTCTTTTTAAAATGACTCTTTCAAAAAAAAAAAAAAAAAAGGTGCAAAATATTTCCTGATTTTTTTCAAAAGAAAAAGCTATGTTTTTTTTTCAGCTGCCGATTTTTTTGAAGAAGTTACGAATTTTGGGTCTTTTGGGATTCCGAGTTTAGGGTCCTATACTGTATTACGCATTATTTACACTTCTATGTTAAGTAAGAAAAATAACTGTCGCGTGAACAGTTAATATTTTAATACATATCTACATATTTACTGACAATATTTTTAGTTTCTGCAATCTACAAAATACGCCCCCCTCCCAAGCATAGGCGTAACTAGGGTTGGTGAAAGGGGGGGTCACCCTAAAAATGTACAGACTAAACACCAATAAGAAGTGTAAAAGTGTTGAAAATTTACTAGTCATAAATACTTGTCTCTAAAGATATACTCCGTGTTTATTTCAGGCATCTCCCGGGGGGGGGGGGAGCTACCCCCTCGGAGCAAGTCAACTCCTCCCCCCCCCCGGCAAAAAATTCAGATCACAAGCTTTATAAAAAGAAAGAAAAGAGAAATGACGCTTTTAAGACCCTTTACTTTCAGAAACACTGTCAGGGAAAGGACTTTGAACAGTATCACGAGCGACACCGAAAGTAACTTAAAAGATATAAGACTTTATTTTGAAAAAAAATGCAGGGGGAGAGTAACCAAATTCCTTTCAGTTTCCTCTAAGAACACAAAGTATCCCGAAATTTCATTGCTAGGAAGATTTCAAAAAGTTTCCTGGGGCGAGCCCTCGAATCCTTGCCTCCAGAGTTAGCCTAAGCATTATAGATGTAAGACCAGTTACAAAAATTTGTGTTGCCAGAAGCCCCAAATACCCACTCCTTTAACTTCACCAAAGATCTAAACATACATCTACTATATATACCTCAAAAAGCTATCATATATGTAAAAAATTCATATTAACATCATTTCTAGTCATATATATCTATATATATGTATATATAAAGGGTATGGTTTTGAAGCATACACTGCTCTTCCTAATTCTTAACATGCTCCCCCTGCTCGTGAGTCAAGGCAGTATCCATAATTATTTTTCGGGGGGGGGGGGGGGCAAGACTTCGACACACTTATGTTAAGCAAAGTTTCAGGGAGGAATATATGATACATTGCAAAAGATTTCAGGGGGGGGGCGGCCCGTGGGTCCTCCTTCCCCTCTGGATACGGCCTTGATTCACAAACATTAAACATTCATTACTAGATCTTAATTTAAACGCAATAGAAAATTCAATATTTATCGCTAAGCCATCTTCTATGTCCAGGCATTCATAATATTAAAACTGGGAAATAATGGAATTTTAGAGAAAAAAATCCAAATTCCCCTACAAAAATGCTCATCCCCACAATAAATTTCTAAAAATTTTGTTAAATTTGTAACAAAACATACCTCAGAAGTGGAAGCGTCTGAATCATATTTTCATTTCTCTTTGGATGACGAGTCCATCGCTGGAGTGCAAACATTATTATGTTTCGAAAATAATTTAAAATTTAGCTAAAATATAAATAATACTTGATTGTAAGTAAAAATGCAGCATTAAACCTTAGCAGTGAGATTGGAAACGTTGAACGGATGATTTCCAGCGTCGTAATGCGATCAGTGATGGACCATAATAAGAAAAAAAAACATTTAAAATATAAGAGATGAGAGAACATCTGTAAATGAGAATGCAATGCAAATACAGTTCATCAGTTTCCTAATCGGCTCATCTACAAAAAAGATTTTACCAAAATGGGTTGGTTTTTGGACAGGAAGTCATAAATAAATACAAACTGCTCTTTAAGTTTCTTGATGGGCATCCCTTCCTGGCTTGAGGGTTTAAACCATTAGGACAATTGTTGGATAGGGGTCCTTCATTTTCAGACCCCAGGGCCTACCCTCTTTCCTAAAGCCCTGGAGAGCCTACAACACCGGTTTATCAGATAACAAAACTCCATCACAGTAGAGAATATTTTCCAGGAAACTAATTACTTGTGCGATTGTATTCCCAAATTGCTGCCTTTGGGTAAAAAAGACATCAAGAAGGAAAGAAAACCCGCTGGAGTGATTGAAAGGACCTCTGTTTGTCTGTGTGTGGTACGGTGATTGAAGCCACCTTTCGCTGTAAAACCCCCTCCAAGGTGATAAGGGGGTTGATTATAACCAGATGAAAGTCCTCTTTGTTATGAGCTGCATACTTTGGTCATGATCACAACACTTCAGAGAAAGAGGAAATAAAATCATATGCATATGTGCTTAAATTTCTTAGGGAAAAAAAATATGTGCTTTGCAACGCCGTAGCCAGAAATTTTTTGTGGGCCTAAATGTGCCTAAATACGTAAATAACCAATGGGGGGGGGGGGGGGGTTGAACAACCAAACCCCCCTCCCCCTTGTTACGCCTATGCTCCCAAGGGCCGGTTTGTTTGAAATATGCACGTGTCCGCCCCTGGTTCCACGAAAGGTGGAAGGAAAAGCTAGAAGACAGTGATTTATTCGTCTGCCGCTTACCCGCTGAAGACCCTCCCATGTACATTTGGGCATATGTGCATGAAAAATCCGTGGACAACACTACCTCGCGCCTGGTGGAGGGCATCCCTTAAGGCCTAGTGCTAACAGGAAAAGGGGTTGGAGGAGAAAAGCATGTATTCGGCCGAACGCAGTCTCGGCTCAGCACATGATATCTATATAAATAAAACTGAAAGTTTGTGTGTGTGTCTGTCTGTCTGTCCTGGCAAGATGGAACGTTCCAGAAATTTTGGTTACAGGTAACTTGGGTCAGGTCTTCGTGCACCTCGAAGCGTTTTTCCTAAAATTCGAATTTGTTCTTTTTTTATTTCAATTTTAAGCAAAACTGTTGATTTTGGGTTTATCTCATCGAAGAAGCACCCACGTTTTAGAATTTTGCAGCATATTAATGTCCGTAAAAAACTGCTGAAGATGCCTTTTTTTTTTGCAGTTCGTAGGACAAACAGAACACGCGCATTATTCATTTAAAGTAGTTTTCGAATTTTAAAACGATTCTTACGTCTAAATTTATCTGCTCAATTTGCGTGTTTTCGCCAAAATAAATATTACTTTTTTCGCCAACTAGATGATTTCTGTTAACGTAAGATTGAAAAAATGCTATTTTGTCTTTATTCATGCCGTTTTATGAGCGAAACAAATTCTAAAAATTCATTTCATTTTTATACATATTTGGTGGAACTGCAGACGAATTTTAATTACTTTACCTTGAGGTTGATTCTCCTTCCTTTTTTGGCGATTTAATAGTATAGTAACAGTTCAACAATTGCATGAAACATTATTTCTTATGATAGAGTGTCCGCTTTATCAACGAAACAAATTTTAAAAATTCATTTCGTTTTTATGGATATTTTGTGGATTATTTATTAACTGCATGCGATTTTTAATGTTAATTCTTCTTTCTTTTTTGACGATTTAATATATATTTCTTCGATAAAAACTAGTTTGGAAGGTCTTCGATATCGCTTATTTTTCATGAAATTTAAAATTTCGCCGTGCTAACTTTTTACTCGCCCCCCTCCCCTCCCAATCCAGTTAACTGTTCTCAATATATTATTTTGCGCTTCGTAACTTTTTAAGAAATTTTTCCCTATACATTTACAAAATTTTGGACATGTGTCACTTGGCCTGCGAATAATTCAATTTTATCCCGCGCAACGCAGGCATGTCAACTAGTAATTAATAAGCCTGAAGATCGATTGAGCTCAAAATCACATATAGCCAGGGCCCGACTTAGTCCAGTTGGGGCCCGGGGCAAAAACTTATTTAGCCCCGGGGCCCCCTCTGTTTCACTACTTCAGTAATAAAGAACCAAACTTTATGGAAGTATTTAAATTTTCCGATTTGGGGCCCCCTCAAATGTGGGGGCCAGGCCCTGAATTGAATGAAATGCACTCAATTTTA
Source organism: Octonoba sinensis (assembly GCA_038502835.1). Taxonomy (NCBI): domain Eukaryota; kingdom Metazoa; phylum Arthropoda; class Arachnida; order Araneae; family Uloboridae; genus Octonoba; species Octonoba sinensis. The sequence goes on from CM076598.1 coordinate 31,309,270, forward strand.
GCGAATATTTTCAATATGTGAGTAAATTGCTTAGTTCCGTTTTAATTTAACTCTGCCGGTCTTCTACTCAACAATCCTGTAATGCCTGAAACCTAGTCTTCTTTTCACAGCGCTTTTTAATTTCGTGATTCGAGACAAAAAGATTTTGGCACAAGTACGGATTATAATTTTATAACTCATTTAAATTTTAGCTAATGTTATACTTTTTAAAAATTTACTTACGTACTAACCAAATGCGCTTTCTTTTCTTTTCTTTTGTAATACTAATCTAGATATGAGAAAGTAAATCAATTAGTAAATAAGTTTTGATTTTAATAGTTTAAGTTGGTTCAAGTTGATCAATACATCTGGAACAAACAGACCTTCGCTAAGCATGTGTATTTTGGAAATATTAGAATTTATAAATAAATCCATACAACAAAAGCCCATTTCTAGTTATAAGTTCTTTATTATACAAAAGTTGATTAATTAAAGTAATATATACAATATACACAAAATCACAAGGATTAAAATAAAACAGTGGTGTTACTGCCAGAAGGGTATATTAATAAATCGATGCAATAAACATCATTTCAAGTTACATATGAGTTCTTTACTATACAGGATTAAATAAATGAATTACAATAAAACATTTAATAAATATACACAAATACAGGGGAATGTGGGTTAGGATTAAAATTCTATCACAACAGTTAAAATATTTGTTTTCGTAAAAATTATAGTAGCATCACCATCGAATGACTTTCTAAAAAAAGTGTTTTAACAACTTTATTATCTCCTATAAGATAACCTAAATTACGCTGAAAAATTAAATGTTAAAGACTGAATTCGAAAGTAAATTTTACATTTACACTTATGTCGGCATTGCACTGGCCTTTAAGCAATGACAAGAATGTATGCTTGTCATTTCATAAAATGCGAATCAGATCAGAGAACAAGTCTGGCGACATCCGTCTGGTGTGTAAACCGAATGAGATGATTTTCCCACACTTTTTCTATCGCGTGTGTGTGTGTGTGTTTTTTTCCCCCCCATTCCCTTTCTTTTTAATGTTTCCAGCCATTCTGTATGCAAATAGATAGACTCATGGCCTTCCGGCTTTTTGTTCTATATATCTGCATTACGGTGAACATTCTTTCAATTTTAAATAATTAGCTCCATTTTTATGTTAATAGCTGTACATTTATAAATTTAAGCAATGTAACTTAATATGACATCAATGTATAGCAATGTGTCGTTGGCGAATACAATAACGAATCTCAAGGCTTCCGTGTAGAAACATTTCAGGTAATTTTGGAATAAATGGGGAGCAATGCCACCTGGTAAATGTGTCTATGTTCACAGAGCGTTATAGTTAAAATTTCTTTACAGCGAATACTGGTACAACGAAATTTCCGCTACAAAGTAACAAATTGTTAGTCTCGTTTTTAATCCCTATATAATAATGTATATTCCGTTACAACGGAAGTTGTAGCGGAAGTGTTTCCCCGTCCCTCAAGTTCGCTATAACTATAACAGGATTTTAGCATTACGCAACGTCTTACTTCCTTTCTGTTTTTAAACCAGCTTATTCCGTACAGATTAATAATTTCTAGAGGTTGCGCTTTAGGAGTAAAAAGTGGTTCGTAAAATTTTTCATAGTTATAGTTTTGATGAAAGTGTTATGTATTACAGGATCCTGTGAAACCCATAAGGGGCCGTTCATAAATGACGTCACGCTTTTTTCTCATATATTTGACCCCCCTCCCCCTTTGTCACAATATGTCACACTTCAGCGGACTCCCCTCCCCCCTTTGTCACGCGTCACGCTATGTTGCATAATGCACGATGTCACACTTCTTGTTACCCCCTCCCCTTGTCACACTTTGTCACAATTTCACGAACCCCCCTCCCCCCTCGAAGCGTGACATCATTTATGAATGATCCCTAATTCTACTTTAAAGTTTTAAAAAAAAGTACATTGGACGCCGCTTAATGTGATCACAGCGGGACGAAAATGATTTGATACCAATAACCAAGTGATAATAATAAACGATAAAATTGTTTTGCTTGAAAAATCCGTACTTTTACACTTATCAAAAAAATGCACTGTCAATTTTCGCAAAAAACGTTCATTTATGTGTTGTTCAAATAAAATTAATGCATTTAGCGGAAAAATAATAGTAACAAAAAAAAAAACACAATAAGAAGCAGTAAATTATTAACTTAAAAAAAGGTGGGGGGGGGGGGGGGGGGAGAATCACCGATCGTTGATTGTTTGCTAATTTTAAGAATTCGGAGTCCCTTTTTTTTCTGTACACATCGACGCAAGATTCGAAGCGCCTCCGTTATCTGAGCAAGCGTGAATACCTTTTCTAATCGAAAATTTCAGAATATAATTTACAAAGAGGAAAAAAATTTATTTTCCCTTAGCTCTCGCCAATTTAAGGAAAATAAATGTTATGAATTGATAACAATAAACGAATTTTTTTACAAAAACGATTTTTTTTTTTTTGTACTTTTATACAAACGGAATGGACTTGGGCGATTTTAATAACATAAAACGACTGATTATATTAACCGTGATCACATAAAGGGGCGTCCGCTACTACCTTTTCGAATGAAAAACCATAAAATGTTTAAAAAAAACATTTTAAGTTAATTAAATACTAGAGACAATTTTACCAAATGCAGGTATAATTAAAACATTGTCATAAGAGATTATAAAACAAACGTAAATGAATTACAGTAATATATACAATACATACATATAATAAAATTTATACAACATCACCAGGAAACTTATTTAAATTTTTTGATTCAACCAAGATCACTCTGTCAAAATATATTTTTTCGCTGTTCACATTAATATAAAAAATGCAGGATATTTTTCCAAAAAAATAACGTGCATTAAAAGTAAAGTATATGGAGTAATTAAAACAGGAAACTCTGCACTGCAAAAAAAAAAAAAAAAAAACAGTTTAATTTTGCACCATAAATATGGTGAAACCTGATGGGCTGCTGATTGCTGATGATTGAACAAAAACCATCTTTCAACCAGAAATTCGAAACCTAAAGTTACACATTAAACCATAATTTTGGTTCAACCTTGAACCAAGACGAACCCGGCACCTGGCTGGAAGCGAAGAGCCGCCATCTTGTCAAGCTGCGACTTGAATGATTTATTTTTCATAACAGTAAAAGGCAAGTAAACTTCGATGTATTTCTGTGATTTTAAGTCTTAATACGCACAAAATATGTTGTAAAGCCTATTTCAAAAATGTTATTATCATATACCGATCTTGTGACCTTTAACGCTAAATTGACTAATTAACTTAATTCAAAACTTTCAGCCTGTACAGATTTATTTAATCATGTTTCAATAGTTTTTGTTTCTTACCTGATTTATCATCCCCCCCCCCATACATTTTCCTTCTGGTTCCCCTTATCTACATTTAAAGTTGTAATGTTGACTTGCTTACATTTTAAAAATTGCATCTTTTCTCGGGATTTTTACTCTAAATCTTTTTTTTCTTTTTTTTCATTTTTGTTTTATTTTTTTATTGTTCTTTTATTTCTTTCGAACCGTTCCTAAATGAAGTCACCCCTTTCCCCCTTTGTCACACGTCATGCTGTGTTGCATAAGCATGATGTCACACTTCTTGTTACCCCTTGTCACAGTTTGCCACAACTTCATGAACCCCCTCCACCCTCGAAGCGTCACATTTATGAACGATCCCTTTGCAGGGCGAAGTCTTATTAGACTCTTCTGGGAGATCCTAGTTGGAAGTGCCACGATCTACTGCACATTTTAGCTTTGGAGTAGCATCTGTGCCGGAGCCCCCCCCCCCCCCCCCCCCCAAAAAAAAAAAAAAATTTAATTATTGTTATTATTATTATTTGTGCATTTCATAGTTTTTCAATTTTGCTTCTAGACATACGTTTTCAGTCAACTTTGTATTATATAAATAATTTTTTTAACATTTTTGATGCCGAAGAGTGTTGTCATATATTTTTAAAAAACAGTGAATTCAGAAATTATTACCAAGACTATTTTTCTAAGGTGTTACCTTTCCAGTTTCACCCCTAAATTTTTAATTTTAATTGCCTGTTCCTGTGTTTTTGAAATAGATTAAACTTATTTGTTGTTAGATCACGACATTGTTCGCCCCATTTTTCAATTTTTACCCACAGTTTTTATCAAGGCTGTAACCAGTGAGGGGGGGGGGGGGGAGAAGGTTCGAACTCACATCCACTTCCGAAATTTTTTGAAGTTTCACGTGCTACAAATGTCAATTTGAAAATTAAAAAAAAAAGAAATATTCTGATAAGAAAAAACGTATTTGTTTAAAATTCTGCTGGTTCTTCTGTACAATTCCAATCCCGTAAACGATGGGATGAAAATTTCTAAAATTGTACATGCTATAAATGAAAATTTGAAAATTAGAAAATTAAAAATATTCTGATAAAGAAAACTTTCATCAACTTGGAGACCCCCCCCCCCCCGCTCGAAAAAAAATCCTGGCTATGGCTTTAATTTGTATTTATTCTTACTTCCCAATCATTGGAACTAGCTATTCCACCAAGAGAAGGAAAAACCGGCTTTGTATTCAAAATATTAGTCTACTATAGGAATTCTTTGAGAAATTCGGTCGATTTTACGTGATTTTTCGAAATAGCAGTCGTTTCGCCTTTAACGTTAAATTAACTTTTTTTCCAAATTTTCAACAAGTGCATGTTTACTTTATTTTTCTTCAATATATGCTATCTTCTTGCCTGATTAAATAGTTCCCCCATGTATTATGTTCCACTTGATCTACACTTACAGTTGTAACATTGGTTTTTTTACGTACTGAAAATTGCATTTTTCCTCAACATTTTTACTCTAAATCATTAATTTTTGTTCCTCTTTACTACGAAACCACTTTCTTCAAGCTGTTGCCTTTCTGCCTACACCTCTTTACATCTGTTTTTTTTTTTTTTTTTAAATTAACTACTGCCAGTAGCGGATTTTAGGAAAGGGCACAAGAAGCATTTCCCCTTCCAAAAAGAAATTTGTAATTGTCCCGTTAAATTTTTTGTCGTTTTTTAAATATTTTCTGCGGTTTAGTCAACTTTAATTAGTTTTAAGGCATCCTAAAAAACATCAAATTTCTTAAAAGAACTTAATTATAAAAATATTGACGAGGGTGAACTACTTTTTACTTAATGTTGCTCCCCCAAGAAATTATTTCTTAATCCGACCCTGACTGCTGCTGTATTTTTTAAATAATTGAGCTTTCATTTTTCGACTACGACTACCATTTTGCAGAATGTTCACCCATAATTCATTCTAAGCTTTCGTCCCAATCATTCTAACAAATATCTGTTTCAATAATAGTTTTAGAAATTAGGGGGGAAAGCTAAAATTAGAGATTTCAGATCTCCAAATGCAAAATAGATGTTTAAGGACTTTATCAACAAAGAAGGTGCATTGCACTACACGGTTAATGTCAACGGAACATTGAATATACAGTCTACGAATTCGATATACTGCACTGGCAGTTCTTTTATATCTTTATTGCAGGGTGAAATCTTAGACTCATCTGGGCAGTTTAGGTCTGAAGTGCCACGAGCAACTGCACATTTTAGCCTTGGAGTAACATCTGTGCCGGAAACCCCCAAATAATTTAAAATTATTGTTACTATTATTATTTGTGCATTTCATGGTTTTTGAATTTCGCTTCTAGGCATATGTTTTCAGTCATCCATGTACCATAAAAACAAATTTTTTAACATTTTTGATGCTGAAGAGTGTTGTCATATATGTTTGAAAAACATTGACATAATTCAGAAATTTCAGACGTTCGCTCTCAATTACACTTATAAATGAAAATTCAATTGCCATTTTTCTTGAAACTATCTGTTGACGAACATAAAAAAGTGTACGTAAAAAATAAAAGTGTACGTAAATATTGCACTTTTGGAGAATATAACTAAGTAATATTGTTACTTACTGTGGAACACTGAATCAATTATTGAAACGCTTGAATCTGTTCTTATAATGAAAATATTAAAATTTTTAAAAACTTAAGTTAATTTTACAGATTAAAAAATAGCAAATTCAGTTTGTAAATTAAAATTGATAATAAACTTGCTTTCTGTTTTAGGCTTGAGCATGAAAATTTTAAAGTATTTATGTTAAAGGTCACCATTGCAGCATTAATATGGTTCAGCTAAAACTTCTCTTTCATGGTTCAACTTTGAACCATATCAGTGGTTAGTAGAAAGTTCATCATTATGGTTCTGAGTTGAACCATGACAGCAGTTAAAAGAAAAGCTATGGTTATGGTCCAAAGTTGAACCGTAATACTGGTTAGAAAAAATTCCGTAATCATGGTTCAAAGTTGCACCGTAATACTGGTTAGAAAATATTCCATAATCATGGTTCAATGCTGAACCATTCATGGTGAAACTAATAAACCCTCATAATGGTTCAAATCATCACCAAGTGATGGTTGCAGCTATATTTCACCAATTTTTAGTGAAAGGTTGAACCAGAATTTTTTACAGTGTGATTTAAAAATATCTTTAAGAAGTTGTAGAAAAGAAATGCATACAATCCAACAATCAACAAATTCAGGCATTATAATTACTACAAAATAAATATATGCAGCAAAAAGCATTTCAAGTACAGAGTTATTTTATAGATCATTTTGTTTTTGGATAGATCATTTAGATCTATCCAAAACTAAATTATCAAAAAATATTTTCCTGCTGTGGTAATCAATAATTTCAGATGACATAAGATCTTTAATAAAAATGAAGCTGCAACGTATCCAAGCGATATAAAATTTTAAGTCTTTTATATGATTCAGCAACATTCCTTGCCATTTGTGTTCTAGTCTAGTCAAACACTGTTTTTACAGTGGTGTATATAAAATCCAAAAGTGTACAGCCAATAATAACATCTTTTTTTCACACTATGAATAAATAATAAGGTACATTTTAAAAATGTGTTTGTTTATTATTAAACACCATACTTAAAGTTAATATTTTACTCCTCTACCCTGATTATTGTTAGAAATATGCTTATTATATAGAAGTATCTTTGTCAGTTAACACTTTTTTTGCAAAATCGGACGTAGCGAACTCTCGGTTATAGCGATCGCCGAAGTCGGTCCATTGAGGGTTCGTTATAGCGGGATTTGACTGTAGTTTATTTAGATTCAAGATTTCACGAAAATTAATATTTTAACCTAGCTATTTTTAATTATGTCTTTGAAATGTATTGTTCTTGTTCGAAGTACTGCTAGCTCTAAGTATTTACAGTTTAATAATATTTATTGGAAGTGTGTTTAAAAATGATTTATTCTTCTGAGATAACCTGATAGTTTTGTTGCAGCAGGTATTATTCTAATAATTCGTCAATATTAACATAACATTGTAAAGAGACTTTCTTATAGTAATTTCCCCAGTGTATTGCATTTGAGCTCGGTTGATGTACGGGGTAAAATCGTCTGCTGCGTGCCTCTCATACACTCCCATGACGTCAAGCGGGTAACGTCCTTTGAGCATGAACATAAATGTTGACGACCACAGTGCTCCGCACTTCCTTTGTTAGAAATACAACGCCGAGGCAGATTGTTAATTAACTATTATTTCCACTAATGCTGTATTATTTTAATAAGTAAATAGAATTAAACACAACTGAGCTCAAATGCAATAAACTTTGATATTACTATAAGACAGTCTCTTACGAATTATTAGAAGCATATCTTTTGCAACATAACTTTCAAGCTATCTCAGAAGAATAATTCATTTTTAAACAGATTTCCAATGAATATTATTAAACTGTAAATATTTAAAACTAGCAGTACTGTTCGTAATTTTTTAGTAGAGCCATGAAAGAATTTGTGCATGCGTCAGGTCTGCTTCGATTTTATCGAAATAGGGGTGATAGGTTAATATGAGACATTACGATGAGTGTGTTTTGTTTTTTCCTTTTCTTTTTTAGCCTATTTTCCCGTAAAAGTAAAAAAAAATAATAATAAAGCATGAAAGAAGGCTTAATGTATCGAGAAAATATCGTTAGAAATCAAGAAAAGTCAAAAATAAGTTAAGTAATTAAATAAAGATTGAAAAATAAAAAATTTGAAAGTAGGGTTTTGAGATGGGGAAAAAGTGTGTCTGTCTGTCTGTCGGTCTGTCGGTCTGTCCCCCCCCCCCTAATAACTTTTGAACGAATTGTCCGATCCGAAAAATTCTTTTTGCATTCGAAAGATCTCGGCGAGGACATCTCATTTCCATATTTTACTTTTTTGTTTGAAAAATTTTTTGTTCAATTTTGAACAGTTCAAAAAATTTTAACATTAGCGCTTATGGGCGAAAATGAAGCAAATTATGTAAACTCTGGGTACAAGATCCAAGTTCCAATGAACAAGCTTACTGGAGGAAGCTCTTGGCGTGAAATATTGGTTTGAACAATTTTTGTTCATTTTTGAACAGTTCAAAAAAAACTAACATACCGCCTACGGGGAAATTTCAATCCTATATAATTAATGATCTAACGGCCCGATTTGCTTGTAACAAACTTTATCGGAAAGCTCTTATGACGGAGAACATGTACAAATAGAAAGTTCATCCAGAACTAACGAGCCTATTTTACTATGAAATTTTTCGATCGGGATTTTCAAGAATATTTTTGAATTAATGAATGATTAAATGAATAAGCAAAAGAATGAATGAATAAATGAGTGAATAAATACATGAATGACTTAACAAATGAATGATTGAATGAATATGTATTAACCGTTGAAAAAGGTATATTTGAAGCAATTAAGAAGAAGCTAAACGAGAAAAACAGAGAGAGAGGTAGCTAGATTATAAATTTGAATTCGGTGTATACGGGAAAGTAGGCTCGTATAGTTCTAGACGGAACTTCTTGTTTCTCCTATATTAATTCAGCCTAACGGGCGTGGGTTTGTGCGGATGTTTTTTTTTTCATTGGTTTATTTTTTTATTTCCCTTTCTAAGCGGATCTTAGAAAATTATACAAAACTTTTCAGCAATGCTGCCGCGATGCATTTTCTTAATAAATAATTTCATCTTGAACTTCAAATATTTATTATCTTTTTAATGGTGCGAACTGAAACCCCGGAAATTTTACTGACTTGTTTTAGATGAGTTACCGGAGTATCAGTGGCTCAACCAGAAGGAGGCATAATGGGAGCCCGTGCCCTTCGCTCTGACAATGATGATTTGAAATTTTTTCAAAACTGTTCTTATTTACTCAAGAGCATAGATCTGGAGCGGATCAGTGGATCAACGAGATTTTGCTTGGAAACTGAAATGGAACAGGAGCAAAGAAGTTTATTGTGCTCCACTGATCGATTTTTTAAAAAATTATTTAAATTTTTTATTAGACAATAAAATTACTTAACTTAAAAAAAGAGATTAATAATACAATCTGTTTAATTTGTTTGGAGCACGGCGCAGCGCGGACCTGGAGTGGTGCCGGATCAAATATTTATAAGTTGGAGCGGAGTGACTCAAAAACCCTGATCAGCGGTCCCCTTCCTCCCAAGGTCGTATCCAGGGGGGGGGGGGAACACGAGCCCCCCCCAAATCTAATTTTTTTTCGCAATTTAGCATATATCCCTCCCTGAAACTTTCAACAAAAGTGTTTCAAAGTCTGCCCCCCCCCCCCCAAAAAAAAAAAAAAAAAAAATTCTGGCTACGGCCTTGCGCTCCTCCTATCCAGTTCAATGACTTTCCGTGTACTGTATCCTCAATATCCCCTTGCCTAACGAACATATACCGAATAACCGGCTCTAATTTTTGAAGCCTGTAAATTCTGTACATATTTTTAATACCAAAACCACACAGCCCACAGCTTGCAAATACGTAGTAAGTTCGTAATTTAGATACGTTTTCAAATCATGCTAGTTAACTAAATTTTAATAATCAAATTTTCGCATGACGGATTGCCGGATATTTCATGCAAAGGCAGAATCAGATTCCAGTTATTTAAAAATTTGTCGGATATCAGAAATCTGGTTCATACCGCAAATAATTATCTTCCGAAAACAAAATTTTCCTCAAAAATTCTGATGGCGCAAATTGCACCATGATCCTCCCCCCGCGGGCACTACTGTCCCTGCTCAAGAGAAGTTATGGAAGCGTGTTGGTAAAAACAAAGTTATTTTATTTAATAAAGCATTAAATTGTAGGCAAGGGAAGGGGCGGAGGGATTTTAATTCCTTTTAAATATGAGAATTTTAAAGGGGTAGGGGCAGATTATTACTCTCAAAAATTTACGATATTTTCCCTTCTTTTTCGTCTTTCCCCAACTACAATAAAAACTTCCATATGGGGAAAAATAGGTACAACCCCCCCCCCCCCAAAAAAACAGGGATCGGGGGCGGAGCGTAGAGCAGGAGCACGGAGCAGTGAAGTAACGAAATTTCGCTCCAACTTGGAGCGTAGCCGGAGCAAAGAAATTTGTTGCGCTCCAGTGCTCCATTTTTTTTCACTTTTAACTTTTTTATCACATTAAAAAAATAATAACTTTAAAAAAAATGAAAAAAAATATTATCTATTAAAATTACTCGGAGCATGAAGCAAAGAAACTCAAAATCCCTAAAACTTTTTTGGTAGCGCCAGGCTTTTGGACTCGCATCAAACGAAACAGACTAAAAAAAAAAGAAAAGGAAATTAAAGTAACATCGAGGAAGAAAAAGAAAAAAAAAAAACTATGAAATAAGAAATGCACGCTTGTGCCCATCCACGAACCTATCACCCCTTTCTGAAGTGGAACCGCGCGACCTTGATAGGTCTGCGAAACGAAAATAAACAGTACTTCGAACATGTACAATACATTTAAAAGAGATAATTAAAAATAGCTAGGTTAAATTAGGAATTTTCGTTCCATTTTGAATCTAAATAAACTATATTTATATGAGAACTCTCGTACTAATGGATATTTTCTTAATGTGTAATTTAAGTTATTTAGCCAATGATTGAAAGCTATTTTTATTTTTTTTCTCCTAAAATTTTGAATTTCATAGTTGTCTTATATTAAATTAAATGCCGGACTTTCAGACTTATATTTAGGGATTAAAACTTAAGAACACCTATTAATGTATTTTAAAATGTAATGGTAATATCTTCGCACTTAAAACCTTCAATGCAGCATTGCCTTACAAACTGCCTTACAAAACGTTACGAAGATAGGGGCCACCTTTTGACTATAGAGCGCATTCATAAATTTAGTTTGATTAAATAACTTTATTTTTCTTTCGAAGATGAACCTTGTTGAGTAAGATTAAACATTATCGTTATTTATCATACGTTTTTTTTGGGTTTTTTTTCCAAATTTTGACTACTTTACCCCATGTACACTTTACTAAATCCCAGATTACATGTATTTTTTTCTTACACCCCTTGTTTTGACACTTTACACCACCCCATGTGGTAAAGCGGTTACAAATACATGCCGAAAAGAAGGCGTCATAAAACTCTTTTACTCAATTTTTTCTGCACAAAATTTAATGCAATGCGTTCTGTAATAATGTAATGTATGATATCAACCAAAACATCTGAAGTTTTTGAACGAATTCTGATATTTATTATCCACGTAAGTTGAAAAACGTGTACTGCATAACTACCTTTTTTAACCTGACCTTCCTGAAATAATCATTCATGTTAAGTAGGACACCAAATATGCTTAATGAAATCTTATTCAAGTTTAAATCAGAACTTTTAAATCTGCTAATCGTATAGCTTGTTTTAGCAATCAATGAATAAATTGATTAAAGCACAATCAATGAATAAATTCTAAAATTTCAATGTTTCCGTTTGTTTTATTACCTAACCAAGAGAAATGTCGTCCACAGGTCCCCTCCAGACTTTATGAAAGTTATGTTTTAATTTTAAAATTTAAGAAGTAACATTTTAATACATTATTTTAAATACTTGCAAAAAATTAAAAATTCAATAATCATCCCATACTCACCTCTGTGATCAAGAAAAACGTGCTCCTTATACAGTCTGCACGTTGGAAACATCTTGTTGCAGCAGTAGAGTGGCATAGCAGGATCATTTGGGGTAGGTCGGGCTTCAAGTGGAGAAAAAAATATAAATAAATAAAATTGACATGACATTTGTTTAGTCATCAGGAAAGAAAATAATTTTTAATTTAAAAAAATTACAGATGCAGACTAAACATCGGCCAACTAGATACTTATAGCAAGGGAAGTATGTAATAAAGTGAACGAGGGTCGATTGCACACCCCATAATGCCTGTCAATCAAAAACGGACTGCGTGCGCACAGGGCGAGGTAGTGGGGTCCACGAATTTTACATGCACGTATTTCCAAGTGTGCACGAGGGTTTTCAGTGGGTATCGAGCACGTGACCTTCTAGAGGGAAGTCCGATGTGCTAACCACTAGACTACCACGGCCTTGATCCTTATTTTCTACTTGTTGAGTTGCACTGCTGTGTCCGTAGGGACGGAGAAAGCACCCGTACCTTACCTCAAGTGGGGATCATACCTATCATTCGCCATCTTGGGCCGCCTTTACTGAGTTTTGCTTCATCACGATTGAGGCTTATTGTGAAAAATTTTAATTCATAAATATGAGTAGATTCTCGAAAAATAAGGGTATTTAAGAGTAACAGAAAGTTTTTCCCCTTTCTTTTTTTAATTTATACATTAACTGATACTTCTGTTATTAAAGCAATTTTTTGTACAAAGTTGTTCTAAAATAATTCGATCTTTTTGACAACTATTTTATTCTACTTATGTTTTGATTGCAGATATATATATATATACATAAAATATGCGATTTATATTTAATGGGTGGATTATCAAACTATTATCCTCCATTAATTAAAGCGTATTAGATTTAAGTTTAAAAAAATCTTATTTTTATTTGTGTTTTAAAACATGAAAACAAATATAGTTAGTTGCATTTATATATTACAAACATTTATATGATTTTGCCCCACAGAGTTTTTACCCGAAAGCAGGTCCATAACTGTAGTTTTTAAATTAATAAAGTATCCGAACACGTTCGGAGCACTTTTTTAAGGAACTTTGTTTAAAAACAATATAACTCTATATTTCTCGATGTAATTTTAACGAAAATTCATAACGACTAACATTATTTTAAAAAAAAACTTTTTTAATCTTTTATACAAAATTAAATTATTTATTAAATTTTCAAGAATTGTTTTTCGAAAACTTCCAAAATGCTAATGCTATAAGATTAATTTTCTTAATTGTTTTTCAAAAAATATTATTGTTTAATATTTGTTTGTTTTATTTATTCTGGTTTATTGAGAGATATTTGTACAAAACATTAAAATAGCCTTCATGCCTTTTTTTTTTAAACTTTTACCAGAAAGCTGGCCAAAAATGGCTGCACATAAGAAGCACGGACAGACTAACATTTCTTGGTATTTTAAAAAGGTCGGAAGGACAGGTGCAATTCTGACATTTGTTCAGGAGGCATGCCAGTGCAGTTCGGACTCTTACCCATTTACCAGTGTAGTTGTGGCCCAGGAGCCGTGGTAGCCTAGTGGTTAGGAAGGTCAGGTGTTCGAAACCCGACCCTCTGAAGACCCACCACGCGCACTTGGGGAGACGTGCATGTAAAATCCGTGGACCCCACAACCCCCCCCCCCCCCTAAACTCGCACTAGGGCATCCTTAAGGCCTAGTTAGTGCTAACGGGGAAGGAGTTTGGAGGAGAAAAATGTAGTTGACCCATACCCGATAAAGTAACTATCCGACCCACCTGAGTGAGAAAGAACGGTTTTGACTACCTTTCTCTTTTTTCTTTTTTTTATAGGAGAATTTGAAAACGGTGCGGTTGCTCAGCGTCCTCAAAACTTTGGCGTTAACGACCACTGCACTACAATATTCATCAATGAAACCTGTTGTTGTCACTCATCCCCCTGGCATAGGAAAGTCTACTACCAGATCCCGAAGATCAGGGATCATTCATAAATGATGTCACGCTTCGAGGGGGGAGTAGGGCTTGTGAAATTGAGACAAAGTGTGACAAAGGGTGGGAGGGGGGTCAAATATATGGAAAAAAAGCGTGACGTCATTTATGAACGGCCCCTCAATAATCCACTGGCTTAGGGGGATATGCAGCTTCATTTTAGAGTGAGGAAACACGAGGGCTGAAAACTGACTCGACCTCAAATTTTGTGGCCTCTTAATTTTGAACCACATCCCAGATGAGTGACCGTCACCTGGGATTGGCACCCCCAGTGGCATCGTTTCACTTGGAGGACTTTTGGAGTCACGACCTATTTAACATGCACCAGCTCCCTTTAGCGCACACGGCCCACAGGATCCAGCCCGGAGAGGTTGTCACCCTCCCAAACACTGACCTAAGTCGATGTTGCTTCACGTTCGGTATTCTGCGGGAACCGAGATTCTACCGACTGGTCCACTGTAGAGAGCCTTTATACTACGAGAGAGACGCCAACTCCGTATCGTACGCTGATTGGCCAAAGGAGAAAACCGTCCAGAAAACGAAGAACTTGGACTTCCTTTCCGTAGGAAGAACATTGCGCGCAAAATATCGTCTTAGAAAACAAAGGATTCCTCTTAAAATAAGGGAAGTCATACAATTTGGTTTTTAGTTTTATATTCTTTGATGTGTTCTTTAACCACATCTCGCCTTAAACAGATGAAATTTTCCACAGTAATTATGAAAGATCGTTTTGATGTACTAGGCTTGTGTTCAGTGTCTCGTTTTTTGGATCCTAAACTATGTTTTTTTGACTTTACTGGTTAATCAATGGATTTTAGGATGTGCATTATTATAATTACTTACTTTTTTCCTTAAATACAGTGTGTTTTTTGTATGCTAATATTATTTTTTATGCTGTATTCTCCGATACATGACAGAAGCATGCTTTGGCGACATTTGATGTTAAACGCTCGCCAAACAGGTTACTATACTCAATGCTAAAAAGCTTGAAGTCGATTGAGTTGGCCCACCCCACGGAAGCAAATTCCAAAATTAAAAGTATCTACAATATGCACCCGCTTTGCACCCAAGTTTAACGTTTTGCACCCTTAACCGAAAAATGTCATAAGCGATTTAATTCGGGGGGAGGGGTGGAGCTTAAGTTAGCCCCCTCCCCACTAAATTTTGAACTGCGGAAATTTTTTCAACAACCCTCGCTATGCACCTGTTTTTTACCCTTCATACACAAAGTTTCACGTTTTTCACCACAAACCGAAAGGAGTTATAAGCGATTTAAAAAGGGGGCGTTACTCGAAGCGCGGCAGCTAACCCCCTATGCGTTAAATTTTAAAGTAAGAAAAAATTTGGCGTGACCCACGTTATGCACCCGATTTACCCCCCTCATACACAAAGTTTGACGTTTTGCACCCTAAACCGAAAAATGCTATAGGGGTGTGTTAATGTTAATTCGGGGGGGGGGGGGGACGGAAGCTTAAGTTAGATTTGATTATTATTGTTAAATATTAGTCTCATTAATAACCTTGTTTTAAAAATATTTCTTTTCCTTTTTTTGCATATGCATAATTTAAAATGTTTTAAAATTTTAGATCATTTTTAGCATTAAGGGTTTTTTTTCCCTTTCAAGTAATGATTGTATATTGTTGAAAAATAAATAAATAACAGTTCTTTCTATTTCCATTCAATATATAATTAAAACACATGTGAAAAAATTAGGAATTGTTTTTAAAATACTATAAAACAATCTTTAAAACATCGAAAAAAAAAAAATTCACCCAACGTTTTTAATTGTAAGCCTCTTTTTAATTTTAGAATTTCACAAGTCTATAGTGTAGTTCAAAATTATATGCATATATACAAATAAAAAATCAACCATTGTGTGTTTAAATCACAAGTGTGTTCACTGTGTATTCTTAATCTTGTTCTTCTCATAATTTCTTTATTCATCCAGTGTCAAACTTATTTTTTCCTTAAAATATTGCTCCTTTATGCTCTTCGTATAATACTTTGGTACATTGCTTTTTTATATTTTTTTATCTTCACACCTTATTCATTAATAGTTAATGCTCTGGCACATGTTTATTTCTTCAAAAAATGCAATGAATTTTTATACATTGCTCTCCATTCAGACTTTTTGTATCAATATAAGTTCTGAAGAATGCAATGTAGGACTTCCACACTTTTTTTTTGTTAGACATTCAGCTCCAATTAATGAATTATATTAAAGTAATAACTTGACTTTGCTTAGTATTTAATGCATAATAATTTATGTTCGTAATATAAGGTATTTTAATAAACTTTTATAACATTATGTCGTGATTTTTGAGTAATTTTCCCCCAATGAGTCACATGTCTGTATTGTTTTCGGTTACTTTCCTAGGCATATGGGCTACTTAAAGATTAGTTAAGCTTGTTTCCATTGATTAATTACTTAACACTGTTCCTACATAAAAATGATTTGTAAATTTTTTATTAGAAATAAAAACTATAGTGATTTCTTAGCCTGCATCATCTTTCTGCAAACACACATAATTCTGCGCTGGTTTAAGGAGTAAAATGTCTAGAGTAACAGTATCCACTCTTTAAATTATGATATAGCTAATATAAAAGTTAATTTAAAACAAGAAGAAAACTTTATTGTAAATAATTATACTTTCTACTATTCTAACATGATACTTTTTTTAAAGTATATGTATTCTTATTACGTGTAAATATATTTTGCATATATTACTTGATTGGGACCCATAACTTAAGCAGGTTAAGTTTGCATACATGTTTGCATCAAATACTACTATCTTAAATATATTTAGATTGAAAAAAAGTATGATTTAAAATTAAAAAATCCTATACTAAACTATATTAAAACCAAATAATACATAAGCAGCATAAGTGAGCATTAACGAGACTTCCTTTTTTATAACTGGTCCTAACTGAACTGTTCCCGCCAAGCGAGCGATACTTGGGCCAAATGCGGATGACGTGGCCAAAGCGAGTTGGACGGTTTTTGCTGCGCTAAAGTATGCGCAGACACCCATCTGAGGCTCTTGACGTCTCTCTCCCAGTATAAAGGCTCTCTAGTCCACTGTGTCCACTGCGGTGCGAATATAAGCCTTCATCAGTTCTGCAGTGCAACAGCGTATCTTTCTTATCAATCTTTTGACGGGCTGGCAGCAGAACTAAGCAGCATAAATTTTACCTACATGAATATATAACAAAAAACATATATATAAATGTTAGAACTGACCGAGCTCCTTTCTACGTGCTTCTATAATGCCCCCAAGAGCTTTATGGCATTGTTTTAGAAGATTCTTTTGGTACGAATTAATGATCAGTTGGTTGATGTATTGTTTTTTACATCTGACCAACTCATCCCGCAGATTCTGCATTTCTTCTTTTGGGTCAGTAACTTCTGGGATCCAATTTTCTTCTTGTGCTTCCATCTCCTATTTTAAAATTTATTAAAATTAAAACTTGCAAGTGTGCTTTAAAAAAAAAAATGTCGTGTAATCAGCAGGCTCGCACCAGTACGTGCAAGGTAGTGCGGCGCACGACGGCGCAGTGTCAAAAGGCACCGGGCCGCCGAATCAAAAGCCGCTTAAAAGAAAAAAAACCAGTAAATCCCGAAAAAAAACCAATAAAACCCAAAACACTAATAGAGTGGTTTTTTGGAAAAAACCCGGGTTTTTTTTCAACAATAAAAAAGAAGCTTAGAAGCAAATCCGCACGACGGCACCGAGCAATCTTGGCGTGAGCCTGCATGCACTGCAATATGAACGTAAACATTCAACCTTTTCAGTCCTAAGCCATTATCATATTCTATCAAGTTTAATAATGTTTTGTGTTTAAAACCCGGAGGAACGGAAAAAAAAAAGAAGAAAATGAAAAAGCATAGAAAATATGATGACTCCAAATGACATCACTGGAACTGAAGGGTTAAAGTAAAATCAAAACCGATAAAAGAAAACTTCAAAAGTTAACATTTGTCTTCATTAAGTAAGTTTTATTCAATGAGAAACAAATATGTCAAATATGTAAAAACATACGATTTAAAATTGGTATGTTGTTCTTTCAATGGAGCTGCGTGTTGGCTCCTCACCAATTGCAGATTTATCCCGGGGCTCAGGGACTGGCAAACCATTCTTTCGTGTGGCACCACTATCGCTGGATGCCATTACCACTGAGAATTTTAACGCCCAGTTTCCCACGAGATGGAGGCGGCTGGGCTCTGATATTTAACATTACTAAGACATGTTAAAATGGCTGTTTTGAGATAGAAATTTAAAACGCGTTTAAGGTTTAAAAACTTCTTTTCCGTTCTGTAATGGACAACTACAGCATCTCTTAAAATGACAATTTTTCAGTGTCAACTTATTAAAACTTCTCTCCTGAATCCCAAAATCCGATTGTTCTTCCTCACAAAAATTTATTTAATAAGTTATTAAACCTTTTAATTGCACAAAAACGGCCAGAAAGTGATGCAATCGCAAAACGAGCTCTGATTGGTGGTGACGTCACTAGTGCCTTACGGAAACACGCCCACTCCGTCTGCAGAGCGTATTTCAGTGTTATTTTACGTGTCTTTCTCGTATCTTGGTATAATCGTTCTTTGCATAACATATTTTATTAATATTTTGAACAAAAATACTGTATATGAGAGTGTACGCATTATGGATGGATTCCAAAAAGCTCTGCCCGATAATTTGCCCAAAATAACCGAAAAAGTTATCAGGCAGTTTCAGAGCGAATCAAGATTTCTTTTCAATTGAAATCAAAGGTGTGAAAGCTCAAATGTATGATTATTTATTTATTTATAAAATAGAATCTTCACTACAGTCATAAAATTTTCTTTGTATAGAATCAGAAATGGATGGAACAAGATACAATATACTAGATAGATAATAACTACACAGTTGCAGCAACGCCATTGATTGAAGCATTCAGTACCGCCGAATGAAGCAAGTACTTTCGAAACGAAAAATATCTATTCAAAGCTTAAAATTCACTGCAGCTTAAAATTCAGGGCGTGTAATTAAATATATCAATAAAATTCTTGAAATTCGTTTTTTTCCCCTAAATTTGAAAGATAAGAAAAAAAATAATAAATAGAAAAAATAGTAACAGATGCATACAAAAAGGAAGTAAATACTGACAAACTTTTTTTGTGTTGTACATTCTTTAAATGTTTAATAATTTAAAAAAAAAAAAAATGTTAATGCTCATTAAATGCAGTAGTAAAACCTTTTTATATCTCTTATATCTATTTCCAACATTATATTATTATTTGTGTATAAGTAAGAATTTTGTTATTTCTGAAAACTAGCGTTAGATGCAAGGCTGTGTCCAGAAAGTGTTTTTTTTTAATAACTTTTTCTTTCACTAAGAGAATGAAATATTTATATACTCTGAAAAAATAAGATAATAAATTAACAAAAAACATACTTTATATTTTCTATGTTATAAATTAAGAAATTAAGATTTTTTAGAAGAAGGGAGAAAACTGCCGATACACTACTTCAAGGAAAGTTTTGTAGACGAATTTATGCGCCATTACGAAAATTTTCGGTGGGTATGGGTAGAGATCCCCTCCTCTGGACTCTTCTGACAAATTTGAAATGATAAAAAAAATCATAAATAAATGAATGAAAATTAAGTATATAAAACTTAGGATATAAATATTATATAAGTATATAAAATTTAGGAGTATCGTGCATTGACAACCTATAAAAAAGATTATGAGCAAACTTGCATAATTTATCATGAGGTACATTTTTAAATTATATAAACTAAATAAATTTATTGGGATATATATCAATACTTTTTTTTACAGCAGAATAATGCAGCAAGAGTTTTTATCATGTTTCTGATACATTCAAAGTCATAGGCAGTGGCGTAACTAAGGGGCGGGGGGGCGCTCTGTGTATCACTCGTTCTATGGTGACACCCGGCCACGAAGGGGAAACAACGAACCTTTAAAAGCTCTATTTTATGAAACAAATACATTGCCTTCAACAAATACATTAAATATTATAACTCCCATGATACGAATGGTATTTTTTTCCTTCTGGGCTTTCTTCTTTTTTTGCTTTTTTCTTCTTTTTAGGGAGGGGTGACACCACGGTTAACCGCCCCGGTATTACCTATGCTAGCTACGCCATCGGTCATAAGGAAATATTTTTAGCTTCTGTAAAAGTTCAATGTACACTAATTTTAATACTATTTTTATTCAAAATAAAATACTGATTTCTGAGATTTTATGAGAAAATAAACGTTTCAAAAGCAAAATGTTAAGAGGTTTTATTATTAAAAATTATATTTTTACAACAATTTAAATTTCTAAACCGTTAAGAATATTCAGTTAGGTTTACAGAAAGCACGCGCGCAGCGAAGAACGATGTGTAAACAATCCGAAGTTGGGCACATACGACGTCATTTCCTGGGGAGTCATGTGACTTCCCGTTTCAGCAGAAAACGAAACTAGCCTATTTTTAATTCCAAATAACTTTTAAAATATCGCTCTGAAACAAGAAAAAAAAAATGTTTTCTGGTGTTATTAGGATATTCCAAGTGTATTAAGATTATATAAAAAAAATGCTGTAATTGTCCATTCAGGAAATTTGAAATTTGGACATCATAGGGACCATTCATAAATGACGTCAGACTTTTGACTTGAATACGTCTTTAAATTTGCTACCATACGGGGGCAATCCAAAAAATCTAATGATAACAAAATCGGGGGATACAGCTTGGCGTTGTAGTTTCGAATCTATCCTCTTCATCCAAAATTAAATTATACCACTAGATAACTAAAGGATCAAAGAATTCATTACGATAAGCGAGAACAGTGACGTATCGCGGGAGGGAAGGGGGAAGCGCCGCCATTTTGTGGCTATTTTACTGCGTATCGAGATTTGCAATTAGTATAGCTTTTGACTCGGAGAAGTTACGATGTTCGTTTAAGTTTTAATCTTCAGCTGTCGTCAAAATCTATCGATTGTATATAAAACATTAGGTTAAAGTAGTGACAGTATATATAATAAGGTGTTAGAATAAAAAATATCAAAAATATATCGCTAATGTCGGCTTATACGCGTCGAAGAGCCAAAACTATAAAGTTATATTGTAACACAATAATTATTTGTTTCCTTGCTTTTATTCTAAATACATAAATAAAAATATTTTATTTGAAAAACATAACCCGTTACATAAACGTATTCACGTGCAACACACGGCCGTGTCCATGACGCAGTCACACCCCACATTTTTTTCCCCAATATGTTTGAACCTTCTTTGTCACAAAATGTCACACCTTAACATAATCCCCCATTCACATATCACGCTATATTACATAACAATATTACATGTACTTTCAGTTCAAAAACAAAGTACTCTGTTATAGATCACATTTCCAATTTCATTTTTGGACCTTTAATGACATTTCTGAGCATAACAATCGTGAAAATTGTGTGTGTACTTAACACGGCCTGTGCTCTGGGCGCCAGGTTTTTTATTTTATTTTTATTTCCAATAGCAGATTAGAAGACAACTGTAGACAGAAAAACAAACAATATAACTAGAGCATGAAACAAAAATAGCAGAAAACACAGAAGTATCAAAAAAGAACTACAGTAAGTCGATAAATCGTTCATCTTGTACCGAGTTCTCCAGTATTTGAGAGCAGCACATAGTGCCAGAATTGTAGATCATTTAGCGTTACCCAGGTTGCCCCCACGAGGAAGTAGATGGGCGCCAGGTTTTATGGGGGCTAAATTGACTAAGTGTGCTTGCGTTTTTTATTGTGCATGTCGGGGGGGGGGGGGGCTAAAGCCAGGTCTTGCCCCTGTTGGAAAATGACCTAGTTATGTCCCTGATCGTAGAGATGGTTCACTTGAGTTTTGGGAGAAAAGGAGATAGGGGAGGCGTGAATGCACCGCGATGTATGGTAGTTGTACATCCACAACAGCACAGTGTCTACTTATGTTCCTAAGTTTTTTCTCTGAAAATATATGATACAACGTCGTTTTTAATGCTTGCTTTCCAAATGTAACGGCTTGAATTTTATCACTGTTCCTCTCATTTTCATTTTGATAAGTACTGCAACTGCAAGATACTTTATATGCAAACTTTTTTTTAAAACTATTTTGACAAGTTACTGCAAGTTCCTTGTAGTTATTACTCTAATATAATCTACTAATTATAGAAAGTCATCTCCCATGTGCATGAACCACACATCGCCATCTCACCCGCCCGATAAGGAGATAAGCGAAACATAGCTGTCTTGGCTTCATGGCTGCTGTCGTTTTAAAAAAATACAGCCTAGCAAGGAAATATTCATGGAAATGCATACAGAAGGAATGTAGTGTATAATACAAAGCCGTAGCCAGAAATTTTTTTCGGGGGGGGCCCTAACTTTGAAACACTTATGTTGAGGAAAGTTTCAGGGAGGAATATACATGCTACATTGCGAAAATTTTCGGGGGGGGGGGGGGGGGAGGCCGTGTGCCTCCCCCTCTGGATACGGCCTTTTGTAAACCATATTTCGTTTGATTTAAAAAATTTATGACGTCACAGTATATGATAGATTTTTGATACCATGTACAGTAGGTGCATTTTAGACTATCTTTGGTGAAGTTAGGGCAGTGTTTTTTGGGGGCTTCGGCTTCTTATCTTAAATTTTTAAAACTGATCTTACAACCATAACGTTTTGACTATCTCTGAAAGGGGGGTCCGGGGGTTCTCCCCCGGAATTTTTTCGCAATTTAGCTCCTGAGAATGCAATTTTATGCCCTTTCGGGACGTTAGAGGAAGGAGTTTCAGAAGTTCTCCCCAAAGAAAATTTTCGAAACTGCAGTCTTAAAAATGAAGTTTCAGTCTATCTTTGTCAATGTTACTGGAGGCATAGACTGGATCGAGGGCTCTCCCCAGGAAACTTTTTGAAAACTGCCTAACAATGCAATTTCGAGATTCTTTAGTAATTTTAGAGGAAGCAGAAGGGAGTTTGGTTTGTCTTCCCCCGCAAATTCTTCAAAATAAATTCTTATCTTTTGGGCTACTTTTGGTGTCGCTAGTGACAGTGTTCGATGTCTTTTCCCTAAAAGTGTTTCTGAAACTGAAGTCCTAAAAGTGTAATCTCTCTTTTCTTTCATTTTTTTTAAAATCTGAGATCTGAATTTTTTTCTCCGGGGGGGGGGGGGGGGCAGTTGGTTATCTCTGAGAGGGCAGTGCCCTCCCCCCCCCCTCCCCGGAGAGATGCCTGAAAGAAACACTGGTTGCATGTTGCATGATGAGATTATATTTTCAATTTCGCCCACAGAAGTATTACTTCAAAAAAAAAAAAAAAAGATGAGAGAGAGTTAACAGAAAACATACGTTGTTTTGAGAATTAATTACTCCCTATTCCGTTTTAGTTTTGACAATTTAAGCAATTCATACTTATTCTCAAGTTTCAAGCCTTCCATATTTTGTCATAGCTAAATGTAAATAATTAAAAACTGGATGTTTTCTTTTTCCTTAACCTAAATGCTGCAAACTCCTTTTTTTTTTTAAGTTTGAAGTCAAAAAAAGCTGTATAACTTTGATTTGCAGTCGTGGACAATTATAAATCACTTCCAAAATTATACATATCGCTCATGGGCTGCAATTACGGCACAGCTCAAAAAATCATGTTTTGAGATAAGTGGGTTTAAACTTTTCATTGCTAAGGAAAAAACATAAAAGAAATGCTTTAGTTATTATTAAATCTTAAGGCCTAATATTGAATTATGAGTTATGCTAGTATTGCTGCTGAAAAAAAATGTGTATTTTATATTTACAATCTGTTCTTAGTCCGAAACGCGAGTTTTTTTGAGTTGTGCCACTATTGCAGCCCATGAGCGATATAATAAGAAGATATTTTTTGTTCAATGTAAATTTATGACTAGGCTAAGTAAAAGTATACGAGTAATTTTGTCGCGGTATTTTTCACCTTCGCAATGTTATTGTAAACGCTCTATGGGACCATTCATAAACAGTGTCACACTTTCTTTCAATATATTTGATCCCCCTCCCCCCTTTGTCACAAGATATCACTCTCCAACACGCCCTGCCCCCTTTGTCACATATCACGCTATATTACATGAGCACATGTACTTGCAGTGTTGCAGTTCAGAAATAAGGTACTTACGTTAAAGAATCAAATTTTTAATTTTATTTTTTAACTTTTAATGACATAAAAAAACTTCAAAAATAAGTTTAATCAGCTGATTTTTTACATGTTTTTATAGAAATCAAAATGTGTAATGTCACACTTCTTGTCAAAATTGCTCGAACCCCTCTCCCCCCCTCCCACGAAGTAGTGTGACATCATCCCCTATGAAGTTAAAAAACGAAAAAAGAAAGATTAATATGCAGTTTCTCAGCATGTGAGGAAGAAAATACAAAGTTGAAACTAAAATTGCAAAAAAAAAAAAAAAGAGGGGCAGCTAAAATATTATTTTGAAAAATACATAAAAATAATCATACCTTTTCTGCTACATTTCTACAGGGTTTCTTCCCAAAATAAGACAAAATACTTATATCAAAATTTGTACGCAGGCAAGCAAAGAAGATTTTTGCAAGAGCACACGAGCCCACTAAATTCCCAACTGCCTATGTCTGCAAGGCAAGGTCAAGGCATCCGCAAAGGGGCAAGAGCCCTCTCCTCGCCCCCCCCCCCCTGTCGGAAGCGTTTCGATGTTGATTCGATTTTACGAATTGCTAGTTTAAAAAAGAAAAGACAAAAAATAAAGATTTGTCTCAGCAATAACAGCACAAACATCCACATCCCGCAATCGTAGTAGTAGACGAGGGGGTCCATTTAGGCATTAGCTCTGAAAGTTCCTTTATCTTCTACTTCCACAATGAGGGTAGTTTTAAAAGAGTCGCCATTTCCACGAATGTAACCTTCGGGCAAGGATGGACAAAGCACCTAACTGTTGTACGTATATTTATGGCAGATGTGGTGGCTCGCATTTTGCCAAAAAGGGATCAGTACATTTGCTGTTCTTGTTGTGCGGTCGAGTGATTAGAATCATATGTAGCCCTTAGGCAAGGAATCAATCCGTTATCTGTTGATGACACGACA
This sequence comes from Octonoba sinensis, assembly GCA_038502835.1. NCBI lineage: Eukaryota > Metazoa > Arthropoda > Arachnida > Araneae > Uloboridae > Octonoba > Octonoba sinensis. Next base: position 31,334,333 of record CM076598.1, read on the forward strand.
CGAGGGACCTACCGTCTTTAGAATTGAGGGAAAACATCTTATTTTGAGTTCTGGTTTATAGACCCTGGATTTTTGAAGCGCCGTCTTGTCGTTTCCCCATTTGTAAAACAGAGGACCTACCCCCCCCCCCCCCCCACGCTCCCGAACAGATTGGTTTGAGGAACAAAAATTTTTTTTTTTTTTTGTTACATTTTTTTTTCAGACAAGTTAAAAATTTCGAAAGTATTTCGGGGGGGGGGGGGGGGGGCTCGGGCCCATTGGGCCCCCCCCCTGCCTACGGCTTTGGTATAATATTCACCAAAAGTTTCGTAAAAAATTAACATTTTCATTTTTTAATCATGTTTTCTAATTGTACTCTACGGGCTTTACCTTACAAGAAAAGACATGTTTATTATGTAATAGTAAAAAACGTTAATTGTTCGAATTCTCTAGAAATAACCTGTGTTATTTTATTTTAAAACTGCAAATACCACAGAAGAATTTAAATTTAAACTTTTAACGAATTTACTTAGTTTAAAACTTTATCAGTGTCAATGTTTTCGATACAAAATAAAGTCAATGAGAATGCAAAAAAAAATAAGAAAGAAAGAAAGAAATAAGAATAAGTAATATGAAAATATTTTATGCGATGATTTTAAATGTTTTAGGTAACTAAAATGTGTGATCTCACACTTCTTGTAACCCCACCCCCTCCCCTTGTCACAAACTGTCACAATTCCTTGAAACCCTTTCATTTCTGACATCATTTGTGATTCCACCAGAAAAGTTCCTAGAATTATTTCTAAGAACAATTTATGTTATACACTCTCAGAAATGGAGCTCTCACTTTCGAGGAATCTTCAATCGTCAAGACAAATTTCGTCATTTACAACGATTCTTTCCTCGCGATCTCGTGACTCAATTAGTTATATCAGGATACAATTCTATCATATTCAATAGTTTCGTCAATTTGGCAAAAGGTTTACTCAGAGCATTTTTCACGAAGCCATTGCGTCAAATAAGACGAAAGTTTCGTGAGATTTGAGCATGCGTTTCTGAGAGTGCATATAAGTTATTTCTTATTCTGTAAGCTGAGTAAGAACTTTTTTTAGCTCGAAGTTACTGATTTGCATCTAAAATGAGTAATGTGTGAGATTAATGTATCTAAAGTTTGGAAAAATGCTCTCGGTATTCTCCTTTATGGCAATATTCTTAAAAATATTCTCGAGAATATTCTCCAAAAGATTATTGCAGAGAATTTCACGTGTCTACTTTTGACAAGTCTATATGGGTGAATATTAGGAAAAGTGCCAATTTGAGTAACAGAGGTATTTCTGAAAAAGTTTCTATTAAATACCAGAGAAATATTTTTTTTACTAGTGTTAACTTCGTTTTACATTCAATCCATGGCAAAATTTCCAAGTTGTTACTTTACTTTATGGTCCAAAATCAGATGTCCAAAATCAGATCTGTAACGTGTCCCAGTTACGAATCGTGATCTTTAAAAATAAACTGTGCATTATATATAACATCGCGAGAAAAACAACTGTCAGCGGAAACAATGTATTTTATGTTCATTTTTAATAACTGACTTTCATGTTTTAGAAAACGTAAATGTACATCGAAAAAAAACAAAATCTATCCTTGTCCCAAGTTTTCGTATCTCTCGAAGGTCACGATCAGATCCGTAACACCGACTTCTGAGCATAGGCGTAACTAGAGTTGGTGAAAGGGGGGGGTCACCCTAAAAATGTACAGACTGAACACCAATACGAAGTGTAAAAGAGTTGAAAATTTACTAGTCATAAATACATGTCTCTAAAGATATACTCCGTGTTTATTTCAGGCATCTCCCGGGGGGGGGGGGGAACTACCCCCTCGGAGCAAGTCAACTCCTCCCTCTCCCCCCCCCCCCGGCAAAAAAAATTCAGATCACATGTTTTAAAAAAAGAAAGAAAAGAGAAATTACGCTTTTAAGACACTTTACTTTCGGAAACACTTTCAGGGAAAGGACATTCAACACTATCACGAGCGACACCAGAAGTAACTTAAAAGATATAAGACTTTATTTTGAAAAAAATTGCGCTGGGGAGAGTAACCTAACTCCTTTCTGTTTCCTCTAAGATCACCAAAGTTCCCGAAATTGCATTGCTAGGAAGATTTCAAAAAGTTTCCAGGGGAGAGACCTCGAAGCCTTGCCTCCAGAGTTATCCTAAGCATTATACATGTAAGACCAGTTACAAAAATTTAAGTTGCAGAAGCCCCAAAAAACTAAATGCAGCATTAAACCGTAGCAGTGAGATAGGAAACGTTGAACGGATGATTTCCAGAGTCGTAATGCAATCAGTGATGGACCATAATAAGAAAAAAAAAACATTTAAAACAGGGTTCACACTGGGGAAAAATTCAAGGTGGGATTTTCCTTCTTGACCAAAATTTTAAGTGGGATTTTTAAAGTTTAAGCCCAAAAAATTTTTTTTTGAGTGGGATTTCAAAAAATATTGCGGGAATCGCGCGATCGCGCGGCCTAGCGCGAACCCTGTAAAATATAAGAGATGAGAGAACATCTGTAAATGAGAATGCAATGCAAATACAGTTCATCAGTTTTCCAATCGGCTCATATACAAAAAAGATTTTATCAAAATGGGTGATTGGACAGGAAGTCATAAATAAATACAAACTGCTCTTTAAGTTTCTTAATGAGCCTCCCTTCCTGGCTTGAGGGTTTAACCCATTAGGACGATTGGACTTTAGGACTCCATCACAGCAGAGAATATTTTCCAGGATACTTATTACTTGTGCGATTGTATTCCCAGATTGCTGCCTTTGGGTAAAAAAGACATCAAGAAGGAAAGAAAACCCTGTGTAGTGATTGAAAGGATCTCTGTCTGTGTGTGGTACGGTGATTGAAGCCACCTTTCGCTGTTAACCCCCCCCCCCAAGGTGATAAGGGGGTTGATTATAGCCTTATAACCAGATGAAAAGTCTTCTTTATTATGAGCTGCATACTTTGGCCATGATCGTAACCCTTCAGAGAAAAAGGAAAAAAAAAAATCATATGCATATGTGTTTAATTTTCTTAGGGGAAAAAAAATTGTGCTTTGCAAGGCCGTAGCCAGAAATTTTTCTGTGTGCCTAAAAAAGTACATACCCAATGGGGGGGGTTTGAACCCCCAAAACCCCCCCCTGGTTACGCCTATGCTTCTGAGGTATTATTTCCGGTCAAAAAAACTTTTTTGGCGCGAACTAACTACGTATGCTAGAGCCAATTCTTGCCACGTGCAAGTAGCAGTTGGAAGTTTGAACTTCAGTTCAACAGAATAACGGGTAAGATTTTTTCCAATCTTTATTTTACTGTGTCTACCAAATGAAAGATCAGTTCCGTAACGAAAGTAAAAACCCAAATTATTTGATTTTTTAATTTGTGTTTGTCTATGAGAAAAGGAATTGAATGTTTTGAACAGAATGCTGCACTTTTTGGCTTCAATCTATTAAGTAAGGATGTTTAGCGAATATAATGAGGGAAATTTGTCAGTTCTGTAACAATCAGATCTGTAACAATGAAGCAGCTCTTTGTTGCCGAACTTATGCTTGCGTATCCTATTTCTTTTCATTCTTAGTTTTTCTTTTTATGTGTTTAGGAGTTGCTTTTTGCAGAATAAGATGAGCTTAAATGCATCACTTTCGTAGCCAAACTTTCAATTACTTTTTAAATTTGAATAATTCCGAAAATATAAGTTTCTAAAGAAATAAGGCCTTTTTCCTGTGAATTTTCGGAACTTTGATTTTCAAGGCTTCTGAAAACACAACATTGCGTTCAAAAATATGTGAACCATTTTGTGCTGTCTCTCCCTCCCACCTAAAAAAAGTGATTACCGTATTTTCAGTAGTAAGCGCCGCATTCGCAATTTGTATTAAAGAAAAGCTTTTTTTGTTGTGCGTACCGCACCCAAAATTTAAAAATTTAAATATTAATTGCCAAAGAAGCATTAAATTAAATAAAATAACTTGTTTTAACGGTTTTTTTAAATATTAAAATTTATTATACCCTTTTATTATTATTTCACTTACCACAGCCACAAAATGTAAAGATATTCCTTTTGATATTAAAAGAAAAGGATGTGGTTCCGCTATTTAAACGCGTTTTTATTGCTGTTTTGCCCGGTAGAAGCTCCGCATTAGCAATTTTTTTAACTTTTCCCCCATATTTGCCGTGGCACTTCTCTCGAAAATACGGTATCCTAAATCAGTTCCATTCTTTAAAACTCTTTTGAGAATGATTTTATTTTATTATGTCTTAAAAACTATTCACCTGTAATGTTTTTGAAATATACTTATTTTATCTGTAGGCATAAGTTACTAATTTTGTTCTTTATGTTTTAATACTAGGCTGTGAAAAAAATTATCTATTCTAAATAATAATTGTTTCCTTTTAAACATAAAAACTGGTGTAAATAAATAATTACCCTTTTTTGCTTTTAGTTTATTATACATTTGCAAAAACATGGATAAATTAAAGAAAAGCTCAGGAAAAGCTAAAAAAAAAACTAACATCCAAAGAAATAGAGGAAAGGCGACAAAATTGTCGTGATCGTGTCAGGAAATGTAGGAAAAACATGTCAGAGGAGAAGAAAGCTCTGGATAGAGAAAAAGACAGAGAACGTAAAAGGAAAATGAGGGAGAGGGGTGTAATTAAAAGTGTATGTAACCTTTCCAAAAGAGAACAGCGTCTAAAAAGAAAGCAGTGGAAGAAAGATTCCCGCAATTACAGAAAGCGAAAGTCTTTGAAACAAGCTGAAGAAACACCTGTAAAGGAAGAAACACCTATTGAGAGTAGAAAATCTCCACGGATTAAGTCTGGCAGAAAAAAAGCTTATAGCTCTATGAGGTATGACCTGAAAACCACGATTGCTAAATCTCGTAAACAAGAGATGAAAATTGAAAAGTTAAGGAAAGAAATATATCGTTTAAAAGTCTAGAATAAATCGAAAAATTCATTATCCCCTGCTACTAAAGTACGTAAACTAATTGGGGAAAAAAAAGGTATCACCAGAAATAAGGAAAAATTTACTTTTTAAGTTTGCTTTCATGTCAGGTCTAGAAGAAAATAAAAAAAAGTGCAAAAAAGAAAGAGATAGGAAGTTATTTGCTGTACTGTTTTAAATTGCAGTTTGGGCACATCTGAAACCAATATTAGAAGAGTTGGTTCCAAACAATGTTCCATCAAAAGTGGACACTGTACACTTTTGGTCTGATGGGCCTACTTCTCAATACAAAAACCGTTTGAATTTTTTTTACATGACTGAACTTCTACCACATTTATGTCCTGGAATTGAAAAATTTACCCGGAACTTTTCTGCAGCAGGCCATGGAAAAGGGGCAATGGATGGTGTTGGTGGTACCCTTAAGCGACTGGCGGATACTTTGGTTGCCAGAGGCATAAATATGATTGATTCTAACTCTTTCATACAAAATATCCAGAAAAATGAAACAAAAGTGAAGCTGTACAAAATAGGAAACATTGCAAACTTGAAGGGGGAAAAATGTCCCTCAGATTGCAAGTATAATGAAAAAACATCAAATTATCTGGCATGCTTCAAAAAAGAAACAAATAGCCACTCAACACCTCTCCTGCTTCAGCTGCCTTCAGAGAGATGTATGTTCACATTTCATGGCTAAGAAAAGCTATGTTCTTATGCACAGTATCCTTTTTTTTCTTTCTTGAAATATAAATATTGATTCAAAATGCTTTACAGTAGAACTTAGTTAGCTTTAAATTTGGAATGGGTCAAACATTTAGATTGTACTTAAGTTATTTTTTTTGGTACCATTCAGCTGCACATTATTTCTGGATATTGTGAATCTTTCTGTTCACCTTGTTTCAAATTGCTTAAATTCTATGTTCAGGTCCTTTTTATAATATATTCTTTACTTTTACAAAGAAAAGAATACGTAAAGCATTCTTTACTTTGTTTTGTAACATAAGTGTGACATAATGTAATTATAACTGTTTGATCGTGCTATTTACCTTAAGAAATTTCAAGATAACACTTCAAGCAAATTGAAGTACAGCAGAGCAGCGGGCAAGCGAACGCCAACTAACCGCGTTTCAGTTTAACCTATGTACATAAGTCCTGAATTTGTAACATAAACAATATTCCCTAAAGATACGAGTGCTTTATTCGTTTAGTGTTTTCATTCAAGAACTATCCCTTCACCCACCCACACACCTGATCTATAATAAATAAGAATAATTTCACTTTCTGAAAATCTTTTTGAATCGAAATTTTCAATGTAACATTTTTATAAAATACCTAATTTTTTGCAAAAATTTCAACAGCATTACCATTTACAAATGATTATTATACATATTTATTTGTTCTATATTATATTATTTTATGTAAATAATATGGGAAGTATATTTTGTACAACTTAAGGGCAGAAACTGTAACAATTGTCAGATCTGTAACATTGGCATCAGATCTGTAACAGTACAGAAATTGAACCTTTCAAAAAGGGGGGTAATTCTTCCTCTTGGTCTTGCCCCTAATTTTTTTAAAAAACTATAGCTAACTTATAATTAAAATACACTATAAATATCAGTTTTAAAACATCTTTAAAAACTGAAATATTTCATACTCAATTTGGCACTTTTCCTAATATTCACCCATAAACGCTTTTCCTCCCTGCACTATGTCTTAAAGTGTTCATTACTAACAAAATTTCATTACAGTTCATTGCTATAGAAATGTCGTTGTTTCATTTTAATAAATTATGTTTTACGAGGTTCTAAAACAACACTGGAAACAACGTAAAACTGGAGAATTACGTTAGGTACTTGTCTGTTATAACAGCGACCAAATAGCGCCAATAAAAAATTTGGCTAATTTGAGATACTTGTATGTCATAACAGCAATCAAAAAGCACCAAGAAAAAATTTCGCTAATTTGAGTACATTAAGCTTGGGTATTGTAAAAGCACACTTATTTTCGCGAGCCCGTCGTAATTGCGAAAATTTAAGCCTCACGAATTATCTTAGAGCGATGGGAGACTTTTCGGACAAAATGAAGTTGCTTAAAATGTGTTATATATGCAAAAGGAGTTCTATACTTTGGTATTTTAGGGATTATTCAACTTTTTGTTCCGTTCATATAAAATTCACGAAATTTTCAGCTTACGAAATCACCGATATCTTCATTTTCGCGAAACTAAGTGCTTTTAGAGTATATTTTTAGAATTTGGCGAAATTTTTTCTGCAGAATAAATGAAGTTCATGCGTGGGACAAACGATGTGTTGACCACAGTGCTATATGTTGAAAAAGGGTCAAAAATAAAAAAATTACGAAGAAGTTACGCCAATATCGTTGATCTCCTGAATTAAATTTCAATTGCTTTCAAAAAGATGCAAACTAATAAGGGTTTTCTGCGTATTGTTACTATTTTAAATTGCGTACACAATTTGCCCTTCATGAGCATAACTATTGGAAGAAAACTCCTTATAGTTCTCCTTTTTGAAAGCAACTGAACTTTAACTCATTCGATCGATACAACTATATTTTGCGTATTTTCGCGGTAATTCTTTGGGACATCGCGTCTCAACCTTTTGAGAATGGCGCTTCCTTAAAATGCAAAAAACATGCATAAAAAGCCTTGCGACTCCCTTCATACAATATTTTCTTTGTACAACAATGGTGAATTCCATGTAAAAGTGGACATCTTTGGGAAACATTAAAATGAAAATTTTTAGCAAGAATTACTTTATGTTTTTTTGGGATACAGAAGTTATTTACAAGCACTCTTCCTACTCCCTTGTGAGAAAAAGCTTCTTCACAATGAACAATTTGGCTGTCACTAGATGAATATTAGAAGCCCGTTTTTTTTTTTTCGTCAGTTACTACTTTTTTTGTATGCATAAATAATTAGCCTGACACCAAAGAATAACACAAATGTACATCTTTTTAAGCATGCATTACTTTTTCATTTAAATAAAAATTTCCTTGTCACAAGTTCATAATTCACAGATTTTTAATCTGTTTTGTACTTTCCAGTACATATGTCTATTCCATGTTGCGTCAGTTACTGTAATGATTTTATAATTTTTTTCTCATTACGAGTAGAAAAAGAGGGTTTCAAATATGACCGTACACTAATGTATTAATGTAGCTGTATAAGGCAGTAAAATAAACTTTTATATTTAATAACTTTACTTATTCTAATTTTGTAATATGTTATCATAATTTAAAGTATTTTAATAAAATTATATTTTTTACTTTTTTGGTTAGGGATCATTCATAAATGATGTCAAGCTTCGGGGGGGGGGGGCGGGGTTCGGGAAATCATGACAAATTGTGGCAAGGGGAGGGGAGGGGCAGTGATGGGATTCAAAGCATCCAAGAACCAGTACGCTTGAAATATTTTTGGGATTTTTTTAAGGGAAAAATCGTAACGAATTATTTAAAAAAAAGTAAACAAATAAATAAATGAAGTAGATACTCACATTCTTCAAGCTTACTTATTTAAACAAAAAATAATTAACTACTAGTACATTTTTTAGTATTTCCAGATAGCTTTTTCGTGTTCACTGCTGGCTTCGATTTTTTGTTTGTTTGTTTCTTTTTTTTTTTGACGCGAGGATTATCTGCAGTGTATTCTCTAACCATTTTGTTACCAGCGGCTCCGTATTCTAATCTTTTATTGGTAATCCAATTAAATTTATGGTCATTATATTTGCAATGTTTTCGACAGTCAATCAGTTTACTTTCTCTGTATAAATTATATTCATTAAGCTGAAGCTTCTTTCAGCTTCAGCAGAACTAATTGAAATGGTTTTGAGTTTTCATGTTAGCAAGTTGGCAGAGCTTACATTGATGTTTTCTTATTGAGTAAATGATTAAATATGCAATTCATTGTTTTAAAAGGTTTCCAAAAAAAGAAGGTACTCATTTTCTTTGTGCTTGAAACTACAAACTTGTACTTGATTTGCGATATCAGTAGTAAGGGCCTAGCCGAGGAGGGAGGCAGGGGATGAATGATGACTTATAACTGAAATTTTACATGACAGAAAAAAAGACAGTAATAATACAAAATGTTTAAAAATTTTGTTTTAAGTTAAGTTTTATAATTTTCTTACGACATTTCCATGCACTTTGTTCTCTCCCAACTGTTTTAGAACTGCTTGGGTGAAACTTTATAGAGCCACTACCCCAGTTTCGCTGTTTTGGAGCTTTCAAATATAAACTGCCCTAATTGACTTCCGTTAGATTAGAGGGTCTGTGAAAAATGGTAAAATTGGCTTGAATGAATTCTTGTCATCATCTATGTTTTCGACATAAAATTGATGCTAAAAATTCATTGAACCAACTTTCTTAAAGTAGAATCTATTTACAGAAATGCTTACGTACAAAGGTTTAAATTGTAACTATGAATTTCACCATAAAATATTATTCAAAACAAATATTTAAAGAGGATATTATGTGTTTAAAAATTTCGAAATAAATAATATCAGAAATTGATTGCAACTTGTAACTAATAAATATTTTAAAATATTTATTAGAGATGGAGTTTTTTTTTCTCTTGCATTAAAAGTGCGACAAAATGTTTCTCAAGAATATATCAAACAATGGTACATTTTTCATTGTGACGTTTTGTTACATGCGCTAAAATTATTCGATATTATTTAAAGTTTTAGGCAATACTTTTAATATGATATTCAACAGTTTATTTTATGAATATATATTAACATCACTTTTTAGCGCAGTGATTGTATCACATTATTTTATTTTGATGTTTAGAACTTAGACGCTCCAAAGATTTAATTTCCGTGCTTATAATAATCGCTCCTTAAAGCTGTTGCTACAGAGGTGAAAATATGATAAAGGAAGAAGTTTCGGTTTTACTTTAGGCTGGCGTACTAAAGTTCGTAAACTGAACTGTGAGAAAAATTTACTGTTAAAGCACATTTCGCTTATAGAAATGAACAGTCATATCTGCAAAAAATCGTTCTTTTTTTTTTTGGTTTTTATATCAAAAGTTTCAGATTTTGCGCTCTTTATATTGGGAAATGTTCAAAAATTAAGGCTAGAGGCCAACAGTATTTTTTTTAATACAATACTGTAATAACTACTTTTTACAGTTATTTCTATTTTATTTATTTTTTTGACAACATTAACATCCATCATGTGAGATAAAACTAGAGCAATAATTATTTTCTAAACAAAATCGATTATAATAATCATTGAAACAAATAAGGTAATTAAATAAAGCAAATTTGTAAAAAGTTCAAACTCCCCTCATGAAAAATGTCCATTTTGCAGATATGACACTGTTCATTTCGTAAGCGATTTCGAAATTGCAACTGAACAATTTAAGTAAAAATAAATTGATCTCAGACCTCTCAGAGCTACACTTAAAAAAAACACACTGTAACAAGCAGATTCGACCCTTCTTGTCGCAATTCTTTGGAAAACTGTCCTTTAGTCGTAATATAATGGCATAGGAATGCGATTTACAACGAGCGGCAAATGGAAAACTTTGCTGACGTTTTTATGGTCTCCTCCTCAGCTTTGAACAATTTCATCCGGCGTTAATGAGTTTGTGGGAGAGGAGAAATGGTCAGAAAAGAAGTACATACACCAGACACCTGGTAAAAGCAGCTTGACCAAGATGAGCACGAATGACATCGATCGCAGATCTCCCTTTTTATCATCTTTTGTCTGTGCAAACTGTGGGGAAAAAAAATAAAAAAGAGACAAAAGAGGAGAAACGAGTCTTGTTTACAGACGTTTTACGTGAAATGACACCAATCAAAGAGAGATACGCAAAACATCCCCACCCACCATACAATGATCCATATCTAGGAAATGAACTGTGATGAGAGCCGAGCCGCCTGATAAGAGGTCATAAAGTGCGTGACCTAAGAATGGACGTAGGTCCGACTCGACCCCACAAATACATTGCCGTTTCTTTCCCAATAAAGCCGCGTTTACACCAAAGTTGACAACTAAAAGTTTACAAAACATTGTTTGTAGAAAATTTATAGTTGTCAATTGAAAGTTGCTCATCTCAAATTATAGAGCAACAAGTGGAAGATTTTTTGTAGAAAACTAAAAGTTGCTCTTCTCAAATTCCACTAGTTTCCTACAAGTTGCTAGTGCAAAGCACGCAGCAACAAATCTTCCACTTTTAGTTGTCAACTTTCTTTAATCTTTACCGACACTCTGCGGAAAACCAAAATTTAGTGGAAGATTTGTCTTTCCACAAGTGAATGACAGAATAAGTTGCTGCATTTTCTAGATAAGCAACAAATTGCTGCAACTTGTGTAAAGCTTAGTGGAAGACTTTGGTGTAAACGCGTCATTAGAGAGGGCAAAAAATGTGTGTAAAAAAAAAAAAAATTAACCTTTGCATAAATTTTTAAAATTTTTTGTTTTTTTTAATTAAACCGGTACATGCGAACCGGTGCGTAACGGTTGAATCCCATCGCTCGGGAGGGGTAACAAGAAGTGTGACATCAAGCTTATGCAACATAGCGTGGCCCGTGAAAAAGGGGAAGGGGGTACGCATTGCTAACTGCGCCCGTACTGTATGTGGCATCAATGGCCTTCAGTCTACCCCGAAGGGTGCGGAACGAACACCTCCGTCGAACCTTCCAAACTCTCTCAGACACTTAACAACCAGAACCGACCATGTCGAAGTGTGACATTTTGTGACAAAGGGGGCAGAGGGGTCAATTATATGGGAAAAAAGCGTGACATCATTTATGGACGTTCCCTTAGATCACGACCCTTTTTATATCTAAGCGCGACCCCAGGTTGCGAAACGATGCTTTAGGATATGAGCAAGAGCAGCTTTGTACAGTCAATAATATTAAACTAATCGACCCGTGCGGAATTCCGCACTAATTTAGGAGAAAAGACATTATGAAGAAGAATAGAAAAAAGTGAACGGCTGTTGGTACAAAAGAAGACATGTAATTGAACACATCCAGTGCAAATAGCTGTTACAATTTTTTTCCCACTATTATTTAGATATTCAAAATAATAAAATAATCACAATAATAATGATAATTATTTGTATTATTAGTTTACGTAGCATTGAAATACAATAACGAAACAGTTCCATTACTTAAAGTACAGTTAATATTGGTTGGTTATACATTCATAATATATAAATGAATGTGTATGGCCTAACGATTGAAGAAGCTTCACACACAGAAGCAGCTGAAACGGTATAATTTTCTACACGATAAAAACAGAAGAGTTTCTTGTTTGTTTACGTGATAACAGATGGCGCCAGCATACACAACACCAATTTGGCATCCATTAAAGGCCGTCTTCCTAGATGATTTTGTTTCAAATTTAAGAAAAGTGGTGCATTTTTAGACCGTGGGTCTATTTTTCGTCATTAACCGGCACAATAAGTTTTAAAATAAGTGGTAAATCCTGGAATTTGATTAAAGAATAAGGAAGATATCGCGGAGTGACAGAAAAACAGGCTAGAGAAATAATATATAAAGATAATAATAGTGAGGATTGCACATGCGCTGTTAAACGTCATTTAGTAAAAGTGCTCACATTTCCTCAATATTTTTTCAATAATTTGACTACATTATGTTGTTTCTAATGTAGTTCGTCAAGTTTCCTGAGAATAAATAGCATTAAATTGGGTTGAAAATGTTGCGTATCATGCAAAAAAAAAATCTTTATCATGCGAGCATTATTTTTTACACGAAGACACCATATTTTGTCCCGCAGTTGACCAGTTGGTAGAAGCTCGGTTCCCAAAGAGCACCGAAAGTTAAGCAACATTGACAGAAGTCAGTGTTTGAGAGAATGACCACCTCTCGCGACTTATTCGCTCCGGGACCGTGTACGTTAATGGGAGCTGGTGCACGTAAAATCCGTCGCGGCTTCTATGTCTTCCAAGTGAAAAGTTACCTCTGGGGGTGCTAACCCAGGTGATGATCTCTCATATTAGAGCTGGTTCAAAGGAGATCCAACAGAGGGAATGAGCATCGTACGCAGACCTCTTAATATGAGGCTAGAAGCGAATTGAGTAGATACCGTCTTTTTTCTTTATTCGCCTTCAGGAAAAAGATTCGATTGAAAAATATGAGACTTTTACAAATTCTTTAGCTCCTCCAAATAGTATTTTTTTTTCCTAGGCATTCGACAAAACATCTAAAATCTAAAGTGACCAGTCTTTTGTGGCAGTGTAATGTATTTTTTAATTTATGCGCAATGAGCTCTTTTTCTCGGTGGAACACAAGAAGCCACCGAGGCCCTTCAGCTCCATGAATTTTTTAACTACTATAATTAAGGCAAGAGTTTTAATGATATATAATTGATTTTGCAATTGCAAAACTGCAAGGTGGTTTCTTATACCAGTGTAGAAAATTCAAAACAACTCGCTCACCGGTGACAATAATGGCACATCTCAAAAGTTGTACAAAACGTACTAATTATTGACTAAATAATTAGTACTAATTATTGACTCAATTTTGAATTTAGTGCTCCTTCTTGCCACCATACTAGATAGTTTACATACGGGTGCGTAGTGGCATAAAGCTTGCTATAAGCAGTAGTGACATTTTTTCATTTTTCAATTTCGAAAAAATATTTGCAAACTTCAATCATAATGATAATCATATATAATTTTTTTATAAGTTACATACTTAAAGTAACCTAAATCTATTAAAATGTGCATAACTTAAAGCCTTGATTTTTTTTCTCCAATGCAGTTTTCTTTTTTTTTTTTTTTGAGATGTGCCAGGTCGCCGGTGAGTGAAATATTCCTCCTATCTAAATCAACATTATTTTTAGCATGAAAAATGGAACTTCGCTAATTTCTCCAATCAATCTATATAAAAAATGAATCAATGTGAAAATGTATGCAAAAAATATGTTGAAAAATTAGAAATAAAACAAGAACCATATAGAGACCCTGTCCGCTGCTTTTATTTTATTTATTTATTTATTTTTTTTTTTTGAAACAACCGCCTGGCAACTTTGACAACATGCATTTTTAAGTTAGTAGTTAAGAAAGACGAGCTCAATGAGCTTATTATCTTTTTCTATTTATAAATTTTTGGATGTTAATTTTTAAAAAACGTCTGGTGTGTGGACCACATAATTTCCTCGTAGGTTTATACATAAAATGTGTACTTTTTAACAAGAAAACAGAACAAGAAAGAAGAAATGGAAACGCACGTTAGAAGTTATATCTCTTAAATTCATAATTTTTACTTTTAAAATTGTTAGCGGTTTTTCTTTCTTATAAATTCTTAGACACTTTCCTAAAAACTAAAGTAGTACTATAAATACAGAACTATGTCGTTACTGAGAATACTGATACAAATAAATTTGTGTTACAACGAAACAAAGTTTTAGTCCCGTTTTTAAACCTCAATAGGATAAAATATATTCCGCTGCAACGAACATTCTGTTACCGAAGCATTTTCCAGGCCCCTTTGAGTTTGCTATAACGGGATTTCACTGTATATAGAATGAAACTTTCTAAATTAAAGACATTTAATGTTTTTGTTGGTTTCTGAAGTCAGAAATTCAAATAATAAATAAATGGAATGTGTTAAGGAGCGTTTCTTGAATTGTGTTCCGTGAAACTCTAGGGCTCCGTAGAGATTACTCTAGGGGTCCACGAAACTTTCAATCTTTCCTTTTACAACATTCATGAAAGTCATTGAAAGAGCAATAAAATGTTCGAGAGAGTTCGTCTGAAACTATTGCGCAACGTCCGTAGGCCGATTTTCACGCCGCTCGTCAGCCGGTAGCATTCGTAATTGGGATATTACTGGATTTCGGCAGAAAATCTTTTGCATAAAAACAAAAGGATGCCATCAGAAATTGCAGATTGTGTTTAACACATTTATATACTTACTCAGTATGGAAAAAAAAGTTAATATTTCTACTTCGAGAATAATTTACTGCATTCAGATAATTAACCTCTACTTTTCACGAAACATCATTGCTACAGTAGAATTGCAATTTTTAAACATTTTAGAGGTGTTATTTTGATATATAGATACTTATCAAGATATATTGAAGGATTATATTTTATTTAAGCTCAATATTTTAGCACTAATGTTTGTTCATTTCCATATCAGAAAAAAAATCCATTTTCATATAGTTTTTAATAATATTCCTGAAATTTTCGAAGTCCTTTATGTCACACTTGCGTGATAAAAACAAATCTTGACTAAGGTTGTTTATATACCACGACTTTAAAAATCAAATTGAAATGAAATAATAAAGTAAGGCAATTTAAAAGCAAGCAATAACGGAAAGCCTTCTCTAGATTTTACATTGTTAATGTCAAAATAATTTTCAAGGAGCCTGGTCACTTCTGAACAACGCTATACGACCACTTGAAAATAGTCTTGTATGGGAAAGGAGGGTAAGAGTACGCAGTCGGTTAAGAGTACGCAGGGACTTTTTTCCCTGTTGGCAACACTGCAAGCAGAAGCGAGTGTGATCAACTCAACACGTTTGTTTTCAGCTCGTTCAAGAGACCGACATTGTGATTTTCATCCTTGTTGTCGTTTATTTATCGGGTAAAATATGATTTCTGCATGTTGGCATGTAATTTTTCTGTGAAGAAATATTAATTTTTTTGTCAATAAAGGATTAATGTTTGCTTTTTAAGTAGATATCATTATGAGCTTTGTTCACGTGGGCATATCAGAATTTTACTATTGTGAATGCTACAGCCATCTATGGACGATTTTGAGGAACAATACATCAGCGGGTAAGAGTACGCACATAAGGAAAAGGTAGAGAGAAAGAGATAATTGGAAGAAGCAAAGGCTAATCGAGCTGCTATGAAAAGTAAAAATGAGGCCAAAACTGAAAAAGGAAAAACCGTGAAAGCAAAGAAAAAACTGGTTCTGCATTCTATCGACAACCCAGTTCCCTCAACAAATTCAGCAAACAATGCGGCGACAATATGCCCAGGCTGCGAACAATCATATGATGAAGATTGGATCCAGTGTGGATTATGTAAGGAGTGGCATGATGAATGTTCCAGTTACGAAGGCACTGGAGACTGGAGCATTTGTATGTGACTACTGCAAAATTTTCTCTTACCCTTCCTGGGTGCGTACTCTTATCCGCCAGGTCAGTTAAGAGTACGCATATGCAATTTTTTTTTCCACTTGCTTTCTTTCATATAATTTTTTAAGATAAAACTTTCATTTTGTGTACCTAAGTTTCTAAGTTAATAAACTATGATTCAGTCAATTTTCGGTTCTCACTTTTCAATTCTCATTTTTATAACGAACAATCCACTAGGTGCGTACTCTTACCCTCCTTTCCCTTACGCCACATTCGTAAAAGAAACCAACAAAAGTTAAGAAAAAGTATTTGCATAGTGTTCTTATCAAGTTCCCACAATTACGTTTTCTATAGTGTTCGGCAACTACTCGTCAAAAAGTTGTTAACTACCAACTACTAACTACTCTAAACAAAACTAGTTGTAACTGTAGTAGTTAACTACTTGTTTCTGAGACTAGTTGTAACTAGTAGTTAACGGTTCCCCTTTCAAATATAATTCATTTGAATTTCCATTTTTAAGCTTGTTTTTGAATATTTAATCCTAATAATTCAACTCAATATTATTTTCAACGATTAAAACAATTTTAAAGAAATTCCTGTAAAACATTCAAAGATTGAATATTTCCAAATAACACTGAACAATTAATATATAAATAGAATATGAATAAAGGCAAAACCTTTTTCGCTAAATTTAAACTTTTATTTTAATATGTATTTGTTTAATAAAAAGTTAATTTATGTTTTTAAGAAATAGCAATTTTTCGGCAGTTGTAAAATAAAGGGGGGTTTACCCTTAATATCGATTTAAAATTCTCCCTCTGCCCAACCCCCATCCATTAACAAAATATCTTTATAAACCACACGCTTTAGAATTTAGATTATCTGCTTTCAAATTGTGTTGAAGGCAAGGTTGGTGATTTAATTTTTTTTTTTTTAATTTAAAAAATAGGATTTTTTAAATTTAAATCAGAATTTTTTTTTATTTTTTAAAGCAAAATATGTATGTGCACACAAATACAGTAACAAATTCAGTTAATTATTTATGTCTTCAAAGAATTTTAGGATATTTCAATTGAAATAATTATTTATTACTAGTTCAAAATTAATTATTAATTAATTATATCATATAAAAAAATGTGTGCTTAATAAACAGAGAACAACAAGAAACAGAAGAGAAAGCTTGTTTTTCTGGATATATAAACAGGGGTGGCAAATATCACATAAAATGTTTACTACAGCTTAATCATTTTTACAATTTAGATGTTTCATCAAGAATACCAGTTTTGCTGCCTTATCAACCCCCAATCTGTTTCTTAATTTTGAGTGCACTATTCCAAACGTAGAAAAAATCGTTTCCAAAGGTGCTGTTGATGCTTTTGCTGTAGTCAACATTTCCAAAAACTTAATGTTCTCTGATTAAACGTCATTCTTTGACACCTTAAAGAAGCTATTCCACTTTTCCGTAGAGAACCAGATGCATTAAGGATACCATATAGTGAATTAAAACTCTAATGAATTACTTGAAGCCAGAATATATTAAAATTTATAATAAAAAAATATTCATATTTTAATAATTTGGAAGAAGCTGATATAAATATTTTTTTTAAATCATAAAAATTAATATTTTGTCTAAAAAAGGATGATATAAATCAGTTTTTTTCTAAATAAATCATAAAAATCAGTATTTTTTCTTTCTGTTTGTGTTTTATGGTATCCCAAACGCATGCATGGAACTGGAGTAGAGATAAACTTCCCCATAATGAAGATTTGGTCTTTAAATGAACTTCATTGTGCATGTGCTGGTGCGGGCGCTATTTATTGACTATATTAGAAAGCTTTTTCTATTTTACGTAAATACTTCAATAAATATTATGATTTTTATGAGTACTTTTTCATCCTATAACATCATATAAAAAATACATTTGTGTGAGTAATATTCATAAGCTAAAAATTTAAATAATTTAATATTTAAAAAATAGTTTTCTTTTTTTTTAATAGATTAAAAAATATTTTTCGAAGTAGTTGGAATTTTGAAAGTAGTTGTAACTAGTAGTTGGGGAAAAAAGTAGTTTAACTAGTAGTTAACTAGTTCAAAACAAAAGTAGTTACAACTAGTAGTTAACTACTAGTAGTTAACTACTAGTTAACTAGTAGTTGCCACTGGTAGTTAACTACTTCTAGTTAACTACTGCCGAACACTAGTTTTCTATTCCGGGGATCTCTTATGACTGTGTGACTGGAAAGGGGCTATTTAAAAGTTTTTGTCCGGCGGACATTTTATGACTCTCTCATCTCAGAATTCTAGAGATTAGAAAGATTCCCTTTTACTAGAAAATAAAAGATGTTTTAAGGGCATCTTTGTGACATTACGCTATGATCTTTCTTTCTGAAGGCTACAGAAAAAACTGTGACGAGTAAAAGAAATGTTTCAAATTATTGAAAATCGGAATTACGTTTTTCACTCTGATGCGAAGTTCAAGTTAAAGCGAACTACGGAGGTAAATCATTTCTAAAGCTAAGTTATTAAGTTAAAAAGGTCGAAAATAAATTGAACAGAATTAAATCCATTTCTAAAAGGTCTGTACAGAATCTTTGTCTTATTTTCTTGTAATAAACCTCAAACTTTTTAAACAGGGATGTTTTTGAAAGAAAAGTTGATGCATTGTTTCTTTGATTTTTGTACGTGTTATGTTTGCGTAATTCATAAATTTCCCTTCTAAATATAAGAAGTCTCAAACATTGAAAAAGCTATAATACTGGAATCAAGTATAAATTAGTGATGCCACGGTTTTTCAATGTATTTGACCGTCGCCCTTTGTCACAAAATGTCACACTTCAATGTACCCCCTTTCCCACTCACATGTCACGCTATATTACATAAGCATATTTATTTGTAGTTCAGAAACAAAGCACTACGTTATAGATCTGATCTCCAATTTTATCTTGAGAACTTTTGATGACATTTCTGAGCATAACAATAATAATGATTATGTGTGTGCTTAATTTGTATAACATGAGATTAAGGTTTACAAGAAAAAAAACGTAATTAATATGTAATGTAAAAACATTAATCTTTCGAATTTTGCAGAAATTAAAGCGCTATTTTGTCTTAAAGTGTAAATGCCCAAGATTTTCTTTCACATTTAAACTTTAGAAGCTAATTTAACAGTTAATCAGCATCGATGCTTTCGCCACAAAATAAAGTCAATGAGAACACAAACCAGAAAAAAAAAAAGATTTCATAAGTAACACAAAAATATTTTCCTATACTAATAAAGTGGTTTTTTTTTTAAGTATAGGAAAGCAATAATTTTTTATTATCAATTTTTAGTATAGAACTTAATTTTATTTGTTCTGAAATGTGTGCTCTACAAGTGGACTCTTCAGTGGACGTTATTTGATGGCTTGATTGCAAAAACAGGCTGATTAATAAATGTGAGTTCAGCGCAACAGGAGCAGTAGATTTCGGCCTCCGACTTCGGCCTACGGAGAGAAGGGAATCGCTTCTCCGAGAGGCAGTCCAGAGGCTTTCTAGTTCAGGGGGTGTTGGTTCGTCCCGAGTTTATTGCACAGGATAGTCAAATACAGAAGAGTTCTATACACACGAAAATAGTGTACAGTTCGACCACGGAATTTTGACATTTGGACGCTTCTGCGCATGGCAAAAAAGAATGAATCCATTCGAGTTTTAGGAAAGTTCGTTTTGCAGGTCGCTAATTTAGTAAGCAAATCAGAATGTTTGCTTCTTTATTTGTTGAAAACAACTAAATATATAAACTCCACATAGCGTCAGTTCGGAACAAATCAAGTATTCTAAACGAACCAGAACGAGAACAAAAACGTCACATCCCTTAAACCAGCAGTTCCCCTCTTGAGCATGACTGGATTCTTCTTGGCATTCTGCCAGGCTTTGGTTGATGGTATAACTGTATTATATGTTTGTGCCCTTATAAACATAAACTGATTAGATTTTAAAACCTAAAAAATGCGCAGCTTATTTGTGCTTTTTATTCCGCTGTTAACAAGCAGAGCAACCAGAATTTTCTCCGGGAGAGAGGGTTGGTTCATTGCATGTGTATATGTTACCGTTTGAAATCTGCTATTTTATAGAATAACTAAGTATTTCATGAAATCAATAGACAACTCAGTTAAGTATATAAAATTATTGAATTCTAGCATTTAAGTAGGTATTCTATAGACTAACAATAACTTGATCGTTAAAGTAAGAAATACGGCCCTCGAAAGTTCTTTGAACCGATTCTAGCTGCTTTTCAGCAGTTTTGAATCGCTTATAGCTGCTTTGCAATGACGGGTGTGTGTGTACGCTTCATTCCGTTGCTTTTAGAAGTAGAACTTAGATGGTGTATTTATGTTAGCGTTATACAGTTTGGATTATTAACAAATATTTCTTCAACCTGTTTTTAAGCAATGACTTTTTCCTTATTATTGATCAATTAATCATCCGCAATAGGTATAAAATGCATTTTTTTGAGAGATTTTAGATATTTATGATCAATTAATTTATAAAATAACGTTGAAATTGTTCGTTTTTCACTTTAACTGTCTATCATTAGTTATTTCATAGAATAACTAGGTAAAGTATCGAAGTTTTCATCTATTATCTACCCTAACTGACTTGTCTAGTTATTTGGGACCGTTCATAAACGATGTCACACTTTTTTCAGTATATATTTGACCCCCCCTAACCCCTTTGTCACTGTCACGCTCAACATACTCCCCTACCCACCCCCCTTTGTCACATGTCGCGCTATATTACAAACCCCTTTGTCACTAGTAGGGGAATAAGGCCGTTTCACCAACAAGAGGCGGTGGCGGTGGAAGGGGGCGTGGTCCCACCGCCTCCCAATACCCCCAGGCGTGCCCTCAGGCGTTAGTCGAGTGGAGTTGAGTTGTATGCCCTCAGGCATTTTTCGAGTGGAGTTGAGTTGTTTTTGCCGCCAGGCATTTTTCGAGTGGAGTTGAGTTGTATGCCCTCAGGCGTTTTTCAAGTAGAGTTGAGTTGTTTTTCAAAAGTTTATAGTTTTGGAATGGCAACACTGTTTAATTTAGGTTTTAACCCTATTATTCCGCCTCCTAGCGGCAAATAGTGGAACTACTATAGCACTGTTTCAATACTACGAAAACCGTTAAAAAGTTTATAGTTTTGGAATGGCAACACTTTTTAGTTTCAGTTTAAGACTTAATGTAAAACCGATTGTGACACCATCTACGAGAAGAAAATGGAACTATTATTGAACCTTGAATAATTTTCAATGTTTTAGAATTCGAGCATTAAATATTAACAAAAAAAATTAATTATAATGTATAATGAATTAGATTTAATATCATTAATTATATCCTGATACAGCTTTATTTTTTAGACTTAAATTTTTTTTTCTTTTTCGATCTTTTTAATGTTTTCACTTGCATTCACGCAGGAACTATTTCATATTAACAAAAAATTAATTATAAAATGATAGCGCTAAAAAGTTAATGCTTAAAAAGGGATTACTTTAAATGCAAAGGGAATTATTAAAGTATTACATTTAAATGATATTAAAAAATAATAATTTTTTTTTAATACAAATTAGTGATGATAAAAGGTATATTCAACTTACCCTAGCAGGAGATTCAGTAGATTGATAATTGATTCTTGAAGAATCCATGGTTGAGCGTATAAGGAACTGAGAAACGCTTTTAAAAAAGAGCAGAGCTAAGTTATAATTCCTGCAGCATTGCAAGACATGAACAAACTTGTATTGCGCTAAAAGATTGAAATCATAGTGCAGGTGTTTTTTATGGCTTTAGGTCCTTTGTAACGATCGGACAGAAAAGAAAAGGTCCCCTCTCCACCCCTATAGACATACTTTCTCTTTCTACATTGAATGAAGTGATTGACAAAGATCGCTTTCCTTTTCACATACCATCTCCATTGTACTTAATTTTTTTAACTGTAGATAATGGATACATTACTTGATGGTGGTGAATATCAGCTTAATGAAAACAAAAATACGTTAATGAGAGATGATTTTTACTCGCAAGAAAACATGTTTGATAGTGTTTTCTTCTATTAGCAACCTTTTTTTCATTGATGCAGAAGCTACTAGTAGGATTCATTCCGTAAAACAATAGAGAATGTAAGATTTTACTAAATAAAAATGTTTGAACTTGCAAAACAAAATTATTTTCTACTTGCAAAATTTTAGAACTTCGCATGAAAATTTAAAAAAAAAAGTACTTATTCAAACGGTTGAAACTTGGAACTAAAATTTCAACACTGAATTATCAAAAATCCGAAACAATTTAATAAAGATTCGAGACTTAAAAAGTAAATGTAAACTCACTAAAAGAGATTTGAAAATCTGAAAAGAAAAATAGAATAATAACTTCACTAGAGACACTGAAATAGAATCGTAAAACTTGAAAAATTTAAATCGCAAAACTTAAATCTATTGCAAAGAGCTTTATGTGAAACGTAAAAGTGCTAAGAACAAAATGCTAAAACTGATTAAACTTAGAAATACGTGGAACAAATCATTTACAACTATAAACTTTAAAAACTTAAACTCATTCAGAAAAGAACGGAAATGCAAAATTACAAAACAAAAGTGTTACGCTCTTGCAAAATATTAAAACTTAACACAAAAAAAAAAAAAATGTAAGAAAGTACAAAACACCAAAAGTTAAGAGTAGTATAAAAAACTTACTTAGATTCATCTAAAACATGACTCGGAAAAAGTAAAAGTAATATATACAAATTGAAAAAACTTATATTCACCTAATTAACATATCAAAATAGCAAGTACAAGACGTTAAAACAGAACGAAAATGTAAAAGTATGAAACGTAAAATTACAAAACCTAAATTCATCTGGTAAAAGTTAAGTAAAAAATGTAAAAGCACTAAGAGTGAAAACTACAAAACAGCATGAAAGCTAGAAATAAAAAATATACAACATTAGAACTTAAATTCATCCAGAAAAACTTAGAAGAAAAAATGTAAAAGTTCGGAAATTTTCAAAACAAAAGTATGATGCACTTGCAAAATGTTAAAACTTAATGCAAAAACGTAAAAAGTACTATGTACAAAATGTTAAAATTTAGATTTATCTACTAAAACAGTGATTGAAGATGTAAAATTACTAAGAGTAATATATTAAAACAACACGAAAACGTACAAAAAAAAAAAAATTATTTATCTGATATAACTTAGACTGAAGTGGTAAAATTACTAAGTACAAAGTGTTAAAACATCATAAAAATGTAAAAATATCAAGTATAAAGTAGCAAAACATAGATTTGTCTATAGAAATCTTGATCAAAAAAAAGTAAAAGTTCAAACAACAAAATCCTAAAACTCTGAAAAATTGAAAACACCCAGTACAAAAACAGCAAAACCTGTAAAATTGCTAAGTATATAAGGATGCAAAACTTAAATTTTTCCAGAAAAACTTAGAACGAAGTTGTAAAAGTACGGAACTTTTCAAAGTAAAAGTGTTATGCACTTACAAAATGTTAAAACTTAATGTAAAAATGTAAGAAATTCTTCGTCAAAAATATTAAAACTCTGACTTATCTACTAAAACTTAGAATGAAAATGTAATTGAATCAAATGTACTAAGTGTGAAATAGTAAAGTAACATGAAAATGTAAAAGTACTAAGTATATAGCGTAGTCATCAAATGAAACTTTGTACAAAAATGTCAAACTTAAGTACGAAACTTAAAAGACTTAGATCTGTCTGCAGAAATCTTGATCAAAAAACGCAAAAATTCGAACAACAAAATCCTAAAACTCCGAAAAATGTAAAAACACGCAGCACAAAAACAGCAAAACATAGATTTGTCTACTGAAATCTTAATCAAAAATGTAAAAGTTCAAACAGCAAAATCCTAAAACTCTGAAAAATTGAAAACACGCAGTACAAAAACAGCAAAACCTGTAAAATTGCTAAGTATAAGGCTGCAAAACTTAAATTTTTCCAGAAAAACATAGAACGAAGTTGTAAAAGTACGGAACTTTTCAAAGTAAAAGTGTTATGCACGTACAAAATGTTAAAACTTAAAATGAAAATGTAATTGAATCAAATGTACTAAGTATAAAATAGTAAAGCAGCATGAAATGTAAAAGTACTAAGTATATAGCGTAGTCATCAAGTGAAGCTTTGTATAAAAATGTCAAACTTAAGTACGAAACTTAAAAGACTTAGATCTGTCTGCAGAAATCTTGATAAAAAAAAACGTAAAAATTCAAACAACAAAATCCTAAAACTCTGAAAAAAGTAAAAACACGCAGTACAAAAACAGCAAAACATAGATTTGTCTATTGAAATCTTGATCAAAAAATGTAAAAGTTCTAACAACAAAATCTTAAAACTCTGAAAAATTAAAAACATGCAGTGCAAAACAACAAAACATGTACAAATGCTAAGTATAAAGCTGCGATACAAATGCTAAGTATAAAACTTAAATTCATCCAGAAAAACTTAGAACGAAAAATGTAAAAGTACGAAACTTTTCAAAACAAAAGTGTGATGCACTTGAAAAACATTAAAACTTAATGCGAAAATGTAAAAAGTACTACGCACAAAATGCTAAAATTTAGACTTATGTACTAAAACATTGGATGAAGATGTAAAATTACTAAGTAAAATATATTAAAGCAGCAAGAAAATGTTAAAGTACTAAGTACAAAAACGTAAATAAATTAAATTTATCTACTAAAACATAGACTGAAGTTGTAAAATTACTAAGTACAAACTGTTAAAATATCATAAAATTTGAAAATAGCAAGTATAAACCAACAAAACATAGATCTGTCCACTGAAATCTTGATCAAAAATGTAAAAGTTCTAACAACAAAATCCTAAAACTGATAAATTAAAAACACTCAGTACAAAACAACAAAACAAGTAAAAATGGTAAGTATAAAGCTGCAAAACTTAAACTCAATCAGAAAAACTTAGAATGATGATGTAAAAGCGCGAAACTTTTCAAAATAAAAGTGTTATACACTTGCAAAATGTTAAAACGTACTGCAAAAATCTTAAGAATTACTACGTACAAAATGTTAAAACTCTGATTTATCTACTAAAGCAACGCGAAAATGTAAAAGTACTAAGTATATAACGTATTCATCAAGTGAAATTTTGTACGAAAATGTAATCGTTTATGTACGAAACTTAAAAAACTTAGATTTATCTAAAAAAAAATCCCAACTAAAGTCGTAAAAAGTATGAAATGTTAAACATCATGAAGATGTAAACTTTCCAAAAATGCAAACATCAAAACAACTTAGATGTATCTAATAAAATTTAGAACGAGTAAAAGTGTCAAACTTAATAAAAGTACTAAGTAAAAAACAAAAAAAAAAAAAAAAAATAATATTCATCTACTAAAACACAGAAAAACTTAGAACGAAAAGGTAACAGAAAATTTTCAAAATAAACGTGTTATGCACTTGCAAAATGTTAAAACTTAAATTTATCTACTAAAAATCGGAACAAAGATGTAAAAATACTAAGTATAATACATTGTAGCAACACAAAAATTTAAGAGTACTAAATACAAAACGTAAGAAAAGTTAGAGTTATCTAACTAAAACTTAGACTGAAGTCGTAAAATTACCAAGTACGAAATGTTCAAGAATCATAAAAATGACTAAATAACAAGTATAATGTATCAAAAACATAGATTTCTCCATTGAAATCTTATAAAAAAAATGTAAAAGTTCTAAGGACAAAAATGCTAAAGAAGTGAAAAAATGAAGAATACGCAGTGCCACACAACAAAGCATGTACTAACTATAAAACTTCTAATCTTGAATTCATCCAAAGAACAAAAAACTTAGGAAAAAAAATATGTAAATCCAAACAAAAATTTTCAGAAATAAAACTGTTATTCACTTGCAAAGTGTTAAAACTTAATGCAAAAATATAAAAAGTACTGTGTATGAATCTTAAAACTTAGATTTATCAACGAAAACACGGAATGAAGATGTAAAAATATTAAGTATAATATATTAAAGGAACACTAAAATGTAAAAGCACTATGTACAAAGCATCAAAACTTAGATTCATCTAGTAAAACTTGGTACAAAAATGTAAAAGTACTAAGCATAGAACCTAATATACATTTATTTAGTAAAAAACAGAACGAAACTGTTAAAGTACTAAAGCCAACGCATCAAACAAGGATTAATCTATTAAAACAGTATAAAAGCACTACATACAAACTGCAAAAACTCTTAGAACTAAAATTTAAAAATGTAACAAATCATAAAATTTTAAAACTTAACTTCATCCAGAAAAACTTAGAACGGAAATGTAAAATTACTGAAGTTTACAAAACAAAAGTGATAGGCTTTTGCAAATTGTTAAAAGCAAAAACGTAAAAAGTACTAGATACAAAAAGTACGAAACATCAAAACTTGGAGTAGTATAATAACAAAACTGCAACTTTGATTCATCAAATAGGACTTAACTCTAAAATTGTGAAAGAAATGTGAAAACTGATATTCACCTTTTAAAATGTAAAAATATTAAGTACACGATGTTAAAACAGAACAAAAATGTAAAGGTACGAAATGTAAAACTCCAAAAAGTTAAATTCCTCTACTAAAAAAATGGTTTGAAAAGTAAAAGTACTACGTACATCAACTAAAAACAGCATAAAAATTTAAAAATAGCAAGTACAACACGTTAAAACAGCACGAAAATCTAAAAGTACTAAGTACAATGCATCAAAACTTACGTTGATCCAGAAAAGCTTGAAACGAAAGATGTAAAAGTACGGACATTTTCAAAATAAAGGTGATATGCATTTGCAAAATGTTAAAACTTAATGTAAAAACGTAAAAAGTACCATATACAAAATGTTAACACTTAGATTTATCTACTAAAACCTAGAATGAAGATATAAAAATTCTAAGTATAATATACTAAAGAAACACAAAATTATAAAAGTGCAAAATACTAGAACTATCTATTAAAACTTCAAAACATAGATTCAGCATCAAAATATATAATCTGTTTACAAAAACCTTAATCAGAAATGTAAGAGTTCGAAGAACAAAGTGCTAAAACTTAAAAAAGTAAATAAACGCAGTACAAAACAATAAAGAATGAAAGAGTACCAACTATAAAGCTTTAAAACCTAATTTCATCCAGAAAAATTTAGAACAAAAATGTAAAGCTACGGAAATTTTCAAAATAAAAGTTTTATGCACCTGCAAAACTTAAATTCATCTACTAAAAATTCGGTTAAAAAAGTAAAAGTACTACTAAGAACAAAAAACTAAAAACAGCATGAAAATCTAAAAGTACTAAGTACAAAACATCAAAACTTAAATTGATCCAGAAAAACTTAGAATAAAAACGTAATTGTACAGTTATTTTAAAAATAAGAGTATTATGCATTAGCAAAGCGCTGAAACGTAAGGCAAAAATGTGTAGAATGAAGATGTAAAAATACCAAGTATAATATATTAAAGCCACACAAAAATATAAAAGTACTAAATACAAAACGTAAAAAATGAAGATTTATCTACTAAAACTTAGACTGATCCCACAAAACTACTGAGTACGAAATGTTAAAACACCATGAAAATTTATAAATAACATGTATAAAGTTTCAAAACATAAATTTATCTACTGAAATCTTGATCAAAAATGATAATGTTCTGAGAATAAAATTATTAAATCTGGGAAAAATTAAAAATACGTAGTACAACACAACAAAACATGTAAAAAAAACTACTTTACGCTTAAAGGAAAACTACTTTAATTTTAAAGTCACAATTGGATTCATTCTTCTCGCGAGCAGAGAAGTGGCTGTTAACCGACAATGAAGAGAGCCCTAACCAAGCACTGGTTCCCCAACTATAAATTTTCCTAGACAGAAAAGTGTACACAGTCGGGAAAATAAGTAGTTGGGGAACCAGTGTTCGGTTAGGGTTCTTTCATTGTCGGTTAACATTCACTTCTCTGTTCTCGAGAAGAATAAGTCCAATTGTGACTTTAAGATTAAAGCAGTTTTGATTTAAGCTTTTTTTTACCTGCTTTATTGTGTTGTACTACGTATTTTTAATTTTTTCCAGATTTAATAATTTTTTTCTCAGAACATTATCATTTTTGATCAAGATTTCAGTAGATAAATTTATGTTTTGAAACTTTATACATGTTATTTATAAATTTTCATGGTGTTTTAACATTTCGTACTCAGTAGTTTTGTGGGATCAGTCTAAGTTTTAGTAGATAAATCTTCATTTTTTACGTTTTGTATTTAGTACTTTTATATTTTTGTGTGGCTTTAATATATTATACTTGGTATTTTTACATCTTCATTCTACACATTTTTGCCTTACGTTTCAGCGCTTTGCTAATGCATAATACTCTTATTTTTAAAATAACTGTACAATTACGTTTTTATTCTAAGTTTTTCTGGATCAATTTAAGTTTTGATGTTTTGTACTTAGTACTTTTAGATTTTCATGCTGTTTTTAGTTTTTTGTTCTTAGTAGTACTTTTACTTTTTTAACCGAATTTTTAGTAGATGAATTTAAGTTTTGCAAGTGTCACTAAACGTCACGCTCAACATACTCCCCTACACCCCTTTGTCACATGTCGCGCTATATTACATTAGCATAAAATGAGTTTAATTTGCTGATTTTAATTCTTCTTATAGAAATCAAAATGTACGATGTCACTTTTTTTTACCCCTCCCCTTGTCACAAACTGTCACACTTTCTTGAACCCCCCTTACCCTCGAAGCGTGACATCACATATGGACGACCCCTTTCATGAAATACCTAGCTATTCTATGAAATAACTGAATACACTTTAACGGTACACTTTAACGGAATTATACACTTTAACGGTAACTCATATATATAAACATATTAAAATAGGCAATATAACTCAAAACCCAGAGTTTTGGTGAGTAATTAACCCTCGTCAGAACTCCCCCTTGAATGTTTCAAAGTTGACAAGGCGGTCACTATTTATGGTCTTAATATTGCTTTGCAACTTTTGTGTCAAAATGAATAGATGTATTTAAAGCTAACTTTATTTGAGTTAAAAGAAGAGGTGAACGCCTTTTCTGCAATGCAGTTTTTTGAAATGTAGTTAACAGTCAGTGGCGTCGCTAGCATAGGTGTCATCCCCCCCCCCCCCCAAAAAAAAAAAATCATGTCAGGGTGAAACATGCATTTTAATGTGATATATTTGAAAAAAAAAAAGAAAGAAGGGAAAAAACATACCATTTATATTTTGGGCTAATTTTTAAAGCCTTTGTTGACAGCAATGGTGTGTTTAGCGGTAAAAAACCACTTTTAATGTATTTTTGTAAGGAAACACTGCTCAGTTAAAAATAGAAAAGAAAATGATAGAAAAAAATCTAGTTTAAGGTACATGTTTCATTATATAGCTTTTAAAGGTTTATTGTTTCCACCGTCGGGTCGTGACCGGGTGTCACCCCGTACGAGTGACACCCGGGGCGGGCCGACCCCCACCGCCCCCACTTAGCTACGCCACTGAGCGCTCATTCCAAACTTCGGCGCATCGATTCGAAGGATCTGCCGCTACAGAACCGGCCTAGACGTCATCTCTTCGAAAGAGTAGATTCCAAAACCTTCGTTCAAAGGCGTAGGGGAGAAGATTCAATCGCAGGGGGAAAAAGGGATTTCTTGTCAAACTGGTGTAGCATTTGCATCTGTTATTTTTAGTAAATAGGGGTCGCCAATTTCAGTTTAGTGATGCAAAAAAGGGAAATTATAACTTATGCATTCTTAACAAATATAAATAGTAAGTAAATTGAAAAAAAAAACAGTAAAAAATAAGAGTTTTATTAGAAATACTAATTTTTATGTAAAAATGAAAAGTAAAACAAAAATTCATAATATTTTTTGAGGGAAAAAATATCAATTTTCCAGTAAGAGAGGGGAGGGAAAGAAGAGAGAAAACGGGAGGTTCTTTTTGCGAAAGCTCTCCCCAGCTTCGGGGGAGGGGGAGCGAGGGCCATGCGGTTTCCTTCGTTAATATGCCCTTCTTCAGAGGACCCACATCTAAGTCACTTCAAAAGTTGATTTATTACCCCCTCCCCTTCTTATATACTAATCTCATATACTAATTGAAATACCACTTCAATTTTATTTAATGAAACTTTTAAAATCTTTCCATTTGCATCTGTTATCTTTTTTAAAGTTAAAACTAAGAAATATTTCTTTTGTGCAAACCCTAAATAAAGCCTAACGCAAATAGGGGGAAGACAATTTTTCGCTTCCGCATGCTATGCATTGACAGAGCGCACATTTGCGTGACATGCATTGACAAGGCACACATTTGCGTGATACACATTGACAGGGCGCACATTTGCGTAATATACATTGCCAGGATAGGATGTCTACAGGTGACGAAAGTCCCGAAAAAGTTACGAATTCGGAAATCGGTTACGAAAAGTCACGAAAACTAAGAATAGATCGCGAAAATTTTCCATCCAACGGGACCGATCCCCTCAGAAGGCATCGGATATCCGGTATTCGACAGATTTTTAAATTTTCGGAATGTAATCCGGCTACTGCATGAAATATCCGGTTATCCAGGTTGCATAATTTTATTATTAAAATTAATGAATCTGTTATGAAATTTTTTTTATAAATTACAAACTCAGTATATGTTTTTATGTCTATAGAGTACATGTGCATAGAATTTTCTAGTTTCAAACATCGGGGACATCCGATCTCCGGCAAAATCTATATCCGATGTGTCACCGATCGTTCACGATAAAGGGCGGAAAACGTCATGAAACTTCAGTTTGAAAATCTGTAGACAACCTGCAGGGGTGTCCCCCAGGAAGGAGTTCATTGCGCATACTGCATCATTGAGATTTGGAAAGGGGGCGGTTCGTTTCATAGGGCTTTGGCCGGGGGTGTCGGCTTTGGGGCCCTTGATCGACTTTTCGGCCGATTTAGGGAATGTGCTACCTCTCGGCTATTTTAAAATTAAAAATATGATTAAACATTAATTATAATTAGAAAAAGATATTCATGAAAAGAATTAACGATGTTAGTTGCTTTTTTGACTCAAAACCTAAGACTTAACAACAGTGCATAATTTAAACAAAATTATGCGTTAAAAAAGGGTATCTTTTCTAAAAACAACCTACTTTTTGTTTAATTATGGAATTTTCTACCGTATGAATACGTAAATATATCTTCACATTATTCATTAATATAACTTTTCAACTTCTTTTTTAGATTAAAAAATCAGACACATGGAAATTTAGTGATTTCGGGCTTTAAAGATATTTCTAAATTAAAAAATACCAAAAATATGCATAAATTGAAACCATAATTAGTAATAGCATATTCATAAAAGTAATTAGTCTCTTAAATAGGTTTTGATTGATACACATTGATATGTAACTTCAATTTATGAAAAAACAAAAATAAACTTAGTGCCTCAAAGTATTTATTTAATTTATATATTTGGGCAAATCAGAATTAATTAATTGATCAAAAATAATTCTCAATATGTCTCAAAAACACCATTAAAGAAGGGCAAATACAACGTCCCTGTTCCTGTAAAATGCGTTTTCATATTTCGGCGACTCAACGAACCAATATCCGACAGTCCGAACGACTTCGATGGCACAAGTTTGGATTTTGCATTGCGCCATCTAGTGAGGGTTTGGGAACTACAATCGAATCGATGTGCGCTCACTTGGAATTAGGGCTTGCAGTCCAGAAACTTCATTTATTCCAACATTTATTCCTTGGTTCATTTTCCGAATGAATTTCAGAATAAATATTAACTTGACAGTTAAAACTACTTAACCTACTTTCTACTTTTTTATTTTTCAATCTTAATTTAATTACTTAACTTACTTTTGACTTTTTTTTTTTTTTTTTAACGATATGTTTACGATATATTAAGCCTTTCATACTTTTCTTCCTTTTTTTTTTTCTACTTTTATGGGAAAGCAGTCTAAAAAAGGGAAAAAAGTATGAAAGAAGGATAAATGTATCGTGAAAATATCGTTAAAAAAAGTTCAAAAATAAGTTAAGTAATTAAATAAAAGTTGAAAAATAAAAAAAATAGAAAGTATAGGGTTTTGAGATGGGGAAAAATGTGTCTGTCTGTCTGTCTTCCCCTAATAACCTTTGATAGAATTGTCATTGTTCAATTCGAAAGATTTTTCTCTTTTTTTGTTGCATTTTCGAATGCAACAAATAACGATTGTTTGATTGTGATCTCGGCGCGGACATCTCATTTCCCTATTTTATTTTTCTATTTGAACAGTTCAAAAAAACTTAATATTAGAGCCTACGGGGAGAAATCAAGCAAATTATGCGAACTCTTCGCATAAGATACAAGTTCTTTTCAACAAGCTTATGGGAAGAAGCTCTCGTTGGGAAACATTTTTTGATTTGAACAATTTTTGTTCATTTTGAACAGTTCAAAAAAAAAAAAAAAAAGCATTAGCGCTACGGGGAAATTTGAATCCTATATAAATCCTGATCAAACAGACAGATTTGCTTGGAACAAACTTTATCGGAAGGAGCATATGACGTAGAACATGTACAGATACGAAGTTCATCTAGAGCTAAACGAGCCTATTTTCCCATGAAATGTTTTGATCTGGATTTTTAACCAGATTTTTGAATGAGTGCACGAATAAATTAGTGAAACAATGAATGAATGACTGAGAGAAAGAAAAATGAATGAGTGAAAGAATGAACGATTGAAAGAAGGAATGACTAAACGAGTGAATGAATAAGTATTAACCGTTGAAAAAGGTATATTTTTTAAGGTAATAAAGAACTAATGCTAAATGAGAAACAGAGACATAGCTAGATAAAAAATTTGGTGTTCGTATATACGGAAAAGTAAGCTCGTATAGTTCCAGACGGAACTTCCTGTTACTCGAGCATATTAGGACTAAGCGTAAAAAACACTTGTGAAAAAGAATCTCAATATTTGTCTCCTGATTATTATTTATTTATTTTTTACAATAGCAAGTAAAAAGCTTCACAAATCTTTAACATCCATTTACAGTCGAAAATAACTGTTTACATCATTTTAAATGAGCATTAAAACTTAATACTGTATGAGCATCAAAACTGAGCATCTGAGAGTTGACTGTATGAGCATCAAAACTTAAACAAGTTCCCAAGCACCATTAGCCTCATTATAATAGTAGGTTTCTATCGCTTCTCTGGCGATTTTAGGGTGCTTAACGTAATAAGCGGCATCTTTAGTGCTAGAAGTAGAAGGGAAATCAGCACGATCATTGGGTTGAGGCATTTCGTTGGGAGCAGCAGCTCCACCAGCAGCAAGAATCTTCATTTTATATGCTTCCTCTTTCTTCATTTTATCTTCTTCGTCTTTCTTCATTTTATCTACTTCGTCTTTCTTCATTTTATCTGTTTCGTCTTTCTTCATTTTATCTGCTTCGTCTTTCTTCATTTTATCTGCTTCGTCTTCCTTCATTTTATCTGCTTCATCTTCCTTCATTTTATTTGATTTGTCTTTGCCTGCTTTAAAGCTTCCAGTAGTATCTGTCATCTTTTCTGTTAAATTTGCGCTAGAAAATGAAAGTAAACCAGTTAGAGTGAGTATAAAACTTTAACCGTTTCAGACGTGGTGTCCGATATACCGGCTACCAACTTGAATACGAGGTGTGACAATCAAGTAACGAGACGGGTGTCATAAATGTGATTTATTACAAGCAAAGTTACAAATTACTTTAATTCCCTTCCTTATCTATGCACCGCTTCATACATGTCTTCCATTGTTCATAGCAATGCTGTAGGTCCATCAACTGTCACCCTGCACAACAACTCTGCCGTTTTTGCTTTTATCTCTTCCACGGACTGAAAATACATTCGTCCAATGCTCTTTTCACAACAGATAGAAATCACAGGGAGCAAGGTCTGGAGGATGGTCAAGCACAGGAATGCGCTTGTTCGCTAAAAACTACTTCACAGAGAGAGGTTTTTCGGTACCACTTTTGCACAAACCTTTGTCATGTTTAAATTGTCATGTAAAATTTGTTTAACTGTCCTTCTGTTAATGTTCACCATGTCTGCGATCGTCCGAATGCTCAGGCGTCTGTCTTTCAATAATTTTCTGAACATTTTCATTAGCTCTTGAACTCACAAATCGAACTGGTCGTTCATCATCTTCATCCTCCTCCCTCCATCTGAAAATCATCTGTGTCATTCGAAAACTCGTGCACGTGACAAAGTATCATCACCAAACACCTCTTCTAAAATTTTAAAGCATTCCGTCGGTAATTTTTCTAATTTCACAAGAAATTTGATGTTAATGCGCTGCTCAATTTTTATGTTAACCATGTTTGCGGCACTACTGCAGAACAACGTCTCTTCATGAAAGGCTCAAAAGTACGCTAAAACAGATTGAATAATGAAACAAACGGTGAATGCTCATTAAGGTTCAAGGTCGACGACACATCAATAGCAAGGAACAGTTCATAAATGATGTCACACTTTTTATCAATATAATTGACCCACCTCCCCCTCCTTTGTCACGAAATAACACATTTCAAAACATGCCCCCCCTACCACCATGATACCCCCCGTGAGTACCCCTGGTGATGTCACACTTCATGTTACCCATTCCCGTCCCCTTGTCACACTTTGTCGAGTCCCCTCCCCCTCGAAGATTGACATCATTTATGAATGCGGCGAATTTGACCCCCCAATCTTGATCGCAAGAGCCTACGCAACAAGAGGTGCGCAGTCTCGATACTTTATTGTCACTCCTCGTAGGTGTAGCATGTATAACATCAAGCTATTGTCATAAAATTTATTTTAATTTTACTCCTTTAGTGTTATATGCATGACTAGTCTACCCGTGCGAAATTCCGCACTAATTTTTGATAAAAGACATTATGAAGAAGAATAGAAAAAGTAAACGTTTTTTGGTACAAACGAAGACATGCAATTGAACACAAGATTGATGGCTGTTACAATTTTTCCCACTGTTATTTAGATATTCAAAATAATAAAATAACCACAATTATAATGATAATTATTCCTATTATTAGTATACCCAGCATTAAAATACAAAAACGAAGCAGTTCCATTAGTTAAAATATAGTTACTGTTGGACACATTCACAATATAAATAAATGTGTAGAGTCTAACGATTGAATAAGTTTAACACACAAATGCAGCTAAAACTGTCCAATTTTCTACACAATAAAAACATAAGAGTTTCTTGTTTGTTTACTTGATAACAGATGGCGCCAGCATACACAACACCAATTTGGCATTCATTAAAGGAGCTCTTCCTAGATTATTTTAAATCTCAAATTTAAGAGAAGCAGCACATTTTTAGACCGTGGCTCTATTTTTCGATATTAGCCGGCACGATACGCTTTAAAATGAGAGTTAAATCATGGAACTTGATAAAAGAATAAGGAAGATATCACGGAGTGACAGAAAACAGGCTAGAGAAATAATATATATAGATATGTGTTCATATTTTTCAAAAAGAAGTTAATGACAATTTCAAGAAGAGAAAAATAGTATTTATTTGCTTTAATTATTCAATCTCATCTGACGAACGAAAAATTGAGTATACTATAAACGCTTATATTTTTAAAAAATATTGTAACTTAAATGACATTTTTAGTATAAATTTCAAATAGATATAGTATTAGGATTTAATACAAGCAAAAACCTTTTAATTTGAACCTATTTTTTTACACAAAGTTTAAATACTATGCTTCGTGTTTACTATATCGGACAAATCTTAACTTAATTTTCATTGCAAACACTTGAAATTTTGTGTGATTGATATTGGATACGTTACAAATCTGTACCTTACAAGAAAAAAAAAATAATAATAATAACGCGCTTTTTTCAAAATTCTGTATGAAAGGTTTAACTTAAATAAACCCAAAAGTCGCAAGCAGGAATCTTCCCAGAAATTAGAAATAAATGAATAATAGTAACTATGAACAAATAAAGGCTCTTACGCTTTATAGAAGTTATACTTCATATACTGTCGGCCCCGTTTAAAGGAATACCGTCGGGTCCAGCATATTTTATTCGATTAGGCGGGGTATTCGATTATGCGGGGAAACTTTCTTTACCTTACAGAACTGATAATATTGCCTCGAAACGTAATAATAGATCAGTATATCGAATTGAAAGAAGTTATTAATTTTAGGGTTTAAAAGTTTTTTTTAATAAAATAAATAAAATCGAAATAATTAAATACATTATTATGTATATTTAAGTACAAATTAAAATGATGAAAAGTAAGGTGTTGTTGAAAGATCAACTCGAAAATTCAAAGATTGTTCTTATTTATTTATTTATTTTTAAAATTTAATCAATTTTTTTACCAAAAATATTTCAAAAGCAAACCAGTATTATTGGATTATCCGAGGAAATTATTCAATTAAACGGGGATCTTTAACATTGCGTCATGGGGAAATATTCGGTTCCGGAAGGTTTTATTCTTATAAGCGGGGTATTCCTTTATCCGTTACCCGATTAAGCGGGGCTGACAGTTTATTCCTAATGTTTTTGACCGCTCAATGCAAAGCATCAAAATGTTAGTTTTTAACTAAAGTTCGTAAACAATGGGAAAAAAAAAAAACATATCCAGTCGTCTGATTTAATCTTAGCTTTACAAATGCATTGCTTGGCATTACATCGCAATCAATATAAAACAAATGTTCGTAGTGTTAAAAAAATTGCAGATAAAATTCAATGGCCATAAAACAAGCTTGTAGTCAATTGCAGTGAAACAATTGTTGGCAAGCTTTTGTCGTAGGCGGAAAAACCAAGGAGAAACCTGGCAAAAACTAACACGGGAAAAATATTTTTTTTACACCCAAAGTGGCAAAAAGACAAAAATAGGATTTTTTTCCCCTGGTTAAAAGTAAATTGAATCATCAGAGGAAAAAAATTTTAATTTCAAATCAATGTAATTCATGTTTAATTTGAACATTAAGTTAAACGAGTAAAATTTATTCATCATAATGTTAGAAATGTGCATTTTATAAAACAATACGTAATTTTATAGCAAATTAAGTGTTCGCCCTCTCAGGTGGAGAAACCGGACGTCAAAATTATCAATGTGCCAATGAATGGCATCCGCCGAGAGTGGTGCTACTTAAAAGAATGGATGCCAGTTTATGGGGAATGCACTAGGTCTGCAAAAGTTAGTGACCATACGCAGACCCATTAGAAAAAAAATAACAAAATTAAAAATGAAACTATGTACACAATTTATAGAAAATAAATAAATAAATAGAAAATTAAATGAATTGTTCATTATGTTTATTTCCAGTTACTTTTCCACTTTCTATGGAGCAATTTCAAAATGGGGTGCAATACTTGGGGTTGGGTAGGTTATTGTGCTTTTATAACTGCTATAATGGTGTAGGCTTTTGACAATGTCATTCGTGAATTGCAGTATTTGAACAGTAAAGACACAGAAAAAGGAAAGTGATAAACGTAACTGTTTCCAAAAGTAGTTAATTTTAACTACTTTCTGAATTTGTAACATAAACTTTCATTAAATTGTTGTTTTAATTATAGCATTCATTAATGTTCAGCATTTCCTGCCTCGATTTCTGTTTTCTCCCTCATTTCCAGTTCTTAAATTTTTAATTCATCAGTTTCCATGTCAAAAAAGATTGCTTACACTCAGGGCCCGACTTAGCCTATTAGGGCCCGGGGTAAAAACTTATTTGGGGGCCTCCTCTGCTTCACTACTTCAGTAATGAAGGACATAACTTAATGGAAGTATTTAAATTTTCACCTCATCACAGATAATACAACAAGAAAATTGCCAAGAAGCTAAAATAGCTATAAAGTAAAATGGTCGAACGAAACATCGTTTTGTCCATTTTATTGATTTTCTGACAATTCTATGGGTGCATCTGAAAACTCCGAGCGCCGGTCGACCGGTCGAGAACGTGACGTCACGATATTTCTCTGGTCGATTCGAAAACGACCAGAGTTTTCAGACACACTCGCGGTCGATGCGGTCAGTTTTTGTTTGCAAAAGGAAGTTAAATTCTTATGTAGAAATTGCGGCATTTAAATCAGATTTAAGAGCGATGTATTACTGGAATTAAGTTTTTTTTTTTGAAGAAGAAGAAAAAGAAACAAAACGAAACACACACATACAGATCGTTGTTATTTTGATTTTGAATAACCGATGAGAGGCCGCAATGAAAGTTATTATTCTGCATCGTCGTACGTATTTATGAATGATATTGTGATTTTACATAAAGCTACCAAAAAAAAAAAGTATATATTTAAAAAAAATCGGAAGTATTAAGCACACAGCTTTTCGTTATAAGTGAATATGTTTTACAGAAAACAAATTTTGGGAAAAGCTTCAAAAACAGTAATTTTATTTAATGTGTTAACTATTAATCTTTTTATGGATATTATTACCGCATTGATACATTTATAAACGAAAAACGTTCATATGATGACAAATAACAAGCAGGTGATAGAAATTATCATAACATATTCTTTGTACATTATGAAAGAAAATGAAGTAAACTTTTTTAAAGCTTGTATTTTGCAACATAAAAATGGTAAATAAATCTTTTGCGATATTTCAAATACATTCGATCTATTAATAGTACGATTTACGGGAGGAGCCAAGAGGGGGTTCTCCCCCCCCCCCCCTGAAATGAATTGGCAGAGGTTTTTTTTATACGAACATGTAAATGGCATGACACAAGTAAAATATATTTTCTATGGCATGAGACAAATAAAATATATTTTCTATGCAATGGTGCACATTCTTCTTTCAAAAAAGCCAGAGCCCCCAAAGAACAATGATCCCCTCCCCCAAAAAAGGCTAAAACATTCTGAAAGTACACTCCTAAAAATTTCAATAACACAACCTGTGCCATAACCCCTTTAAAAATTGTAAAGATGGGGTAAGCTAATATTTTAAATGGTTCATCCCAATTTTTAATTTTAAAAGTTTTTAGCCTAATAAAATGATATGGAAGCCTTTCTTAACAAATTATGTAATGTTTTTCATAGATAGTGGTTAGTGTTACTGCAGGGGCAGGGTTACCCTGATAGGCAAATAACTGATGCATTTTTGGCAAATTGTACCGTTGTGATTTAGTTCAGTGGGAATAAAATGAGGTATAGTCATACGGGTTATGACACCCCCTCCCCCTGATTTTGAATAAAGATGGCATGAAACTTCAATTTCGAAAATATTGCAGACCCTCTCCCTCCACTTCAGCTTGCATACTACAATTCTAGGGTAGTAATGCTAATTTTTTTTTCAATTACAAATTTCTGGACAAAGAAAGAGGAGGGGAGGACTGGACGACCTGTCATCAGTAGCCGGATCCACCTGGATTCTCAATTCTAGTCTGACCTCTACTGTACAATAGTAAAATAATTGACAAACTTTAGAGCCTGATGATTAGTGATTATGTTTCTTTTCATTATTGGTAGGAGTGCGGGGATGCTTTGTTGTAATTTTAAAACAAGTTAGAGGACGCTTGTGTTAAAATCAAAATGGAGAGGGACGCCATCCCCCCTTGACTACGCTACTGACTGTTACTAGGTTTTAAGCTAGTATATAACAACACAAGTGCCCTCAATGTTTTTCTTTTTTTTGCTTTTGCAATAGTAAGCGTTCCCCGATTTTTTTCTCCTGGCTGCACCACAGCCATCAACATTTCCTGTTAAAACAGAATCTTACTGCACATTATTTGTATTTGTCGCACATGTTCATTTCTGAAATATTTTACTATAATTATGCTGTAAATATTTACAGAAATTATTTTCAAGAGGGGGGGGGGGTAGCATTTGTGTGCTATTTAAAAGACTACTGATTTGGCTATTGTAAAAAAAAGGTAAAGTACAGCTGTTTTATGTATAATATCAACTAATATTCACTTCTATGTAACAGGAAGTGAATAATTCTTGTTAGGCATCAGTCAGAAACTTTATGGTTCATTTAAGACTAACTTGTAACAAGCAATTAGTAGTACAATGTATTTTCTCCAGCTTTCAATTTTAAATGAATAAATCTTTCTTCATAGGTTCTGGAATTATATATTTATTTCTACTTTAGCTTTTCTATTATGATTGATGAAAACATGTTTATATTACAACTGCATTTTGTCTTTCTAACTGAGCACTTGAGCCCTAGATAACTGTTAAATTTTACAGAAATTGAAAAAATATATTCTTACAACCAGATTTATAGAAATACAAAAGAAATCAACAGTTTCTAGGACCAAGGAGGGAGGAGGTTGTGCTTGTCAGTTTATAATAACTGCTTGGGGGAAAACTATTACTAATATCTACAAATCTACTGACATAGAAACTTCCTTATTTTCAAGATTAGCCTGAATTAGATTTGCTTAAAACAATGATCCATGATTCAATTTAAAAGTTACAAAATGATGAAAAATATTAATGATCTTTATGTTTGAGTAAATACTCTATTTAAAGTCATCATTCATAATCCTGCTTAGAACTTATGTTTTAAATCATTTAACATTGTGGGGTATTTCCCCTAATGAATTATAATAAAAAGTGATTTAAAGAATGTACTTTTTTGCATTATTTTATAAAGCATATAAATTATCATTGTTGAGATATCTAAAACCAAAAAGGGCTGACAATAACAAAAATGAAAACTTGAAGATGCAAATGATAGGATGTATTTTGCGGCAAAACATGTTATGCTGGATGCAGCTATCAAGTAGACTTAGCATGTATGAATAAAAGTGCCTATATTTTTTGAATTTTTACTCATTTTACTCAAAATCATTTCTTTGCATTCCTTTACTTCTTGCTGCATCATTTCAATTAGGCAAAGCATTTTTTAAAAATAAATTTCTAAAAAATTCATTGAAAAATTTAATACTTTATTACAACATTTATAAAAAAAACTTTTTATGATTTGTGGAACAATGGAACGTGTTTTTTTCTGTCATTGTTGAACAATGATAACTCATATTCGTGCTTTAATGTACTGTCATGGTCATAGTAGTTCCTGCATTGGGTACCTTCACACCAAAAGTGACAAAGATAATATTCCCGTCTTTTCTTAGCTGCTCAAGAGCGGGGCATATTTTTGCCTTCAAAAATATGCTCTGCATTTGCACAGATGGGAAAAGACAGGCGTTTTGTCGCCTTTGGTGTGAAGGCACCCTTAGATATAGGCTTTATGCATTACAGATACTGTTTTTATGCGTTGACTTTTCAAACTCCTGTTATGTTCATTAGTGGTCACTGATAAATGTCAAAAGTACTTATGGCATATTTGTGGTATAGCTCAATGCCCGGCCATCATGATGGAAGCCAGTTTTTAATCCAAATTAGTTTTTTATAGGCCCATCATATATATATATTTTTTTTTTTTTTGGGGGGGGGGAGAGATGTGTACATAATTAATGCATATTATAGGTAAAAAATTACAATATACAGAAGCACATGCATAAATACATTGTATTTTTGAGAATCAGGAAGGGGGCAATTGTACAAATAATGGCTTATTGACCAAATAATGGACCTGTTTTTCTACCAATTTGAACATAAGCTTGTTTGCTAATAGAGAAATATGTTATTGAATGCTTTTTGAAA
Source organism: Octonoba sinensis (assembly GCA_038502835.1). Lineage (NCBI taxonomy): Eukaryota > Metazoa > Arthropoda > Arachnida > Araneae > Uloboridae > Octonoba > Octonoba sinensis. The sequence continues at coordinate 31,376,004 of CM076598.1, forward strand.
ATCAATATAAACATGTACACACTTTTTGTTATCTAAAGCCATGATAACCTTGTCATATTCTACAGGACCTACTCTTCCTAAAATGATACTGCAAACCATTCAACAGACCACTATTTGTCTCCAGAAAATTCATAAACTGCGTTTTTGTCAGAATTTCAAAAATTTAAAAAACCACTGAAGTTAGGCTTACAGGGATATAATTTCTTGCCTTAGCTTCAGACCCCTTTTTCTTGAAGAGTGGCGTTATGTTACACAGCTTATAATCCCCTGGCACAATCCCCAAGTTAAAAGAATAGAGATTGAAATTTTTAAGATATCATCCACTAATTCCTCTACACATTCTACTAAAATTTTTAGATAAATATTATGAGTTCCTGAAGCCTTATTTGCTCTAATCTTTTTCAACTAAAATAAAACATCCTCCCTTGAAAATACAAAATCCTCAAGCTAAATGTTTGCTGGCGTATCAGTTATGTTAGCTGTTCAAATTCAGTTTCTGCTAAATATGCTGGGGAAAAAATTATTTGGAGTATTAGCTATTTTCCCATCATTTTGAATTAAGTTCCGGTTCTTATCCACCAGTAAGCGTACTTGACCTTTCAAGCTTCCCCTGGGGCCGCCTCAGATGTGGGAGCCCGGGGCAGCTGTCCGGTATACCCCTGCCTTATCACCTCTTCAGACCTCAGAACTAAGCACAAACAATTTTGACGCACTTTTTTGGTTCTCTGATTTAAAAAATGATTACAAAACAAAATAACTAAAAAAATTTTTTTTTAATTTTAATTAATAATTAGTTTAAATAATAATTAATGTCCAATTCCCATGTTTTCCATGTTTAAAACGAACGAAGTAAACTATCTGTTGATTAATTTCAAAAACAATTGGGTGTTTTAGTTTTCAAATTGCACAAACAGTAGTTAAAAACAGTATTTTAAAATGTACCCAATTGGGTACACTTGGAATGAAGAGGTTAATCAGGCCCTGCTTAAACTGTGTTACCATATGATCTTAATATTAATATTTTTACTACTGAAATCTGAAAAAAGCTAGTTTAAAACTGTCCACAGTAGCCCCAACAACACGTGTCCATACTAGCCCCATGGTGGTGTCAATTATAACATATCGCGTAACACTGGTAAATTTAAGGCTTGCGAAACAAAAGCAAGTATCAAAACATGTAGTAATTATATTCATTTGTAAAATACTGTCCACTTTCGTTTGAATTTTTTAACCAAGGTAATCAATGTTGTAAATATATCGAAAAGTCAATCTCTCATCGATAGTTTTTAATGTAGCGTTTCCGAGCGGTTTTGTGGGTTCAAATTTGCTGCGTATCCATATTGGGATGGTTTCCTGACTTCGAAGTGAAATGAAATGAGTCGATGTAAGTCTTTTATTGACCAACTTCTAATGGGACACAATACAAATACTTAAAACATACACACGAAAATTATTAACAGCATCTTTCGAGTCTCCACTTCTCATGGAAGCACTCATGGAAGGCTGCTCTTCAGTCAGAGTTTCAAATCTTCGAAACCAATGTTAACCTACGGGAAAAGTTGGACTAAGTTTTAGAAAGTTCCTTTGAAGTTTTCGAGTCCAGAATTTTTTTGAGTATTTTTCAAGCCTATATCTCGGTCTTGTAGTTTTTACTTTTCTAAAATATCACTTACCGTATTTTTAAAAAATCGTTAAAAAATGAATTTTGGAAAAAACGTGGTACTGTTAGACGTTTCGCTCTATAAAATATTTTCAAAGCATGTTACCGAAATTTTAAAAACAACAAGACCAGCAAAACATTTCCAGCTTTCTTTTGACCTTTTGTTTGAAATAATACGAATATTTTTTAAGACAAAAAAATCCGTCCAAAGTTTGAAAATATTTCCAAAAAAAGCTCGAAATTCCTATAAGCCACGCCTCCCACCGCTTCCCATGCAAGGGGGCATGATTTACGAGGTCGATTAGCTTAATGACTCTCACTCCGGGAAGCGTTGCTGTTTCGGATTCGGACAATGGGGAAAGTGTAGTCCCCCTCTTCAGATCCTTATTAGACCACATAGTAACTAGACGAGCCCTTCTATTCACTCGCCATTGTTAGTTCCTAAGCAGGAATAGTGGGGACCAGTTTGACTGACAGGGGTCGGAGATCAAAGCTTTTCGCCGTCCCATACCACGTGGGTAAGTCTTCTCAATTTCTGAACTTGCTTCTGATCTGTAAAAGAGCTGAGATTGCTTTCAGGCAAACGATCAAAACACATTCTGTGCACAAAAGCACTAACCTGGTTTATTAAACATAATAGCAATATTAACAATGAAAAGCGTAAATTTTAATTTTATTTTTAAATCGTTGGAGTATCGTATTCTTGATTATGAAGAACAAGAAAGTCATATATATAAATTAACTAAAGCAATTGTTGAGAAATACTTAAAAATATGACTACACCATTTCTAAAATAATATCAAAGAATACCAAAAATGCGTAACAAATACACAAAATTAATTTTATTTAAAAATCAAGAGCAATTTTCAATAGAAATTAAACTATTTTTTCCAGTAGTTAAATTCCATTCTGCTTTATTAATAATGCCCGCCCCCTAAATAATAAATGCAACGTTGAAATTAACATTTCAATAATATTAAATCTTAAAAGACATGAACGATGCTTGAAATATACTCGCAGAAAGGCCGAACGTTCGTCGCATCACCAAGTATACATATGTCTGTGTTCGCTCCAGTTTATTTTTTATTCTCTACTTTTAATAATGTAAGTAAAATTGTTAAATTTTCAGAATTATGTTTAAAATGCATTTCATGCTTCCCCCTTACCAATATATTACATATATATTGTATTTCTGACTGTATTGCACAACACTTAGATAATAAATTAATTTATTTTCCGTTTGTTTGCAATCTTAGAACAAACTTCATCTTCTGTAATTCATTAAAAAAACAATCGCATTTTAATTAACGGTACAATGGGACCGTCCATAAATGATGTCACGCTTTTTTCCCATTTATTTGACTCCCTCCCCCCTTTGTCACAAAGTGTCACACTTCAACATACCCCCTCCCCTCCCCTTGTCACAATTTCACGAACCACCCTCCCCCTCGAAGCGTGACATCATTTATGAATGATCCCAATCCGATGTTTTCAGTCCTACAGGCTAATGTCACATGACTATTAATTTTAGATTTACGAACTGTATCGGAGAAACATTAAAGTTTTAACTGACAATTTTCTAAAGAAAATAATTTTTTGAACTTAAAAAATTTAAAAAACTATTTTCAAACTAAAATTTTTTCTTCATGCTGTTGCTTTCTTTAAATTTATTTCAGATTTTGAAAAGAAAAACAGCTTAAACGCTTTTGTTTTTCCTTCCTTATTTTTCAATGAACTGAAAAAGAAAAGAATAGGTATATTTGATGTTTGGCTTACCTTGTAAAAGTAATACGAATTGTATTCATTTCAAAGAGCTTTACTGTATGACATTAAGTTTCACAAAAGAGGGCAAGAAACTAACTCCTACTCTCAATGAGCTCAATATATAAGATCATTTTCAAATCACTATTACAAATTAATTATTGATAATACCAATAAAAAAACACTTGTCCATTAATCTATGAATTGTTTCCTTGCGTGTGATAGAAAATAATTGTGCTAAAATGTGTCTGTCATACAATAAGAAATTAAAATAAATCACTCTTCGAATCTCTACGAGAATTAACATGGCACGACGAAGCCCTCTTTCAGCGAAGGACTCCATCACCTGTTTTCCGGGGAAAGACTCCTGCTTACCGACCACGCCCCCAGACCTTGTCTATCTAGTTTATGGTCTAAGTTCAAACCCTCAAACCCAGACACAGAAGACAGACCACATGTTTTTTTTGAAAGGGAAGAAAATTGAGACCACCAATGTTTTATTTGGATATTTGGAGAAGCTCTAAGGAGAAGCTATGACTTATATGTAATCCTTTATATGGGCAAATTCCTGTTCCCACGGTACTATAAAGATATTTTTCACGAATTAAATGTTTGTACAATTGGGGAAAAAAAACATTTTTTTAAAAATGTAAGCTTGAAAACATTACTGCTCTCTAATTAGTAAATCAAATGAGAAATTATTTAATGTAAGTAATTATTCATTTGTAAGTTATGGATTTAATTTTCTTCTACACAATCCATAATTCTTTTCTTCAAAAACTTTCTGAAGAGAAAAGCGTTGCCTTTACTTCCCCCCCCCCCCCCGCCCTCTTAAAGACAGCTGTGTATGCCACAGATAAAACTAACTAAATTGAGCGAGATACAGTTTTTTTGTTTTTTACTGAAGGAATAAAGGAATGATAAACTTTAAATGTTTTCGTAAATTAAAAAGAGATTTTTGAGAAAATGAATGCAATTTCAAAATTTTATATTGGCCTCTTTCTGAATGTAATGTTTCAATAATTTGTGTTTTAGAAATCGAAAAAAAAATTAAATATTGATTAAATAAACCAACATCTTCCGGTGGAGCTGGAATTTTGAAAAACAAAAAACATATAAAGGTCGACAGCTGGGGGGGGGGGGGGGGGGGGGGAATACTAACAACCTAATTTCTTTCTTTTATTTCCTTTTTTTTAATGATTTTTTTTATGCCATTCGTAATATTTATTAGCCTTTTCTTTCATAAGATTTTTCCATCTTTCGATATCTTTTACTTCTTCTTATCCTACTTTTCCGTAAAAGTAAAAAAAAAAACAACGAAAGAAGGCTAATGTATTATATCACAAGAATATCGTTAAAAATAGGAAAAAGTCATAAACAAGTGAAGTAAATAAATACACATTGAAAAATTAAAAAAAAATTGAAAGTAGGGATTTGAGATGGGGTAATTGTGTTTGTCGGTCTGTGTCCCCCCCCTCCCCTGCAGGGCCCCATTTGGGCACTTAAAAATCCGATGCGCCAGACTATGGCAGATGCGGTGGGTTCTGGGTGCGCATGTCTCCCCCCCCCCCCCCCCCCCCAATAACTTTTGAAGGAATTGTCCGATTCGAAAGATTTTTTTCCCTGCATTCGAAAGATCTTGGCGAGGACATCTCATTTTCATATTTTACTTTTTGATTTGAACAGTTTTTCGTTCAATTTTGAACAGTTCAAAAATTCTGAACATTAGCGCCTTCGGGAAAAAATGAAGCAAAGTATACAAATTCTGGGCAGAAAATCCAAGTTCCTTTGAACAAGCGTATTGGAAGAAGCTCTCGGCGTGAAATATTTTTTTATCCACGCCGAATTTCATACAGTTCAGAAAAAAAAAAAAAAAAAAAAAAACCGACAGCGCCTACGGGAAAAATTCAGTCGTATACAAATCCTGAGCTAACCAACCGATTTACTTCAAATAAACTTTATCGGAAAGATGTTATGACGTAGAACATATACAATGGAACCCCGTCATTCGTCTTTCTCCCTCAATTCGTACGGCGCCAGGGGTCAGCTGGGTCGCCAGTTTGGCTTTTTTTAAGAAAAAAATCGAGGAATTATGCTCATTTCGAACTCGTCTAGAAGTAATTTGTTTCGCGTTTTGGATTTTTTTTAAATCCTAATACTTTTTGAGATTTAACTGATAATTTTAGCTTTTTAAGGGGGCATCTAGAGGAAGTGGTTGAAGAACTTTCTTCTTCAGAGGAGGAAAGTAGTAAGAAAAGCATTTCCTTTGCAGAAATTAAAGAGCTGTGTTACTCCTGCAAGAAAACGCAGAGAGTGATGGGAAAACAGCATGCCAACACTGCTGTGGTCAACAGCAAGTTGGGATGCTTTGTTCAACGACAATGTTATTGGCCATTTTAGAAAAATTCTGAAGAATCGTCAAAGGCAGACAACATTGGACAGGTTTTTAGGGAAAGAAGCCCAAGATTCTTCTAGTTCTATTTCTTCTAGCAGAAAGAAAGGACAACAGAAAGGGAGAAAACACTTGAAGGGATATTACCTGATGTTTTTATAGAAGGGGCCTCCTCTTCTTCTTCCCAGCCCTTTCATTTCCTCATCTCAACATTCCACATATGCCATCAGCTCACCTCAGTACAAGCAAAGTGCAGTTAAATTTTAATTTATCTATAATTTCATGCACAATACTGTACATTTGTTTTTCATAGGTTTAAATAAGCAACCATCTGTGTGTCTGGACCGGATTAATCCAATTTACAATGTATTTTATGTGAAAAAATAATTCGCTATTCGTACAAGTTGCCATTCGAGCTGCCTCCTGGAATGAATTGTGAGCGAATAGCGAGGTTCCACTGTACAGTACATTTCCTCGGGGAATGGCGAAAAGCATGGGACATTGTTTAGAAAACAAACCACATGTTTCTTTTCCTGAATCGCAAAAATTATTTTCTTCACAGTTCACACGACTAAACTAAATACAGTGGAATCTCGGTAGCTCGACGCGCAGATAAGTCGACTAACCCTTGGTAAGTCGACATATCCCTCCCCTAATGGTTGGCCCAATGCTAATTTCAATGGGCGAAAAACTCTCTAACTTGACACACAATTTTCAGAAACCCCTGTAAGTCGACCTCCATTTTGTATTCTTATTAACTTTCTCCTCCGGTATTTTTCCACGGTGCACAATTCTGGGATTTTACAGCGGTGTGTTTTTATCAATAAATGAATTCTTTTCTTGAAAGTGTTCCTAGAGAATTTCCTTATTCCCCTTGTACCTTTCTACGAATACGAGAAAAAAGTCAATTGCAAATTAGCAAGCCTAATAGTGTTGGGGAATTTATGTTTTCTCTTCAGAGGGAAAAGCAAACAAAAATTATGGATTTTTTTTCTCATGAGGTATTCTGATTTAATGTTTATATATTTATTTATTTGTAATGTATAACTTTTCAAAATAATAATAGATAAATAATAAATGAGAATAATTCCGTATTCTGGAATTCACTCTTATAACTTGAATGACAAGTAAATAACAATACAGACCAATATCAGCAATTGAAGTTACGGAATCTCGGTAACTTGACACCTGCTTATCTCTACGGCCCGCGACTTTTTTAACTATTCAGTTTAGCCCGCAGCTTTCCAAAGGCTGCCCATTCCTGGTTATGCAATGTTTGCTGTGTGGCACTACGAAATAATATCTTATCATTAGCTAAAGAATAACAAGAAGTTCCGTCTAGAACTATACGAGTCTACTTTCCCGTATACACCAAATTCAAATTTATAATCTAGCTATCTCTTTCTCTCTCTTTCTTATTTATCTTTAGTTCTAATTATTGAAAATATACCTTTTTCAACGGATAATACATATTCATTCACTCACTCATTCATTCTTTCATTTATTCAGCCATGCATTTATTCATTCATTCGTTACCTCATTCAAGTGTTTATTCATTTATTTACGCATTCATGTATTTATTCACTCATTTATTTACATTTTCATTTATTCAATAATTTATTCATTCATTCTTTTCCTCATTCATTTATTCGTTGATTTATTCTTTCACTCTTTCATTTATTCATTCATTCATTATTTCACTCATTGAGTCACTGAGAAATATCCTTGAAAATCCCGATCAAAAAATTTCATAGCAAAATAGGCTCGTAAGTTCTGGATAAACTTTCTATTTCTACATGTTCTACGTCATAAGAGCTTTCCGATAAAGTTTGTTCCAAGCAAATCGGTCCGTTAGATCAGGATTTATATAGGGCTGAAATTTCCCCGTAAGCTCTGTGTTAATTTTTTGAACTGTTCAAAAATGAACAAAAACTGTTCAAATCAATATTTCACGCCGAGAACTCCTTTCAAGAAGCTTTCAATAGGAACTTGGCTCTTGTGCCCAGAGTTTACAGAATTTGCTTCAATTTTGTCCATAGGCGCTAATGTTAAAATTTTTTGAACTGTTCAAAATTGAACAAAAAATTGTTCAAATCAAAAAGTAAAATATAGAAATGAGATGTCCTCGCCGAGATCTTTCGAATGCAAAAAGAATTTTTCCAATCGGACTATTTGTTCAAAAGTTATTAGGGGGGGGGGACAGACCGACAGACCGACAGACAGACGGACAGACCGACAGACCGACAGACAGACCGACAGACAGACAGACCGACAGACCGACAGACACACTTTTTCCAGATCTCAATACCCTACTTTCAAATTTTTTATTTTTCAATCTTTATTTAATTACTTCACTTATTTTTGACTTTTCTTGATTTTTAACGATATTTTCACGATACATTAAGCCTTCTTTCATGCTTTATTATTATTTTTTTTTACTTTTACGGGAAAGTAGGCTAAAAACGGTTTGGTTGTTTCTCATCCATAAGCTTACTTCTTTGCATTGCAACACGGGTTCCTTGTAACTCTGAAAAACGTGTCCGCAATTCTTGATTATGTTGACGTTTTATTCTTTAGTTTCGCAGCTCAAATGAGAACTAATTATTTCTCTACATTAAATCTATGCATGCGAACTCGCGTCATTAAAGAAAAAAGAACTATGTCTCTTATGCAAAATTTCTGCATATGATTTAAGTCAGGGGTTCCCAACTTTTTTTCCCTAGCGAAGCCCTTCTAAAACTCGGAAAGAAATTGGCGAATCCCTTTGGTAGTCCTTAGTAAACGGGTAGGAAAACAATGAAATTTGCTTGCATATTCATTTTTCAAGCTTCACAACAGTTCATAACAAGCAATGAAACACAAATCTTAAAACATCTAAATGGAAATAAAAACTAACATAATAGCTACAATAATAATAATAATAATATTAGTAATACAAGCATTTTAAAAATTAATTACTTATTTTTATTATTTGTTCTTTTTGTATAATTAATAGTAGCAGTAAACATACGAATTTGCAAAAGCTCTATTTTTAATAATTATTTCCTCGATACTGTGAAAAAGTTGTGGAATAGTGGAATGACACCAGAAATATAAGTATACAAAAAAAATTTAGAATCAATCAATAAATATCGTAGGGTTCCATTCCCACATTGAAATATACAAAATTCGCAACAGTTATGGAAATTTACAGAAATATTGGGAAATTTACATGTTTTCAAATTTTCTCTGCGATAGAGCAGGAAAGTTGGAATAAAGTATTATTAAAAAGTGAGTACAAAATTTGAAATTAAAATATCTTCCTTCGCACTAGCGTGGAAAAAGTGAAAAATGATAGTAGAAACATACCTCTAAAATTAATATAGATCAATTAATACCCTTTTGATCAATAAACCACTTCACGATCCAAATTTTCCAATTTACGCAATGCAGAAATAAGTGCATTTCTAATTTTATGCGTATAGTTCCTATGCCCCACAACTTTTCCGTATTATCGGGAAAACAATTTTATACAAAAAAAAAAAAAAAACATTTTTAATCTCCGTTCTAATATGTATGAACATTTTTAATTTTGTTTTTTTTGTTTTGAGTTAGCAATTAAAAATCCAGCTATTGCAATATTATATTCGCGATTTGAAATTTTTCCCCTGAAAAAAAAAAAAAAAATATCAACCATTTCCAATGACTGGGTTTGAGCTTAAAAATTCCCTAGTTAGCATGGGAATTAATTAATTTGAAAACTGTTTTGATTTCATCTGTCATTTTTTGCTCTTTTCACCGGAGAAAAAAACTCTCCAAAATAATAATAATAATTACGTTTTCTGATGAGCATGTGAACCCGAATTGTTCATTTCCTCTGTCAGATTACTGATCACTACAATATGGATGCCTTTTCTTCCAAATGGTAAATTTTTTCTTGAATTTTGAAGGTTAATATGACGGGATCTCAATATGCATTAAATTTAACATTGATTTTAGACTTTGAGTCACCATATGACATTTATTTTTTCATTATTATTATTTTTGTTGTTGTTAATATTTTTTTTTTTACGAAAATGAGAGAAATCTGTTCGTGATGCATGAAAAATTTCAGAATTTAAAAGTTATTGTCTCATTTTTTAACTGTATGTTACATTCCTGCAAATTTGTATTTTGTAATGAGATTTATCTCAACGAATCTTTTTATTTCGCACATCCCAGAAAACACAAAACAAACAAACATGATAAGGAAAAGAACTATGAAGAATTCATTTCAGAAGATAATTCCATACATTACAGGTTTTGCAATTGAATAACTGAATTTGTCACTAAATCTTCTTGTCATTTTTTTTGTGCATGTACATTATTTTCAGATTATTCACTGTTAATCATGTACTTCCGTCTTCAAGTTTCAAAAGGTATATTGAAACATTTTTTGAAGTATATACTCCGGAAACTGTTTTTAAATGCGCTGTAGATGGACTTTTTTTATTTACTCCTTATTATTTTAACCAGATGTACTTATCTCCTTTTGCGTAAATTATATCCTTCGGGAAAACCGTTGTCATTTTGAGTCGCATCGCATATTAATATGCGATGCGACTAATCTTTATTGGCTACATTCATTTCTGTTCTATGCTGCTTCAGTTTGAAGTGCGATCTTCCGCGCTCCTCCGTTTTTATTTACTAGATAATAAATACAGGCAAGCTCGCACATGAAGAATCGGCACAGAAGAAATTATGCAAATGCGCTTCTCAAGTCCCCCCTCCCCTTGTCGATGTGCCCCGTCTGTTCCGTATTTGCAGTTTTAAAATTGGCAGCCCTCACCTCAACCTGCAACCATACAAACTTTATCTCGATTCAACAAGTCTTGGTAAAAAGCTGTCGCCCTGCGAGGTCTTCTAATGGTGTTTTTGTGCATTCAATCATAAGAGAAAACCGGGAAAACTCTCAACTTACTTCTCGATAAGTATTAAATAGAAATTATCACAGCAACCACCTCAGCTCGCTTATCGAAGCAACGTTTGTTGCCAAGATAAGAAATTGGGACTTCTGGTTCCGAGGAATATGCCGCCCCAGTAGTCAGGCTGCCATTTTGAAAGTTTTGAATACCTTTTGCGCAGGGAACTGGAGCAGAGTTATTAATATTATTATCATTATTATTATTATTATTTATGTTAATTTATTTTTTTGAGTTGCAATGCTATAGCTCCCCTCCGAATCTTATGTTATAGTTTCAAGTCCACTCCAGCTCCATTCACTGCTCTGAATAGCTTTTAATGGCAAATACAATATTTATCGCTTTCGTTTATTCAGTGTATTACAAGAAAAATTTAAAAGTTGTTTAAACCCTAATATTTCAATAAATATTTAATGTTTCGTACATAATGAAGGAAAAAAGTAATAAATAAATGCACTCGGAAAAAAGGCCACTGTTTCAAAACAGTCATTGCCAACCATTTGCTTATTTTCTTTCTTTTTTTTAAGTTTTTTTTTTCCTTTCTTCCCTGCCTTCTTTTTCTTCTTTCTTTTTTTGGTGAATTTGTAATTGCCGCATACTTTTGCAACAGCGAAAGTATGTTATGCACATCCCCAGTTTCCAGTTCGTGATTTAATTTTACCGAGTAATATATATTTTACAACATACATACGTAGATACTCAGAGGTGTGCGTGCGGGCTTAGAGATACCATTGTACCCCCATTAGCAAATAAAAATGAAAGCGAATTACAAAACTGGCAACCTCTTTCGCGTTTGTATTCAATAGATATGCTTCTTTGCGTTTAATTTGTCATAAGTTTCCCTGGAGATGCATCTGGGACCCAAATCTTATGGGCAGGGCCGGTCTTATCAGTGTGCAAAGTACAAAGGCGCCATCATCTTGGGGGCGCCTCAGCGTAAGAGCAAAAAAAAAAGAGAAACAATAATCCGTGTTTCATAAAATTAGTTCAACAAAATTCTAGTTGTCTTCACGTAAGCAGACCCAATGATAGTGACTCCTATCAGATACTCCATCTTTCAAGTGAAAGAACTTAGCGTCAAAATTCACTTGTAGCGATGGTACTATACCTACTGTGGTGCTTGATAGAGATGATTAGATGGTACCAATCCCTGTGAACCACACTAGGTCTTCAATTACGAGAAGCCAACAGCAGCCCATTAGAAATAAAAAAATACATTATTTGTTTCATGTATGTAATTATTAAAATTTTTAAAGTAATTGAAAACGCAATAAAATTATACACAATTTGAATTTATATTATTTTAGTTTGTATGATGAAAGAGGGCTAGGGGCGACTATTTTTATAAAGTTCAAGGGCGCCGAATACCGTCGGGACGGCCCTGCTTATGGGTGTATTTTGGTACCCCCTTTAGCACAGTAGCGTCCCCCCCCCCCCTTGCTAAAGCTCTGCGCACGCTTATATAAACACATATTACTTGACTACATATTGAAGTGCCAATGAAGCGGAACTACACAGAAAGTAAAGAACCATTGAAAACGTTCTTTTGTCAGAGAAAAAGAAAACCAGGATGTTTTATTCGAAAAATGATTCGGGAATTTTATTTTAAATGACAGAAATATAAAGGAAAGAAATAAAATGAATGTGATGGTCTCATCATATTGATCAAGTATTCAAATGCAATAATTAGCAAAACATAATTGAAGAAGTGTATATAAATAAATAAAATAAAATGCAAAATAACTAAATAAATTATATAAAATAAAGAAAGAAACGCAAACATTCACATTTAGTTTCAGAAAAAAAAAATAGAGTAGTGGAGCTTAACAAATCTTCATTTGCTACTCCTGTTTCGAGCAAAACTCGTTGCTTAGGTTACCTCTTTTCTTATTTATTCATTTAATTTTAATTATACTAACGCAAAAATTTCTGCTCTTAAATTAAGCTTTATACAAGAGACGAATTAGCGCTCTTTATGTAACAATAACTGAGAACAGCATTCAGCAAGTTTTCGCTAAATAATTTTTTTTTTTTTTATGAATATCAAGCAATTTATCGCAAATTTTGATTGATCAATTTGTACTAAATTAGGTCTAGAAGCAAGTTCTCAGAAAGACAAACCTTCGTTTTAAAAGTATCGTTTACATTTTCATTTTTACAGCACTAAATATGCAATTTACAAACAATTCGGGAGAATGAAAGAAGGGTAACAATATTTTTTCTTTTCGTTTCAACTCTCAGCCACAGAGAACAATTTTGGAACCGGAAAAGGAGCAACGTTGTGTAAGTAGTAGAAAACACGTGCATGCCGCTAGCTAAGCTAATACACTGACTGCAGGGGGTCTCGGCCTGAAGTGACAGATCAATTATGGGGGACAGTAGACCCTTCTTCCAAGAGCTATCGTACATTTCATTGGTCATTGAAATGTCAATCACTTGAGGTTGACACACTCCCCTCATGCCCCATGCCCTTCGAAGGCCATCTTAAGCCTAACCACGAAATTTTTTCTGACTGAAGAGCAGCCTTTAAGGGTGCGAGCCGGTTTTAGAACTGGTTTCAGGTAGTTTCAGGCAGTTGACAGGAGCGAGGACGGCAAAACATAGCGTCTTCCGTATTGGAGACACGAACTTGAGCGATTTCAATCTCAACAAATTGAAATTTAAATGATAGTAGAGGATTCTTTTTTACAAAGATCTACCTGACATCAACTTTGGAGAAGGGAAAAAGAGAAATCGTCGATAAAATGAGGCAAATTTAATAATTAGAGCAAAATTTAATTTGATAGTAAAAATGTGTTTATTTTCAGAGTTTTCTTTAATTTCTTCAGTTTTGTTTTGTTAAACCTTAATAAATTCATTATACAAAGCATCAACTACCCATCATTTAACATATTTCACAAAACTAAACATTTGCTTACGATGAAGGTAACTGTAAGTTATATAAAGACTATATTTTAAACTATATTAAGGCAAAGTTATGCCTTGTTAACAAAAAAAAAAAAAAAATGAAATCATTTCAGTAATAGTTCGCATACAATCTGCTTTAGAGTGCATTTATCAAGCTAACAATGAAAACGTATTTCTATAACAAATATTTCTTGATAAAAAATGTAATTTACTCATTAAAAATTTATGTTTTTCAAAGCGATGTTTTGGAAGTATTTCCTCTTGATTCTTCCTTTCAATAATTCTAAAGTATTGAGTCTACGTTTTTGATTAAATTATTCCCTACTTATGTAAACAAAATGAAGAAAGGAGGAAAAAAACTTCCTTAAACTAAAAGAGAAATTTTATGCTTCATTATTTATTTAAACGTTAAATAGCACATTGAAAAAAACGAACGCTGCAAATTCGTTTCCTCATACAAATTGTTTGTTACTAAATAATCTATTTTCGTCTAAGCCTAAAAAGAGGAAGAATAATTTTGCAAACAATTTTACGGTTGTTCTTCGCTATGAAATTCAACTCGTATTCTTGGACCACTCCTATTCATAATATTTATTGATGACATAACTGAGGGTATACTGGGCAAAGTTAGTATATTTGCTGATGACTTAAAAATAATGGGAATTGTCAACACAGAGGAACAAATAGAACGATTTCAAACAGATTTATCACGAATATCGGAATGGGCTGCTAAGTGGGGTATGTCATTTAATATTAAAAAATGTCAAGTTCTACACATGGGTCATAAAAATAAATGCGCAGCATATAACTTGCAAGGACAACAAATTAAATCAGGGAATACTGTAAACGATTTAGGTGTAGTGGTTTCTAGTGATCTTAAAATGGGGTATCAATGTAGAGAAGCAAGTAATAAGGCAAATAGAATGTTGGGGTATATTAAAAAACATGTTTCGTGTAAATCAAAAGACGTTATTTTGCCATTGTACAGAGGACTGGTTAGGCCACATCTAGAGTATGCAGTACAATTTTGGTCGCCATATTTAAAAAAAGATATTGACATGTTAGAAAAAGTTCAACGCAGGGCTACAAAAATTATTAAAGGAACCTCAGGTATGGCTTATGAAAACAGATTAAAGAAATTTAACATGTATACGTTACAAGAAAGAAGGAAACGGGGAGATTTGATTCAGTTATTCAAATTTATAAAGTTAAATGAAACAGAAGGTTTACAATTTTCTCATAGTAATAGGACTCGGGGAAATGGATTGAAATTATTTAAATCACAATTTAAGAGGGAGTGTAGGAAACATTGCTTTTTCAGTAGAGTTGTCGACGATTGGAACACTTTGCCATCGCACATTGTTAATTCTAAGGATGTTAAATCGTTTAAGGAAGGTTTGGATCGTCACTGGGGGATTGTGAAGAGAGCAGCCAGTTGAAATCTGATAATGTTTCTCTCTTAGCTTTTGTTCAAATAGTTTTTTATGTAAATTGATACTGCTTTTTCTTTTTCTTTCATGCAAATGGGCGTTCAAGATAAAAGTAGGGACAAGAAGAAGAGGAAGAGGAGCATGAAGAAGTCAAGCAGGAATTGCTCATCTATTCACCAACCTTGTTGGGCCTAGCGCCTGTTGTTGGTGTACTTTTTGTATTGTATTGTATTGTATATTGCTGGCATAAATTTAAAGAAATCTTTTTGGTACATATAGTCTCACCATTTTATAGTAAATATACTTTTTTGTTTTATTAATTTTTTATCTCGTTAAATATGATTTTTCAAATGTATTATAAGCTTTGCCTGATAACAATATTTACTTTTGTACAGGAAGTGTTTATTGTTTTGCCTCTTATCTTACATATTGCTGGCATAAATTTTATTTCGAAAAATAAAAAATATATCTTTTTGTACATATGTTCCTCACCATATTATAGTAAAAATACATTTTTTTTCTGTTTTATTGGTTTTTATCTCGGTAAATATGATTTTTCAAATGTATTTCAACCTATATCCCTTGCATTGTGAATATTTTGTTTGTCGTTTATTGTTTTAACTAATTTCTTACATATTGCTGGCATAAATTTTATTTAGAAAAATAAAAATATCTTTTTGTACATATATTCTCACCATATTATAGTAAAAATACTTTTTTTTTTTTTAAATTTGTTTTTTATCTTGGTAAATATGATTTTTCAAATGTATTGTGAATATTTAGTTTGCCTGAAAACTATTTATTTTGTACAGGAAGTGTTGTTTATTGTTTTAACTTATTTCTTACATATTGCTGGCATACATTTTATAAAAATATCTTTTTGTACATATATTCTCACTATATTATAGTAAAAATACTTTTTTTAGTTTTATTTGTTTTTTATCTCTGTAAATATAATGATTTTTCAAACGTATTGTGACTATTTAGTTTGCCTAAAAACAGTATTTATTTTTGTACAGTACTCTTTTCTTGCATATTGCTGGCATAAATTTTATTTAAAAAAATAAAAAAATAACTTTTGTTTTACATATATTCTCATCATATTGTTCTAAACTGAAAATATTGTTGCTAATTTTTGAAGGGCAAAAGACGTTTGTACGGTAATTGAACGTTTAATTTTGTAGCATTAAAGATTTTTTTTTATTGAAAATATATTCTAAAATTATTTTAAATTTTATTTCGAATATAATTTTGAAAAGTACGAAAGTTAACTCCTCACATTTAGAAGAGGTGAATACTTTGCAAGAAATATATATTCATTTTCATTAATCCTTTAAATGGAGGGAAAGTGTTCGCAGCGCCACCTAGTGAAATGGGTGAGTTCGAAAGCCACATCCGTCAAGCTGCTTTCCACACTATCCATTCTAGACACTATAGTATAGTTCAATGGTTCTAGGGACAATCTTCGTAGCAAGTCCCTCCCTTCAGTTCCTTTTCTTCCCACGACTTCCACCAACTCATGGAAGACATCATCGTCAAGGTCAGAGGTCAAGCGCTGAAGCGGGGGAGCGTGGGAGAGATCTGGAAGGGAGTTCTTCCAGGGGAAACGTGTAGCCAAAACCGTAACCGGAAATTTAACTGGCGGGTGAAACTCTACCCAAAACCCCAAAACACGGAGTAAAAAGAAGGAGACGAATCTCCATAGTAAAAGTTTGTCCGGACGATTTCACTGGCGCTAGATGGCGCGCATGTAAAATGTCTTGCCATGAGGGTGATTCGCAACATAATTTAGTGTTACAAATACAATTATTTAAAAGGGTTTTTTTAAGAGTATTTAAATCGATATTGTCAATTTTTGTGAAGCTGGTTATAGGATCATGGACTACTTTTAGATTCAGAATGTGTTTTTGATTTCTTTTTATTATATTTGGTTCATTTTATTTTAGTTCGATGGTTTCGGTTTGCGACTGATGGTTTCGGTTTGCGACTGGTTTCGGTTTTCTAAAAGCCAGTAAATTTTCAGGAAGAAACTGGGAAATTTGGGAACATTGGGAATTTTGAGATGTTTTCAGTCTTAAAATATTGTTACAGAATATATAACATTGTAACGCTATATTATTTTTATTTTAGATACATGACCAAGCGTCAAACATAACATTTTATATCAAATCTATAATTGAGAAAATTAACTAGTAAATTCAATAGGCTTTTTTATTGCAGTATTATTGATTCTAAAAATTTATTTGATTTGGTTGCTTTCCAGAAAATAAGATTAACCTTCAAAATATTTTTTTTTTCTTTACTCGTTGATTTAAATTATTATAAGCAATAATATATCTGTTTTATTCATAACATTTTATTACAACTTTAACGACACATTTGAAGGAGTAATTTTTTGACAAGAAACACTGTTTAAAGCACTATTATACATTTCAACAATTTTTTTTAAAGGCAGGTTTTAAATATTTTTATGTGTTATTTTGTTTTTTATTGATGACTTAAACAACTATCAAGTTTCACAATCGGGCCGTTCATAAATGACGTCACGCTTTTTTCCCATATATTTGACCCCCTACCCCCCTTTGTCACAGTATGTCACACTTCAGCGGACCCCTTCCCCTCTTTTGTCACGCGTCACGCTATGTTGCATAATGCATGATGTTACAATTCCTTGTTACCCCCTCCCCTCCCCTTGTCACACTTTGTCACAATTTCACGAAACCCCCTCCCCCCTTCGAAGCGTGACATCATTTATGAATGATCCCTATGTAAATAAAAAACATTAACAACTTCCTTTTTTTCATTCTCAACAGAAACATTTTTTACAGGTACCAACATTACGAAATAAATATGTTGTCTGTTTTAAAGTGCTTTAACAGTAATGTTCGGGAAAATAATTCTATTATAATGAAAATTTCATAAAAATGTATTTATTTTTGGTGTGTTAAAATTACTATTTCAAAAAAAAAAAAAAAAAACGATCCCAGTTTTTAGAAATTTGAAACTTTCCGATATTGCTTTAAATTCTCGGGGGGGGGGGGGCGGGTTTTCCGGAAATAAAGTAGGCGTTTAGACATCCTTGCAAAGCTAATTGTAACTTAAATTTAACTAAAAACGGTTTCAATTTTAATGTAAAGTTAAGTAGAAAACATGTCCATTAAATGTGATAACGCACGCCTCCCCAAAAGCTGTGGACCCTCCCTCTCCAAGGCATAACAAAGTCAGGTCCCCCCCCCCCCACAAAAAAAGGATGCGAGCTCCAGTGGTGGTGGGCATTGTGCAAACCGCACGCCATTGAAGTTTTTAAGGGGATTGTTTTAGGTGTCTTTGCTTCTTTTAAGGGGTGGGGAAGGCTTCTTTTTTTCAGGGGTGAACAATTGGGGGGTAAGTATATATTTATTAGGGGTGCCCTTTGGGGTCATGGCACAGATTGCTCCATTAAAATTTTTATAGGGGTCGTTTTGGCTTTGTTGAATTTTGAAGGGAACATCGTTTTGGGGGATGCACCATCCTCTTGGAGCGGAAATGGTATATACATAAATATAGTATATATCAAGGGCGCACACGAAAGGAAGGAGGGGGACATGTTGCCGATTGCTCCATAGAAAATTTTAAGGGGTTGTTTACGAAGGGTGAAGGTGAGCCGAATTTTGAGAGGGGTCATCGTTTAGGGGGAGTGCATCGCAAAGGCCGTATCCAGACAGGGGCCCTCGGGCCCGCCCGCCTACGAAATCCCGAATTTTTTTTTTCAATTTAGCATATATTCTTAACTTCTGAAACTTGCTTTGACATATATAAGTGTGTCGAAGTCAGTTGCCCCTCCCCCCGAAAAAAATTTCTGGGTACGCACCCTCGCTCATAGTAGAATGTTGAACGATCACCCTAGGGAAAGTTCATAAATGATGTCACGCTTTTTTCCCATATATCTGGCCCCCTCCTCCCTTTGGCACAAAGTGTCGCACCTCAAAGGACCCTCCCTACCCCCCTTTTTCACAAATATCGCTGTGTTGCATAAGCATGATGTCACACTTTTTGTTACCCCCCTCCCCTGCCCTTGTCACACTTTGGCACAGTTTCACGAACCCCCCTCCCCCCTCGAAGAAGCGTGACATCATTTATGAATGATCCCATCCTCTATATGTATATATATATAGGGTGATCATTCCCTCGATGAGCGTTGTATATATATATATATATATATATATACAGTGGCGTTCCTATCATGAATGCCACCTGCCGGGGAGGTAATTTGTAATTTGTGGGACACAACCCTTTTACACGCAAAAAAAAAAAAAAAAACTCCACATTTGTTGTGTTGTATAAACTTATAGTTTATATATTTTCAATCGTGCAAAAAAGAATCTTAAGAAATTCAATTTTATTTATTTGTGCAAATTTTAATTCACTACATTTATTTGCAGTTATAATGCGTTGAAATAGCATTAGGTGCCACCTTCAACATTCAACAAAATGGTCCCCCGCGTAGTGACGCCACTGATATGTCCTTCCTTTTAGACTCCCTGCCCCAAAACCAGGGAGTCTAAAAGGAAGGAGCCTCAACTAAGCGGGGAACGGGCCGAAAACATGGCGCGATTTTTCCACCGCCGTCAGATGGCGCTAGAGTAAAATGTCTTGCCGTTTGATCAAGTAGGGAAAGAGAATTTCGTTTGACCCCGAGTATTCGGAGAAAGGTAGCGGAAAATCAGCTCGTTTTGGCGGCAGCGGCCAGGCGGTTCGGGCGTTCGGGCACGCATTAGTCTCTCGTTGTTCCAACAATTGAAATTATTATTTGCAATATTTTATTGCATTTTATTATAAGTTAAACATATAATCAGAAGGTTATTTTAGTATCTTATTTAATGCATTTTTTGCTTTCGTAAAAAATCACTGTAATTAGCTAGTGACTAGATAATTTAGGATTAAAAGAGGGGTAGCAGACGGTCAGCTGGTATTCGTGCCATAATGAATGCGAGGAAAATGTCGGGGCCAGGCCCCCCCCCCCCCCGACCCTCTTAAATGGAGGGAAGTAAAAACTCATTGTACGTTGCATTAAAAAAACACAAAATACATGTACATACGAAGAAATACATTAAATTATTTTCCAAGTGAGGGGGGAGGTGCAATTGATCCCCCTAACACAACGGGTCTGTTGGGCACCCGATTTTTGAACTCCGCACGTCGTTTCTTTTATCTAACGCTTGCTGTACTTCATTATTTATACTCTTAATAATCTGGAATCAGTTAGTTCATAAACTTCAGGAATGTAAATGTTTTTGAGCAGTTTCCAACACACCACACCTGACTTTGTTACGCCTTGGAGAGGGAGGGTCCACAGCTTTTGGGGAGGCGTGCGTTATCACATTTAAGGGACATGTTTTTTACTTAACTTTACATTAAAGTTGAAACCGTTTTTAGTTAAATTAAAGTTGCAATTAGCTTTGCAAGGATGTCTCTAAACGCCTACTTTATTTCCGGAAAAACCCCCCCCCCCCCCCCCGAGAATTTAAAGCAATATCGGGAACTTTCAAATTTCTAAAAACTGGGATCGTTTTTTTTTGTTTTTTTTTTTTTGAAATAGTAATTTTAACACATCAAAAATAAATAAATTTTTATGAAATTTTCATTATAATAGAATTATTTTCCCGAACATTACTGTTAAAGCATTTTAAAACAGACAACATATTTATTTCGTAATGTTGGTACCTGTAAAAAATGTTTCTGTTGAGAATGAAAAAAAGGAAGTTGTTAATATTTTTTATTTACATAGGGATCATTCATAAATGATGTCACGCTTCGAAGGGGGGGAGGGGGTTTCGTGAAATTGTGACAAAGTGTGACAAGGGGAGGGGAGGGGGTAACAAGAAATTGTAACATCATGCATTATGCAACATAGCGTGACGCGTGACAAAAGGGGGGAAGGGGTCCGCTGAAGTGTGACATATTGTGACAAAGGGGGGTAGGGGGTCAAATATATGGGAAAAAAGCGTGACGTCATTTATGAACGGCCCCATTGTGAAAATTGATAGTTGTTTAAGTCATCAATAAAAAACAAAATAACACATAAAAATATTTAAAACCTGCCTTTAAAAAAAATTGTTGAAATGTATAATAGTGCTTTAAACAGTGTTTCTTGTCAAAAAATTACCCCTTCAAATGTGTCGTTAAAGTTGTAATAAAATGCTATGAATAAAACAGATATATTATTGCTTATAATAATTTAAATCAACGAGTAAAGAAAAAAAAATATTTTGAAGGTTAATCTTATTTTCTGGAAAGCAACCAAATCAAATAAATTTTTAGAATCAATAATACTGCAATAAAAAAGCCTATTGAATTTACTAGTTAATTTTCTCAATTATAGATTTGATATAAAATGTTATGTTTGACGCTTGGTCATGTATCTAAAATAAAAATAATATAGCGTTACAATGTTATATATTCTGTAACAATATTTTAAGACTGAAAACATCTCAAAATTCCCAATGTTCCCAAATTTCCCAGTTTCTTCCCGAAAATTTACGGGCTTTTAGCAAACCGAAACCATCAGTCGCAAACCGAAACCATCGAACTAAAATAAAATGAACCAAATATAATAAAAAGAAATCAAAAACACATTCTGAATCTAAAAGTAGTCCATGATCCTATAACCAGCTTCACAAAAATTGACTATATCGATTTAAATACTCTTAAAAAAACCCTTTTAAATAATTTTATTTGTAACACTAAATTATGTTGCGAATCACCCTCATGGCAAGACATTTTACATGCGCGCCATCTAGCGCCAGTGAAATCGTCCGGACAAACTTTTACTATGGAGATTCGTCTCCTTTTTACTCCGTGCCCAAAACATTGCGATTTTAGAAAGCGCTTACTCCGTTCGCTATGTAAAGTGGTATAGTTTTTTCATTTAATGAAAAATGCAGAATTTCTCTGAGAAGGGCAATTTCTTTGTGACCTATCTTAAAGAAAATTTTGTCCATAAGAATAAAAATTTCGAAGTTTTAATTCGTTAAATCACATATGATTTAATGATATTTAAATGGGGGAGGCGATAGCTTCTATTTCCCCTGAAAACTCCAAATGTAAAATAAATGCATAGTTCAACTTAAGTGCAGTAAATAGTAATAAATATTTATCAGTATTTTCCAGGGTTCGTGATTTTTTTGATTTTTTTTAAAAAATCAAAAAAAAAAATCGGATTTTTTTATTTAAATCAGATTTTTTTTTAGTTAAATCGGATTTTTTTGATTTTTTAAAAAAAAAACCTTATATATTTTGGATATTTATTATGATAAATCTATAGAAACAATATGGCATGTTAATCAATATGCAAAAACATACTTTAACTTTTTTCACAGCAATAAATATTTTTTAATAATAATAATGGTAAACAAATTTTAATATAAATTCATGGCTCAAATGAAACTTAACCCTACCAGGAATAAAAGTACACTCATAAGTATAGAGAAAGCGAACAAATTTAATCTGAATTATTTTGCTATTTAAAGCTGAAAAAAGTAACAATTGTATGTACTTAATTTTTACATCAAGTGTACTTTAACCATTTTTCTATTTTATAAATGAAAAACCCTGAAATATTTTTACCCATTTAGTAAAATCATATGCTCACACCATTACTAAAAACTGAAACTTTTTGTTTTAATCAAATATATGTATTGCAAACTTTATGATAAAAAAGTATTTTAGGAAAAACCTTAAGCTGTTAGGGGACATGGATGGAACTTTAAGGATACATATTCTAAATTCCAACAATTGCTGCTTTAAACACTATCATTCTGAATTATTTATTGTGTGGCATTTATTAAACTGATCTAAAATACTATTGTTAAGATAAAGAACACAGAATGGTTCATGGTTATTATGAATTCTAATTTGAATGATTGAATGAATTATGCTTTGCGGTTAAGACGCTTGAAGAATAAGAGTAATATTGTAAAATTAAAAAAATTGTAATTAATTCTAAAGTTATGAAATATGTTATGCACACAGACAGATGGGCCTAGGAAGTTTTGTTTGAAATAGTGGTTGTAATTGCAACATATTTCATTTTTACAACACTTTCTAACATTGTAAACTTGATGATTTTTTTAAAAAAAAATCACTTGATTTAAATCGCGATTTAAATCATGATTTAAATCAAGCTGATTTAAATCAACGAACCCTGGTATTTTCTGAACATTTTCTCCTTTAAGTGAAAAATATTTAAAGAAATCTGATAAATGAACCTTTTAAAAAATGGCAGCAAAAAAGGAGACCCATCGTATTACATCTCTCTCATATTTTGATGACGAAAAATGCTTTAGTAATTTTTTGTATGTAAAGATATGGAAATCTCGGTAATAATTTCTTAGAGAATACTATTCTCAAAAACCTAATTATAATACCAGCATAACATTACACATTTTTAATGAGAATGAGATACTCCAAAATAAATAAAATACTTAACAAACATTGCATAATACAGATTAACCATTTCGTTAAATGTATCAATGTTATTTTTGTTATAAATACTATGCTTATCATATAACGAAACTTTTTCAGATTTCCCAAGAAAGTAAATTTAAGAGTAATTGTTCGTAGTTTTATACTTCCAATATTTTATTTTATTAATTGATTATTATTTTTATTATAGTTCATTATAGTTCATAGTGTTTTTAAGTTATTATTGTTATTATAACTAAATTTTAGAAGGTTGTAAAACTATTTTTTAAATACCATTTGATGCACTGATTATATAATATTTGCTGCTGTTATGCTTATAGCGCTTATTAGAACTACTGGTTCATAGGGGGTCATTCATAAATGATATCACGCTTCGAGGGGGAGGGGTCCGAGAAAGTGTGACCGTTTGTGGCAAGGGGAGGGGAGGGGGTAAGAAGAAGTGTGACATTCACATTTTGATTTATGTAAAAGCATTTAAAATCATAAAAATAAATTTAATTTTAGAGTTTTTTTTTTTTATTTTCCTAATTTGATTTTGAAGCTTCATTTATCATTTTGTATCGTAAATACCGATGCTGATAAAGGTTTAAATTTACTTCTTGTTAAAAGTTTAAAAGGAAATTTTCTAGGCACTTACACTTTTAAGATAAAATAGCGTGGGTCATTTTTTTCCAGATATCGAACAATTAATATTGAAATCCTCTATACTTAATATCTTCTGTGTCGTAAACCTTAACCTCACTTTATACAAATCAAGCACACATGTAATCATCATCATTATTATTATGCTCACAAATTCCATTAAAAGTTCAAAAATAAAATTAGAAACGTGATCTATAACGCAGTGCTTTGTTTCTGAACTGAAAGCACATAAGCTTATGTAACAGCGTGACATGTGACAAAGGGGGTAGGATGTATGATAAAATGTGACATTTTGTGACAAAGGGGGAGGGGGTCAAATATATTGAAAAAAGTGTGACATCATTTATGAACGGTCCCATATACATGTATAATTTTTCAGTTGCTGAAATTGTATTCTTAAACTATCAATCCACAATTGTGACACACTGACCCCCCCCCCCCCCCCCCATGTTTGTATTTAACTAGAAGTTTTCATATGCCTTTAATTTGAAAGCTTAATTGTTTTATTTCATTTTAATACAATTTGAAGTTAATAAAAAAAGAGAAAAGCTTTTGTATGAAAACGTTTTTTTTCAACCTACTGGTAAATCGTAAAGTATTTATTAATTTCTTTCACTAAATATTTGTGTTATTTAAACAATTAATGATTTTCTGATTTGTTTTGCTTCCGAAAACATATTTGATAAATGTATCTACGCTACATAGGTAAGGTTTCTTTTTTAAAAAAAATTACTATGTAAAAGTAGAAGTTAATTACTTATTTCTCTAATTATTTCAACTCTTATTGTGTTTGCTATTATGTGTGCAAGATAAACATATTTTCTGTACTTTGCATTTTATTTCTATTGTTTTCCGATTTCTAATTTTAAAACTTAAAAAGAAAAATATTTTTTAGGTATATTTTTTCATATTAATGCATTTAAAAACCTACAAAAATTTATTCGAAAAATGCTTTCACTAACGTCGAAAAACTTTAATAAAATGGTAAGGAATTAATTTGAAATAAATAGCCTTTTAAGTTAGATTCAATTATGAAACATTTAAGCTCCAACAATGAAAACTACACGAGAACGAAGCATTTATTTATTTCTGAATTATTTTCTCACTCACATCCATTGGATTACATTTTCCTTCTTGAGTAGACTTTTCCCCCTCTCCTTCCTTCACCCACCTTTCCCCCTGGCTTCAACTGCTCGCTATTGCGTTCGCGGCTTTCGGCGTCTCCCCTGTTTTGGGTTCACGACAGTCAAAACAGTGGCGTAACTAGGGGGGGGGGGGGGTCCGCCCCGGGTGGAGCCTTTTTGGAATGCGGCAAAAGATTCGGATTGCCCTTCCCAAGTCCCCCGCTTTTGTTGTACCCCCTAGAGTCCCTGTATCTTAGCGAGAGTAGCGTCAAAGCGGTATCATTTTCCTATTGGCGGAAGGTTTGAACCCTCCGCCCGAGGCAGTGCCTTCTTTCGTCCCATAGCTTTAACGTGGAGACGATTAAATGCCATGAAAAAACACGGGAATCCGTAAAATTCAAGGCAAATACATTTTAAAAATTCTTTTATTATTGTTCTAAAATGTTTAAAATATAGGAATGTAGCTTTATTTTGGGCCATATGCTCCTATTTATTTAATTATTTCTTTGTTAAAATAAGTGCATGCTTTCTTAATGCTAATATTCCATGTTGATCCGCTATTTTTCGCCCTAATTGTCATTTTCCCTAATAAATAAATAGCTAGTATCCTAAAGTAATTAAAAAACATCGCTTCAAGATTAAGAAAGTGGTTAAATTTAGTAAAATTAAGTTATTTTAACGAATACTTTGTATCTTCGACTTGGCGTGATTTGCTTATGCTTGGCGACTAGTGGAATGTAAACATATCGTCCGCTTCCACACATTCTTGTCAGTCAGTTACGAATGGATTTTCTTATATATAAGAGGCTTATTCTACCGAATTTTAAAATAGGTAGGGTAGTTAGCTGTGTAGGAGGCCAAGTTTTACTGCCCTTCAAAACCAATTATCAATTTCAAAAATGTTCTATAATGTCATCTTCATTTTCCTACTAAATTACTTGAAGTTAGGGAGTTACGAGGGGGGAGGGCGCATATGCGGAGCTGAATTCGGCCTCGGAGAAAGTTTTCCGTATTTGCTCTTAATTTAATGAATACCTTCATGGGGAAATGTATTTTTTCACATAAGGGGATCATTCATAAATGATGTCACGCTTCAAGGGGGGTGGGTAACAAGAAGTGTGACATCAGGCTTATACAACATAGCGGGACAAAGGGGGGGGGGGAGGGGGTCAAATATATCAAAAAAAAAAAACGCGTGCTTTTATGAACGGTCTCTAAGTACATTCTTTCTTCTTAGAACATTTTTTAACATAACTTTTACATAACGAGTTTTATATAAAAATATCACTGATTAAATAATAATTCCAATTCTTTTTTTACCAATTCATTATTTTACCATTCATATATTTCTAGCATTACTGCTTTAAATTTTCCTTTAGTTTCCCTAAGAAATAAAAAAAAAAACGAGTAATCTTTTAATGATTTATTAATGCAATATTATCAACACACACAAAAAAAAAAAAACTTTCAGAATTAAAAATCCAAGAAATTATATTGAAAATAATAAATTTATAAATATCATTATTTATTTTTGAATCAATTAAAGAGTAACAATTTCCATGTTCTCATATTTAACTTAACGTAATTTAAAGCTGCGAATGATTAAACTATCCTGGACTTGTTGAGACCAAAGATATTTTTAAAAAACGTTTGTGGCTTTCGCAAAAAGTAGCTTTCTTTTACTTCAAACAGAAATTTTGCTTTCAAGTGGACAAAATTTCCCGTTAACGATTATCGTTTAGCGGAAATCCTTGAGTGAGTATGAAGCCAACCTTGCACTCGGCGGCAACCCTGTTTTTCGTCCGGAGGCAGTTTTCCCCCGATCTGTCGTTACTCTGAAGACTACGTCTTATAAAGGAACTCTAGTACCCCCTAGGTATACATTTTGTTCCCGTAATAAACTCCAAGTTTCTTGGGATGACTCCTAGAAATTAGACCATATGGTAATGGTTTATGGTCTAAGTCCCAGAGGGACAGTAGAAGTTCGTCGCAGCCTATTCTCAAGGCCCTGGCATTTTCTGGCCTTATCCGCCGCCGGCGCCAGTGCAAAGTGAACCAATCGTCACCATTAGCCAAAAGATGAATGACAGGCTTATTTAAAACTTCTACTGATCATTCATTTTCGTTTATCAGTCAGAGTCACATTAGCCAAGGTCCAGTCTCCCAGACAGCACAAAACCAACGATCTTCTACTCGAAAAGATTGGATACTGGTAGAAACCTATGCTAAATGCTTCGGAGCAGAGGGGTCTGAGAAGTATAAGTAAAAAAGCAACATTTAGGAGGAGATTGGTGAGAGAATCTTGGCGAAAATCATACTGAGGATGTCATTGCGGCAGTAAGCCGCCAAAGTGGATGCACTGTTCCTTTGAGGCAGGCACCGCGAGTTCATCAGAAACCCCCGGAGATACCGGGGGTTCGGATCGTGTATCACAGAGGTTAACAAAAAGAAAGAGGCCAGAAAGCGCTGAAATAGCCTGGGGTACGTCGTTCATGGTCGACCCTTCTGCTATTATTAGGCAAGTGTCAATCACTTCTTAACGAGATTCACATAGTTAAAATATATAAGGGAAAATAAAAGCAAACGCAAAGTGTTCCCAACTATCAGGATGAAACCTATTTGCTCCTATTAAGGCTGCTCTTCAGTCAGAAAAAATTTCGTGGTTAGGCTTAAGATGGCCTTCGAAGGGCATGAGGGGAGAGTGTCAACCTCAAGTGATTGACATTTCAACGACCAATGAAATGTACGATAGCTCTTGGAAGAAGGGTCTACTGTCCCCCATAATTGACCTGTCACTTCAGGCCGAGACCCCCTGCAGTTAGTGTAGTCGCTAGAGGCATGCACGTGTTTTCTACTACTTACACAACGTTGCTCCTTTTAGTTGAAACGAAAAGAAAACATATTGTTACCCTTCTTTCATTCTCCCGAATTGTTAGTAAATTGCGTATTTAGTGCTGTAAAAATGAAAATGTAAACAATACTTTTAAAACAAAGGTTTGTCTTCCTGAGAACTTGCTTCTAGACCTAATTTAGTACAAATTGATCAATCAAAATTTGCGATAAATTGCTTGATATTCAAAAAAAAAAAAAAAAAAAAAAAAATATTAAAAAAAAAAATTATTTAGCGAAAACTTGCTGAATGCTGTTCTCAGTTATTGTTACATAAACAGCGCTAATTCGTCTCTTGCATAAAGCTTAATTTAAGAGCAGAAATTTTTGCGTTAGTATGATTAAAATTAAATGAATAAATAAGAAAAGAGGTAACCTAAGCAACGAGTTTTGCTCGAAACAGGAGTAGCAAATGAAGATTTGTTAAGCTCCACTACTCTATTTTTTTTTTTTCTGAAACTAAATGTGAATGTTTGCGTTTCTTTCTTTATTTTATATAATTTATTTAGTTATTTTGCATTTTATTTTATTTATTTATATACACTTCTTCAATTATGTTTTGCTAATTATTGCAGATTGAATACTTGATCAATATGATGAGACCATCACATTCATTTTATTTCTTTCCTTTATATTTCTGTCATTTAAAATAAAATTCCCGAATCATTTTTCGAATAAAACATCCTGGTTTTCTTTTTCTCTGACAAAAGAACGTTTTCAATGGTTCTTTACTTTCTGTGTAGTTCCGCTTCATTTGCACTTCAATATGTAGTCAAGTAGTATGTGTTTATATAAGCGTGCGCAGAGCTTTAGAAAGGGGGGGGGGGGGGGACGCTACTGTTCTAAAGGGGGTACCAAAATACACCCATAAGCAGGGCCGGCCCGACGGTATTCGGCGCCCTTGGACTTTATAAAAATAGTCGCCCCTAGCCCTCTTTCATCATACAAACTAAAATAATATAAATTCAAATTGTGTATAATTTTATTGCGTTTTCAATTACTTTAAAAATTTTAATAATTACATACATGAAACAAATAATGCATTTTTTTATTTCTAATGGGCTGCTGTTGGCTTCTCGTAATTGAAGACCTAGTGTGGTTCACAGGGATTGGTACCATCTAATCATCTCTATCAAGCACCACAGTAGGTATAGTACCATCGCTACAAGTGAATTTTGACGCTAAGTTCTTTCACTTGAAAGATGGAGTATCTGATAGGAGTCACTATCAATGGGTCTGCTTACGTGAAGACAACTAGAATTTTGTTGAACTAATTTTATGAAACACGGATTATTGTTTCTCTTTTTTTTTTGCTCTTACGCTGAGGCGCCCCCAAGATGATGGCGCCTTTGTACTTTGCACACTGATAAGACCGGCCCTGCCCATAAGATTTGGGTCCCAGATGCATCTCCAGGGAAACTTATGACAAATTAAACCCAAAGAAGCATATCTATTGAATACAAACGCGAAAGAGGTTGCCAGTTTTGTAATTAGCTTTCATTTTTATTTGCTAATGGGGGTACAATGGTATCTCTAAGCCCCGCACGCACACCTATGAGTATCTACGTATGTATGTTGTAAAATATATATTGCTCAGCAAAATTAAATCACGAACTTGAAACTGGGGATGTGCATAACATACTTTCGCTGTTGCAAAAGTATGCGGCAATTACAAGTTTACCAAAAAAAAAGAAGAAAAAGAAGGCAGGGAAGAAAGGAAAAAAATAACTTAAAAAAAAGAAAGAAAATAAGCAAATGGTTGGCAATGACTGTTTTGAAACAGTGGCCTTTTTTCCGAGTGCATTTATTTATTACTTTTTTCCTTCATTATGTACAAAACATTAAATAGTTATTGAAATATTAGGGTTTAAACGACTTTTAAATTTTTCCCGTAATACACTGAATAAACGGAAGCGATAAATATTGTATTTGCCATTAAAAGCTATTCAGAGCAGTGAATGGAGCTGGAGCGGACATGAAACTATAACATAAGATTCGGAGGGGAGCTGTAGCATAGCAACTCAAAAAAATAAATTAACATAAATAATAATAATAATAATAATGATAATAATAACTGCTCCAGTTCCCTGCGCAAAAGGTATTCAAAACTTTCAAAATGGCAGCCTGACTACTGGGGCGGCATATTCCTCGGAACCAGAAGTCCCAATTTCTTATCCTGGCAACAAACGTTGCTTTGATAAGCGAGCTGAGGTGGTTGCTGTGATAATTTCTATTTAATACTTATCGAGAAGTAAGTTGAGAGTTTTCCTGGTTTTCCCTTATGATTTAATTCACAAAAACACCATTAGAAGGCCTCGCAGGGCGACAGCTTTTTACCAAGGCTTGTTGAATCGAGATAAAGTTTGTATGGTTGCAGGTTGAGGTGAGGGCTGCCAATTTTAAAACTGCAAATACGGAACAGACGGGGCACATCGACAAGGGGGGAGGGGCTTGAGACGCGCATTTGCATCATTTCTTCTGTGCCGATTCTTCATGTGCGAGCTTGCCTGTTTTTATTATCCAGTAAATAAAAACGGAGGAGCGCGGAAGATCACACTTCAAACTGAAGCAGCATAGAACAGAAATGAATATAACCAATAAAGATTCAATATGCGATGCGACTCAAAATGACAACGGTTTTCCCGAAGGATATAATTTACGCAAAAGGAGATAAGTACATATAGTTAAAATAATGAGTAAATAAAGGAAGTCCATCTACAGCGCATTTAAAAACAGTTTTCGGAGTATATACTTCAAAAAATGTTTCAATATACCTTTTGAAACTTGAAGACGGAAGTACATGATTAACAGTGAATAATCTGAAAATAATGTACATGCACAAATAAATGACAAGAAGATTTAGTGACACATTCAGTTATTCAAATGCAAAACCTGTAATGTATGGAATTATCTTCCGAAATGAATTCTACATAGTTCTTTTCCTTGTCGTGTATGTTTGTTTTGTGTTTTCTGGGATGTGCGAAATAAAAAGATTCGTTGAGATAAATTTCATTACAAAATGCAAATTTACAGGAATGTAACATACAGTTAAAAAATGAGACAATAACTTTTAAATTCTGAAATTTTTCATGCATCACGAACGGATTTCTCTCCTTTTCGTAAAAAAAAATATTAACAACAACAAAAATAATAATAGTGAAAAAATAAATGTCATATGATGACTCAAAGTCTAAAATCAATGTTAAATTTAATGCATATTGAGATCCCGTCATATTAAACTTCAAAATTCAAGAAAAAATTTACCATTTGAAAGAAAAGGCATCCATATTGTAGTGATTAGTAATCTGACAGAGAAAATTAACAATTCGGGTTCACATGCCCATCAGAAAACGTAATTATTATTATTATTTTGGAGAGTTTTTTTCTCCGGTGAAAAGAGCAAAAAATGACAGATGAAATCAAAACAATTTTCAAATTAATTAATTCCCATGCTAACTAGGGAATTTTTAAGCTCAAACCCAGTCATTGGAAATGGTTGATATTTTTTTTTCTGGGGAAAAATTTCAAATTGCGAATATAATATTGCAATAGCTGGATTTTTAATTGCTAACGCAAAACAAAAAACAAAATTAAAAATGTTCATACATATTAGAACGGAGATTAAAAATGATTTTTTTTTTGTATAAAATTGTTTTCCCGATAATAAGGAAAAGTTGTGGGGCATAGGAACTATACGCATAAAATTTGAAATGCACTTATTTCTGCATTGCGTAAATTTGAAAATTTGGATCGTGAAGTGGTTTATTGATCAAAAGGTATTAATTGATCTATATTAATTTTAGAGGTATGTTTCTACTACCATTTCTCACTTTTTCCACGCTAGTGCGAAGGAAGATATTTTAATTTCAAATTTTGTACTCACATTTTAATAATACTTTATTCCAACTTTCCTGCTCTATCTCAATGGAAATTTGAAAACATGTAAATTTCCCAATATTTCTGTAAAATTCCATAACTGTTGCGAATTTTGTATATTTCAACGTGGGAATGGAACCCTAAGATATTTATTGATTGATTCTAAATTTTTTTTTTACTTATATTTCTGGTGTCATTCCACAGTATCTTTTTCACAGTATCGAGGAAATAATTACTAAAAACAGAGCTTTTGCAAATTCGTATGTTTACTGCTACTATTAATTATACAAAAAGAACAAATAATAAAAATAAGTAATTAATTTTTTAAATGCTTGTATTACTAATATTATTATTATTATTGTAGCTATTATGTTAGTTTTTATTTCCATTTAGATGTTTTAAGAATTGTTTCATTACTTGTTATGAACTGTTGTGAAGCTTGAAAAATGAATGTGCAAGCAAATTTTATTGTTTTCCTACCCGTTTACTAAGGACTACCAAAGGGATTCGCCAATTTCTTTCCGAGTTTTAGAAGGGCTTCGCTAGGAAGAAATAGTTGGGAACCCCTGACTTAAATCATATGCAGAAATTTTGCATAAGAGACATAGTTCTTTTTTCTTTAATGACGCGAGTTCGCATGCATAAATTTAATTTAGAGAAATAATTAGTCCTCATTTGAGCTGCGAAACTAAAGAATAAAACGTCAACATAATCAAAAATTGCGGACACGTGTTTCAGAGTTACAAGGAGCCCGTGTTGCAATGCAAAGAAGTAAGCTTATGGATGAGAAACAACCAAACCGTTTTTATTCTTTAGCTAATAAGATATTATTTCGTAGTGCCACACAGCAAACATTGCATAACCAGGAATGGGCAGCCTTTGGAAAGCTGCGGGCTAAACTGAAAAGGTTAAAAAAGTCGCGTGCCGTAGAGATAAGTAGGTGTCAAGTTACCGAGATTCCGTAACTTCAATCGCTGATATTGGTCTGTATTGTTATTTACTTGCCATTCAAGTTATAAGAGTGAATTCCAGTGTACGAAACTATTCTCGTTTATTATTTATCTATTATTATTTTGAATAGTTAATACATTACAAATAAATAAATATATAAACATTAAATCAAAATACCTCATGAGAAAAAAATCCATAATTTTTGTTTGCTTTTCCCTCTGAAGAAAAAACATAAATTCCCCAACACTATTAGGCTTGCTAATTTGCAATTAACTTTTTTCTCGTGTTCGTAGAAAGGTACAAGGGGAATAAGGAAATTTTCTAGGAACACTTTCAAGAAAAGAATTCATTTATTGATGAAAAAACACCGCTGTAAAATTCCCAGAATTGTGCACCGTGGAAAAATACCGGAGGAATACAAAATAAATAAATAAGAATACAAAATGGAGGTCGACTTACAGGGGTTTCTGAAAATTGTGTGTCAAGTTAGAGAGTTTTTCGCCCATTGAAATTAGCATTGGGCCAACCATTAGGGGAGGGATATGTCGACTTACCAAGGGTTAGCCGACTTATCTGCGCGTCGAGCTACCGAGGTTCCACTGTATTTAGTTTAGTCATGTGAACTGTGGGAGAAAATAACTTTTGCGATTCAGGAAAAGAAACATGTAGTTTGTTTTCTAAACAATGTCCCATGCTTTTCGCCATTCCCCGAGGAAGTGTACTGTACAGTGGAACCTCGCTGTTCGCACACAATTCATTACAGGAGGCAGCTCGAATGGCAAGTTGTACGAATAGCGAATTATTTTTTCACATAAAATACAGTGTAAATTGGATTAATCCGGTCCAGACACACAGATGGTTGCTTATTTAAACCTATGAAAAACAAATGTACAGTACTGTACATGAAATTATAGATAAATTAAAATTTAACTGCACTTTGCTTGTACTGAGGTGAGCTGATGGCATATGTGGAATGGTGAGATGAGGGAATGAAAGGGCTGGAAGAGGAAGAGGAGGCCCCTTCTATAAAAACATCAGGTAATATCCCTTCAAGTGTTTTCTCCCTTCCTGTTGTCCTTTCTTTTTGCACTAGAAGAATCTTGGGCTTCTTTCCCTAAAAACCTGTCCAATGTTGTCTGGCTTTGACGATTGTTCAGAATTTTTCTAAAATGGCCAATAACATTGTCGTTGAACAAAGCATCCCAACATTGCTGTTGACCACAGCAGTGTTGGGATGCTGTTTTCCCATCACTCTCTGCAACGCTTTTCTCTTCAGAAAGTTTTTGAAGAAAAGAAGAATGGATTGTGTAGAAGATAATTAAATCAATAACCTACAAATGAATAATTACTTACATTAAATAATTTCTCATTTGATTTACTAATTAAACAGCAGTAATGTTTTCAAGCTTACATTTTTAAAAAAATGTTTTTTTCCCCAATTGTACAAACATTTAATTTGTGAAAAATATTTTTATAGTACCGTGGGAACAGGAATTTGCCCATATAAAGGATTACATATAAGTCATAGCTTCTCCAAATTTCTTCCAAAAAGCTCTCAAATTTCTTCCCTTTCGAAAAAAACATGTGGTCTGTCTTCTGTGTCTGGCCGGTTTGAGGGTCTGAAGAGGTTGACTAAACTTTCCCCATTGTCCGAACCCGAAGCAGCAATGCTTCCCGCAGTGAGAGGCATTAAGCTAATCGACCTCGTAAATCATGCCCCCTTGCATGGGAAGCGGTCGGAGGCGTGGCTTATAGGAATTTCGAGCTTTTTTTGGAAATATTTTCAAACTTTGGACGGATTTTTTTGTCTTTAAAAATGTTTGCATTATTTCAAACAAAAGTTCAAAAGAAAGCTGGAAATGTTTTGCTGGTCTTGTTGTTTTTAAAATTTCGGTAACATGCTTTGAAAATATTTTATAGAGCGAAACGTCTAACAGTACCACGTTTTTTCCAAAATTCATTTTTTAACGATTTTTTAAAAATACGGTAAGTGATATTTTAAAAAAGTAAAAACTAAAAGACCGAGATATAGGCTTGAAAAATACTCAAAAAAATTCCGGACTCGAAAACTTCAAAGGAACTTTCTAAAACTTAGTCCAACTTTTCCCGTAGGTTAACATTGGTTTCGAAGATTTGAAACTCTGACTGAAGAGCAGCCTTAAGGAAGATTCGATAAGTTGCTTTCCTTTTTGGAAAACATTCAATTACGGAAGAAATTTTGTTGCTGCTGCATGTAAATTATAGTACAAAGCTCTGCCGTTAGAAAGTCACGAAACAGGGAGGGTAATTTTATCGGATTAAAAAAATTGAAAATACTTTAGAAGACGGCAGTCGATTAGCGAAAGGAGTGGCTTCAGCTTCCTTCAAAATCGGAAGTTTAGACAAATTTTTTATCTTCAAAAAGTACTTTTAGTTTACACCGGGGGCCGCGCCCCCAATGCTGTCTGATGGTCGTCCAATGCTGGAGCAATTTGAAACACGGATTCCCGTAAAATGATTTAAATATTTTAACGTATTGTTTCAACATACAAATATGCCGAAATTATCGGTGTATAGCCCGCGGGTTATCTACAAAAAAACTCCTTTTTTTACTACCTGCGGGCAATGTAACGATGCGGGCAATGCATGAAATTAAAAAAAAAAAAAAGTATTATTAAAAAGACAATTTCCGTTCAAAAATATCGAAATCTCTTTTTCTGCAAAACAAAACGCAGAGAAAGAAATCGTAGCTTTCGAAACAATGGTCCAAAGCAGATTGGGGCTCGGACGCTACAGGGGAATGTATTGTTTTCTAGGGGTGTATCCCATGTTTTTTTCTGGCTGCGGGTTATACAACGATGCGGGCTATACACCGAACTTAATTTTTTTAGAATGAATTTTTCTTCCTGCGGACTATACAACGATGCGGGCTATTTACTGATAATTACGGTAGTAAAAAATAAATAGAGAAAATTCTGATAACAAATTTCTTCTGTGTTTATTCCTTTACGGCTCTTAAAATTGTTGGGCTTTGCTTATTATGTTTAAATTCTGTTTTTGGTCAAATGATTGAAACCGCCTCTAACGAATACATTTTTTTTTTTTTTTCAAAATTTTCTCTTGACTTTATGGGTGTAGTTTTAAGTTGCAGTTCTGAATTTTAAAATTATTTTTTTTAACTTAAATACAATCATCATATAAAGAAAAAAAAGGCTTCATTAAGAGTAAATGCACAGGTTTATCTCCAGCGCTCTTCATTAATTAAAAATTGAGATCTGCGTGGGCAAAACAGAAGAAAAAAGTGCGCCGAATTTCAAATTGAACAATTATAAAACTACAATTCGCATCTATAAGTGTTTTTTATATCAGCTTTTCCACCAGAAAGTTCTCTATAACGCATTATTTCCAAGTTTTCATTGAAAGGTTTTCCCCCGTAAGAGTTCGAACGTGCACGCAAAAATTGTCTCAGACATTAGCGGCAGAAGAAAAGGGAATCGTTATTTTATCAAGTATTAGAGGAATATCTTCAAAAATAAAACATTAAGCCAAACCGAAAAATTATCCTAGTGAAGCAAACATTTATTATAATCATGCCGGTTAACGGGATGTTGCCTGAATAGCTATTTAAAAAACGCTTTGAATTCCAGGGTGTTCACAATTCACACTCCTATTCCCTTAGTATTTGTTTTTGGAGAAAAGCTGTCAAAGCTTGAAAACATTTTCAGCTATATTCCCATTTATCAGATCAATATTTATATCATATTGTATACTGCTGCTGTTATATTACGTAGTGTTTTTATTTTTACTGAATATTTTGATTGAACAGTTTTGTTTATTTTAATAAAAAATAATGCTAATAAGCAACATTAAGTCTTAAGTTTATTAGGAATAGATTTAGTATTTACCAAAGTTCCTATTCATTTGTCTTAATGGTTTTCAAGACCTACTGTTTTTTATAGTTCAAATTTTATTAGTTATTACCAGTGGAGAACCTGGAAATTTCTGAAAGCCCTTTCCTGTGTACAACATTCGCTTAACTTGGCTTGTTTGCCCCCCCCCCCCCCTTCGTTCCTAGCAGCATGAAAGCGCCCCCGCAGTCGTAAATTATGTTTATAAGGTGGCGACAGAACCCTTTAAATCAGGGATATCAGGGAAATCTGGAAATTTTTTCCTTGTTTTTGATTTATCCCGGAGTTCCAACGATCTTATCTGTAATCATTAAAATGATTCAACGTTCCCTTATTAAAAGTTAATTCTGAAATTATTTTACTCAAAAAAGTTCATTTTAATTGCCGTTTTTCATAAATTTTTGCCCACAATCAAAAAATGTGATCTTTTGGCATCCGCAATGGGAACTGGACTTTGTAAGTTTTCGATGTTTCTTACGCTTTGTTAAAAGGTAAACAATTTTTTTCACCAAAACTTTAATTTGAAATTTTTAATCAAAATTTCGTGAATCGTGATCGTAAGGACGAACTTTCAAACGTCAAAAGATAATACCTCTAGTTTTATTTTTATTTAAATTTCTTTATGCATGCGTAATTCTTAACATCGTTTAAAATACTTGAAATAAAGGTGGAAACTGTTAAATAATATTTTTAAATTTGAAAAATTCAGAAAATAAAAGTCATTAACTATGCACTTATGACGATAATGTTTTTTCTCTTACACACATTCAGTCATCATATAAATTGCTTCTGCGCAGGAGGAACATGTTAAATATTTGCAGTTAATCGCAAATAAATAAATAACTAAATAAATAATCAAATGAAAAAGTAATTTAAAAATCAATTAATTTCATATCCAATACGTATGTGAAATGTTTGAATAAATTCTCATGCTGTAGATTGAGAGATTTACTTATTTCATAAACTGAATTTTTTGACATGCTAGCATTAATCCTAAAATGTTTAATTTTATTGTCAAAAGTCTTTTTTTCTAGCTTGGTATTTCCTAATATAATTAAATGCTTTTCTAATCTTTAAAAAATGCATACATTTCTTAATAAAATTTAACTATTTCAAAAAAGTTTGAAAGTTATGCATGTTCACATTTTTCTTTCAAGCTATTACTCTCACCCGTCAAATATTTATTAATTATTTTGTTGCATAGTATAAAATTCAATTAAATAGAAGTAGAATTAAGAGAAATGCTTTGTTTTTTGAACATTAAATTGTTAATAAGTTTTCGAAAGAGAATTAAAATCCCGGTTCAGAACTCTGATTTGACCATTGACCGGCTACTTTGATAACGATTAAAATCGATTAATACAATTATTTATTTGTTTAAACTGTCGGAAACTAAAATTTAGGTATACTCAATATATTGCGTTGTTGATTAGTGGGCCGCTCCTCTGGGGGCGCCCAAATTTTGAATTAAAAAAAGTCAAGGGTTTTTTCCCTTGTAATAGCGAAATATAATTCATGCTATGCTTAAACAATACAATAGTTTTTCTTTTCCAAATTTTCAAAGCATCCTTTTGGGAAGAGGCGGGAGGTCGGAGGGGGAAGGGGATCTTGTAAGTGTCGTTTGGGAGGGGGAGGAGAAGGCAGACGTGTGTCTTTTCGATATGGACGTTAGTAGGAGGAGGGAGGGGGGTCCTGCTCCCTGGATTTAAAAAAAATGCTCATTTTGTTTTGAATTTCTATGAGTATTTTTATGAGTAAAATCGTTTAAATTTTAAGTGAAAATTTGAATAATATATACTTCACATTGTATCTAATAAAATAAACAGTTGAAGAATTCTCAATAATACTGATAGTATTTTTATTCGCTAAGCTAAATTTATTTTTATCTCCTAACTTGAATCTTTATTCATGTTTCCTTTTTAAACTCAAAAGGATGAGTAGTGAAAACAAGCCTATTATGTGTATTCGTACTCAAACGACCCCACATGTATAAAAATACAAGTGTAATGCTTTAGCTCTTAACACAGCTAAGAAATAGAGACGCTATAAGGAGAGACGCGACATATGCAGGGATAAAGAAAAGCCGACTTTTAACCACCTTAGGGCTTGTTGGGGAACTTCTCGTAGACTTAACACAGGAGATACGAGAGGGGTTTACAAAAACGCGTATTTCACGGAAGCAAGGTTTTTCAGCAAAATTTTAGTGCCATGTTCCAAAGGAGGAAAACACAGGCTTTAATTTCATACCATTTTTATGTGTCCAAAACGCATATTAGTTGTATTAATTAATGTTTTACTGTTCGGAATCTACCATCTTCTTCCAAACTTCTGATGGGAGAAAAAGAAAAGTTCCTTGGCTGTTTTTTGGCGGAAGTAGTTGGCGCTGTAAATAATTTATCGGAGAGTGAATGTCCAAACACTCTGATGAATGATTTTCGAGGTTCTTTTCTTTTTTAAATTAACATGCAAACTGTGCTGAATTAACAGAAATCGTTATTATTAAACAGTTGTGCATTCAACACTATTCGCAGTTTTAAGAATTCATAATTAAAAAAATACGACAGACATGATATGCATATCTATCACAATCGTTCTCATCCAAATTAGTGAAGCATTATGTTCGTGTAAATGTGTGACATTATATAGATTGTTTTTAAATGAGTTAATTATTAATTAAACTTTATTTAGTCGTTCTAAATCTACTTGTTTTTTATAAAATATGTCAATGCAAAAGGAATTTCTCACAGGAATTTTTATTCATAACAGAAAATTATGTTTGAATAGACAGGATTTTTTTGACAGGACGGATACACATTTATTTAATGTGTATCCGTCCTGTTGTCTTAGACAATTTTTTAGCAATTGCATCTTATGTAATTAATATATATCTGCTGGATATGAATAAGTATCAATTATCCAACAAAGTACATCTGATTTTGATGTACAACAACTAGAGAAATAGTAGGAAACTTTCGTATAGGGGGATTAAAGTCATGTTTAATATTGAATATTAATTTAGAGAAAATAACTTCACGTCATTAGTTTAGTCAGTGCATTACTGAATCAAAATCAATTGAAAGTCAATTACTGAATAAAAAACCCACCATCACTGTGACTTTCCTTATGCTCAATTTCATCGTTATCCGGCATTTTTAAATTATGTAAATTTGTTGATTGGATACTTGTCATTATATTTATCTGCATATCAATTTCTTAATGTATACCACGATCAAGAATGTCCAAGCCTTCTCTATTTTCAAAAGCTTGAAATATGAACTTGGGTACAAATAATAAAAGCAAATAACTGGCACCATTGATCTCAATTCAGTAAAATTCTAAATAAATGAAAACAATCTAATACAAATATAGCCTTGAATTTACATTCAATCTTTGCGAAAAACCTTGAAACATTCCTAACGTGTCTTATACATTTTAAAAATTATCTTTATTATTTTGAATTTTTCCTTGCATTTTATTGGAAATCATATTTTTAAAACGCAGATCTTTAGTCACCCGAAAGAATAATGTATAAATAAATAACGAAATAGTATTAATAATAAAACAATAGAGGTAGTAATAAAGAAATTAACTTTTCTACATAATGCTGGATATAATAGGTCTTTTATAGTACTGAACTGAAACACAAGCTTGATACATATTAAGATGTTTAAAACTACTTGTAGTTTTTAAATGTTATATCATTCAAGTGCATGCTGAGATCATAACCTTTTTTTATCCTAGGTAAAATTTGCTTTAAAAGTATGCTTTTTAATGATCTGTACTTACAACATTTCAAAATATGTTTCTTATTCATGGCGAATATTGTCATACGATTCTGAGAAGCATAAAAAGTTTAAACTTGATAGCGGAACAAATTATATAACATACCTCATATTGCACCATAACCCAAAAACTCTATTCAAAACATATATTGTATTTGTTTCAGGGCTCGAAAAATCTTTAAAATTGTACATGCCCTGTCGGGCATATTTGTATAAAAAATACATGCCCGAACAAAATTTTTACGTGTCCAAAAGTTGTTTTATTGGATATTAATAAACACATTTGAATTTGTAGTATAGCATTAGTCAGACAAAAAAAATAAATAAATAAATAAATAAACAAATAAATAACATCTTTATATCTGAATCAAGAACTATTTAAACGTTAATCTAAATCCTTAATAAATTCCATCACATATAAATATTATATAATGTCGTTACAAGGCAACATTTGCAAAATTTAACTTGTATTACCAATTTTATTGTGGATATGCATGTCCGTCAACGTGTCAATGTTGATCTCCAGTAAGGAGGGGGTGATTTTTCAATAAAATACGAAACAATAAAGTTTTGAAAAGAAATATTTGATTATATAAGAAAAATATTTGTACATTAAAAAATAAATAAATATAAGTATATAAAAGCAAAAAACTTAATTCGGGACTATAAATATA
Source organism: Octonoba sinensis (assembly GCA_038502835.1). Classification (NCBI taxonomy): domain Eukaryota; kingdom Metazoa; phylum Arthropoda; class Arachnida; order Araneae; family Uloboridae; genus Octonoba; species Octonoba sinensis. Next base: position 31,417,382 of record CM076598.1, read on the forward strand.
GCTGTCTATCTAACTATATATTACATCTATATATTTAGTGCAAAGAAGAAACGTTATTTCATTTTTCACTAGCAATATACATTTTATAGGGTAGAAATAATTTTTATAGCACGCATAATTTGCGAGCATGTAAAAACAAAAATAATCAAGTAAAAAAAAAGATCTGAAACGGCGATTTAACTTTAAACGCAGAGTCCTGGCTCCTGTCCAGTAACCTTCTTTTACTAGAGGGGATAATTAGCTCAATGGCAGGGACTTGCTTAGACCCCCGGAAGTAAGACTCCCCCATGCTGGAAAGGCGAGCCCTTCTATTCACTCGCCATTGTTAGTTCCTAAGCAGGAATAGTGGGGACCAGTTTGACTGACAGGGGTCGGAGATCAAAGCTTTTCGCCGTACTATACCACGTGGGTGAGTCTTCTCAATTTCTGAACTTTCTTCTGATCTGTAAAAGAGCTGAGATTGCTTTCAGGCAAATGATCAAGACTCATTCTGTGCACAAAAGCACTAACCTGATTTATTAAACATAATAGCAATATTAACAATGAAAAGCGTAAATTTTAATTTTATTTTTAAATCGTTGGAGTCGTATTCTTGATTATGAAGAACAAGAAAGTCATATATATAAATTAACTAAAGCAATTGTTGAGAAATACTTAAAAATATGACTACACCATTTCTAAAATAATATCAAAGAATACCAAAAATGCGTAACAAATACACAAAATTAATTTTATTTAAAAATCAAGAGCAATTTTCAATAGAAATTAAACTATTTTTTCCAGTAGTTAAATTCCATTCTGCTTTATTAATAATACCCGCCCCCTAAATAATAAATGCAACGTTGAAATTAACATTTCAATAATATTAAATCTTAAAAGACATGAACGATGCTTGAAATATACTCGCAGAAAGGCCGAACGTTCGTCGCATCACCAAGTATACATATGTCTGTGTTCGCTCCAGTTTATTTTTTATTCTCTCCTTTTAATAATGTAAGTAAAATTGTTAAATTTTCAGAATTATGTTTAAAATGCATTTCATGCTTCCCCCTTACCAATATATTACATACATATTGTATTTCTGACTGTATTGCACAACACTTAGATAATAAATTAATTTATTCCATTTGTTTGCAATCTTAGAACAAACGTCATCCTTCTGTAATTCATTAAAAAAACAATCGCAATTTAATTAACGGTACAATGGGACCGTCCATAAATGATGTCACGCTTTTTTCCCATTTATTTGACTCCCTCCCCCCTTTGTCACAAAGTGTCAGACTTCAACAACCCCACCCCTTGTCACAATTTCACGAACCACCCTCCCCCTCGAAGCGTGACATCATTTATGAATGATCCCAATCCGATGTTTTCAGTCCTACAGGCTAATGTCACATGACTATTAATTTTAGATTTACGAACTGTATCGGAGAAATATTAAAGTTTTAACTGACAATTTTCTAAAGAAAATAATTTTTTGAACTTAAAAAATTTAAAAAACTATTTTCAAAACTAAAATTTTTTCTTCATGCTGTTGCTTTCTTTAAATTTATTTCAGATTTTGAAAAGAAAAACAGCTTAAACGCTTTTGTTTTTCCTTCCTTATTTTTCAATGAACTGAAAAAGAAAAGAATAGGTATATTTGATGTTTGGCTTATTAACGTAATATTACAAATGTGTTTACTTTTCGCATTGATATCTCAAGGGCAAGACATAATGAGGTTGAAGTCAGTTAAAAACCTTGTAAAAGCAATACGAATTGTATTCATTGCAAAAAGCTTTACTGTATGACATTAAGTTTCACAAAAGAGGGCAAGAAACTAACTCCTACTCTCAATGAGCTCAATATATAAGAACATTTTCAAATCACTATTACTAATTAATTATTGATAATATCAATAAAAAAACACTTGTCCAATAATCTACGAACTGTTTCCTTGCGTGTGATAGAAAATAATTGTGCTAAAATGTGTCTGTCATACAATAAGAAATTAAAATAAATCACTCTTCGAATCTCTACGAGAATTAACATGGCACGACGAAGCCCTCTCTCAGCGACGGACTCCATCACCTGTTTTCCGGGGAAAGACTCCTGCTTACCGACCACACCCCCAGACCTTGTCTATCTAGTTTATGGTCTAAGGGAAAGGCAATTCTTTTACCGCCTGAGAGCAAACTGGACCCAATCTTCTCAATGGACCCAATGTCATCTCTTTCCTCTTTACTAAGAAAGAAGGACCAAACATCTGTTTTCATTTTGCGGTTTGCCTGAGAGCAACAAAGACCTCGGAAGATGGTACGATAATGATAACGGCCTACCCCCTGAACAACTTATTATTTCTAGGAATTCCGAGCGAAAAGCTATGGCAAACCTTTCGCCAATTTCCAAGAAGGATCAGTTGAAGTTTGGCGGCAAATGCATGCGAGCTGCCCTAAATGTTTGTTTTTTTTTGTTGTACACCTCAGACCTGCCACGGTTGCTTTCTCGGCAATACCGAAACCGAAGTGTCCCATCTTCTTCTTTCTACCATCTTTGACAAAACGTCCTTTGGATGTCCATTTTATGTCCAGAACGTCCAAATCTGGTCCGATGCCAAAACCGATAAAATTTGGACATCTTCAGATGGGTCAGACAGGACGTCCCTGTAACTACCACTTTGTTTTACCTACGGACGTCCAAAAGTGATCCATATCCTTTCAGGTTGTACCACGGACTTAATTTTCGGATGTCCTAGGGACTGCACTCAAAGGATATCCCGCGTACGGGTCAGACAGGACGTCCCTGTAACTACCACTTTGCTTGACCTACGGACGTCCAAAAGTGATCCGCATCCTTTCAGGTCGTACCACGGACTTTCTTTTCGGATGCCCTAAGGACTGCGCTCAATGGATATCCCGAGTTTGAACTAAATCATATGTTTTTAGGATATTTTTCTCAACTTAGAAGACAATTTTTATTTTATAATTTTTTTCTTTTGTTTCTTTATTTTACGGTTGGTTTACCAGAAGAAAAGCAGGTTTAATATTTAAAAAATAAGTTGAACGTTTTACCATTTCAGGCAAATATAGTTAAAACTACATGAAAAATAATGCTGATTTATGTTTTCTAAAGTTAACTGCTGATAAAAAATTGATTAATTTTCCTGCACATAATATATTTACGCCTGCTGTATTTAAGACATAAGAAATATTTTCTCCGAAATTGTAAAATTTCACATAAACCATCCCATTTTTATCGTAAGTCTAAGGAAGTCCACATTTTGACATCCATAGACGCGTCAAGCATGACGTCCTTATAACTAACATTTTGTTTAGCTTACGGATGTCCAAAAGTGATCCGCATTCTTTCAGATCGTACCACGGATTTTCTTTTCGGATGTCCCAGGGACTTCATTCAAAAGATATCCCGCCTTTGAACTAAATGATACATTTTTAGGATATCTTTGTCAACTTGGAAGATTTTTTTTCTTTCTTTATTTAACGGCTTACTAAAGAAAAAAACATGTTTATTATTTTTTAAAAAAATTGAAATCTTTGCTATTTCAAGCAAAAATAGCAAAAACTGAATGAAAAAAATATCAATTTATGTTTTCTCAAGTTACTGCTGATATAAAGTTGATTAATTTTAATCCACATAATATATTTACGCATATTTTCTTATAAACACGAGAAATATTTTTTCGAAAACCGCAAGAGATCTCTCAATACTTAGCCTTGAAGGCAATGAGCTGGCGTCAATTCTGTTCTGACTCAGACGGTTAATCCACCAAAGTTCGAATACAGTAAGTAATATGCAGAAGTTTTCATAGCCTAAAAATCGATTCGTTTCGTTGTGGTTTTGTGAGAGAATTTTGCTTTTAATTTTTGTTTTTATCGGACAGGATGTGTTCTGAAAAGGAACTTTGTGGAGTATCGCTTTTTGATGGCGACAGAAAACGAATTTTTCTGTTTGGAAGCGGCGTATGCTTTCATGTTCTCACTACTAAGTGATAGCGTTCTAATATCACTTAAAGATGAAACCAGTGCATGTGAAATTTGGAAGAAATTAGAAATATTAAATAATTGTGGCAAATTGGTACATTGTAAACGTAACTGAAAGTTGTTAAACTTTCAAATGAAGAAAAGTGTGCTTTTTACAGCAGTATGTTTCATTGCTGGAAATGTTATAAAGAATGAATTTATTGTGGATTCCGGAGCAATACGTCTTGTTTCGCGTAGCTTTAAGCGAAAAGGAGTGGATTACAGTGAAACATTTTCCCCTGTGATAAGTATGCCAGCTTTGCGTTTAATGCTTGTGATGGTTTTAAATGAAGATTTGCATGCATTTGCTTAAGATGTAAAACAAGCTTTCTAAAATGGTAAGTTAAATGAAGTTGTTTTTATGGATCAGCCCCAAGGTATGATGATAACAGTGGACGAAAATGTAAACTTTAAAATAGTTTATATGGATTAAAACAGTCATCTCGTCAATGGTTTCAGAGGTTTCTTGAATTTGTTTCAAAATTAAATTTTCAATCTCTTGATGATGGACCTTGTATTTTATTCGTAACAGTGATAATCATAAAATTATAATTGTTCTTTATGTAGATGATATGTTAGCAGCAGGCCCAAAGGTCAATGAAACTAAAGTACTTATTTCTTTACTATCTAAAGAGATTAACATGTCAAAATCATAAAGTGTTTCTGAATTCTAAAGTATATTAGATTGACATTCACGTCTGATAATTTGATAATGGATCAATAATCTTATGTAATTAAGTTGTTAAGTAGATTTAATATGACAGAATGTAGACCCAGTGATATTCATGTTTTCCCTAAGTCTACACCATCTGATTGCAAAAATGAAAAACCCTGTAATGGTCAATTAGAGTAGAATTTTTTTTCTATCTTAAAAAAAAAAAAAAAATAAACTGTTTTTTTTTTTTTTCTGTTTATTTACTTTTATTAAGTTGGATGCTTTTGGACTATGATTTTTCTACATTAAATGTCTGTTATTATTTTGAACTTCATATAAATTTCTTATGTATCCATTACCTGTTTGTAGAGTGCTGTAATCACAATTTTGCTATTTGCCTAACGATCAGGAAAAACCCAGAAAAAATATCAGGCAATCCTAAACACTATACGTATGTGTAGTACAGTCATTCAGGGTAACTTTGAAAAACGTTATTTCTTTTAGTATAGTTGACTAAATAAAATAGAAGGTCCAGTGCTACACTCAGCCAAATAGGTTATAACTCAGTTTTCTACTCCTAATTTTTAAGTTCAGTCAAATATACTAAAAAATATGACGTGGTTCAATATGTTGTCCCCCATGGTTCAAAATTTCCCTGAATTACTGTATTTAATAATTATTCTTATATCAGTTCGTCCGTACTGGCATTTATTTTCTTTATTTATATTTTTAAAAGTTGTTTGTCATTTGTTGTATTTAAATAGTTGAATTCTAGGATTTCTTTGAACAATATTTTATGAATTGTAAGAAAATTTATTCTCATCATTAGGATGCTTATTAGTAATAAAAATTAAATTAAAAATAATATACATAAAAGCAAACCACTTTATTTATCATTGTCATGGATATCATTTTCAGTAGTCATAGAAATATATTACTTGTACTTTAAATCATGTAATGGTATTTAGGGTTTTGACTAACAATATATTAAAATAAACTATTGCAAAACAAAAAGTAATTCTCATAAAATCGAAAAATACTTGGAGGGGGGAGGGGGTAATTTTTGTTAGGAAACAAAGCTAGGTGAAGGGAAGTTTCAAAGAGTTAAATCATTATTTATTTTCCTCTTTGCACTTTTCATCCTGTTTTTACTTCAAAACATGTGAATAATTATTTGCTTTCATAATTTTTTCCTGTCCAGAGAAGGAGAAAGCGAAAGTGATGAAAAACTTTCCCATCTCCATGATTTTTATAACTATGTACTAATATGTTTCAATAATAAAAAAAGGTTTTAACTTCTGAACCGTGTGTTTATTTTATTTTTTCAATTTTTATTCTATTATGATTTTTCTGATTCTGAAACTGAGAACTCTTTATCAACTAATTATTATATCATTTCTGATTTTAATTATAGTATTATCATTTAATTAAAAAAATCATAATTATATTTTATATAGAACATATATAATTATATTTATATATTAAGAGTTGTTTTCTAGTAAAATTTCTCGAGGTATTTTCAAAATTATATATATATACATATATGCACTTCATTGAAATTTTAAACTTTGTGTAATGTGACGTATTCAAAATGAGAATGAATATGAATCCAATAGTACAACATGTTTTTAAAAAAAGTATGAATAATTATTTACTCTAAGCAGTGATTGTCATATCAGTTATTATTAAATTCCAAGGTAACACGAAATTAGAAAAAAAAAATTATCACAAGTTCGCTGAAAATATTTTCCTCGTGCATTAAATTATTTACTTAAAATATTGGTACAACTTGTATTTCAAACGAGCAGAAGTTAAAAATATAAATATGGGTTGCTTAAGGGAAATTTCAAATAAAGATTTTAAAGGCAAATTATATATTTAAATTGCTGATATATGTAGTAGTCCCTATTTAATTGTATGCAAAAATTGTTTCAGAACGACTATTTTCATTAAAATACTCTTATTATCATTTTCATAATGAACAAATGATAAATTGCAAGTTTCAGTATATGATTATATAGCTCAAAGTGTTAACATTAAAAAAAATATTCACAACTGGTTTTATTCAGTCCTGTAGCTGTTTTGTGGATACTTCTTTTTCAAAGTAGTATTTGGTTAAAACCTTAATATTTCCTGCTGCAAGCTACAAATTTACATTTACAAGATAACTGTTTTAGAACATTTAATCAGAGGAATTATGTACATGTAAAAAAATGTCAAATTACTGTTGAATTGATGAATTAAAATTGCATCTTGTGGGTATAAACACCGAATAATATCTAAAAGAAGTCATGGGAATGTTCTAAAATAGTCTCAAAGACATGGGAGGATAAACAAATAATTCATTGACTTCCTTGGGATATCATTCTAACGAGGGAAGCGTCCTGTGGGCATTTAAATATGTTGTCGTTTTAATGTCCTGGGGAGCAATGATCTGTATGTCGAAAAGAGGGCCGGTACAGTCACATATGTCCTAGGGATCTCACTGGAATGTCTTTAGGCCGTTTAGAAGTATTGTCCTTTTAGCGTCTTGGGAACCGTACAGCGCGATTGTCCAAAATAAAGCCTAAATATGAACGATCGGACGTCCTTAGGACCAATTGAGAACAGACAATTCGCGGACATTAGTTCTACCCTGGGATATACTTTGTACTTCGCAGGATAAAAAAAACACGTCCCTCGGACGACCTGTTTTTACGAAGATGTCCTGAAATGACATCATTGGATATCCTAGGGACCTCACTGGAACGTCTTTAGGACGTTTTGATATGTTGTCCTCTTAACGTCCTGGGGACCGTATTGAGGACTTGTCCAAAATATAGCCTAAACATGAACGATCGGACGTCCTTAGGACCAATTGAGGACAGACAATCCGCGGACATTAGTTCTTCCCTGGGATGTACTTTGTACTTCGCAGGATAAAAAAGACACGTCTCTCGGACGTCCTGTTTTTACGAAGAAGACACGTCCCTCGGATGTCCTGTTTTTACGAAGAAGTCCTGAAAGGACATCCTTTGGATATCCTAGGGACCTCCCTGGAATGTCTAGGACGTTTCGATATGCTGTCCTCTTAACGTCCTGGGGACCGTATTGAGAGCTAGTCCAAAATATAGCCTAAACATGAACGATCGGACGTCCTTAGGACCAATTGAGGACAAACAATCCGCGGACATTAGTTCTTCCCTGGGACGTACTTAGTACGTCGCAGGATCAAAAAAACACGTCCCTCGAACGTCCTGTTTTTTCGAAAAGTCCTGAAATGATATCATTTAGACGTCCGAAGGACGAAGTTATGCTGTCTGGGCTAGTATCAGTCTGTTTATCTTCTACGAAACTCGTGATCGAGCACAAGGAAAGAAAATTTTGAATCAACTCCTAATAAGAGATATTACAGAGGCAACCATTTTCTCCTCTAAAGAGGCAACAGGCAAGTATTGCTATAACTTTTATTTAGTTCTTTTTTTTTTTCTATCTTTTTTCATGGAGCAATTCGTATTTCGAACAAAAATGCATTTGATTCATACATTTCCATACCTTATTTTGTTTTTATTTATTCTTTGTTTTCCCATTTAAAAATTAACAACAGATTTAGGGCCGGAGCTACCAATTACGACAAACTAGGCAGCTGCCTAGGGCGCAAACTTTGAAGGGGGTGCAAAAATCCAACCACCTTTTTAAAGCTACTCGGTTGTTAATCATATAATTTAAAAAAAAAAAAATGTGATTCGGTATGTGTAGTTGATCACTACCTGCCCGTGACAAAACTTCAAACGTTCAAACTTCAAAGGCATGTGACTTTGTGACTTCTTTCTCTAGTTACATAGAATTATGCCCCCTCCCACCCCTGGGGTAAAGAGGTCATTGTGCAAAATTCTCTAATTTCCTATGGAAAACACTGAAAAGTTTAGAAAAAATAGGACAAGTGTTAAAAGTTTCGGACATTTTAGGATTTTTTTTTTTTTTTTTTGAAATTCTACGATTTTGAAATCCTATCCCTTTTAAAAAGAAGTATAAATAAAGGTTTCTCTCCCCTTGGCCAAGCCACTGAATAAAAATGAGGCATCAAATGAATAGTTATTGATCAAATATATTTTTATTATTTTCAAATGTTAGTTTTGTTCCGCGTTTGAGCTCTCAGCTCTCTAATTGCAGCAAATGCCAAACATAATCTACATATGAAAGAAATCATTTCGCTCATTTTAGCTCAAAGTGATATAAACTCGAAGAAAAACCATATAAATTCGGCAGAAAATCAAGAAATCTATGCAAAATAAAATTCCAAGTCACCAAGTGCTTCTGCACCTGCGGTGAGTCATACTGATAAGATGGGGTGGACAAAAGGGATTAAGAGGGGTGTGGACCGATGGAGTGGACAGTGACCCAGAAGCCCAGAACCTGTCCCCACCGCTTCCGACTTGAAATTCCTAGAAATCCCAAAATATTTCAAAAGGGAAGTTTGAACGGGAAAAAAGGGGTAGGATATTTTGTGTCGGCGAAACGGGGGAGACACCAGAACATCGTTGCTTCTACACTCTGTATGGGAAGAAAGAAGCACAATTGAATGAAGTGATGGATAAAGCGCCCTAACTAGCTTTATTACGACCGTGATTTGTTTATTACTGTTGTTTTTAATTAAAAAATATAAGTTTGTAAGGAAGGGGAGCGCCAATCAACTTTAAAAATTTGAGCACTGATTGCTTTTCCTGAGTTTATCCAACACCACACATTTATTAATAATCTTCTGTACACCCCTCAACGAGTTTTTTTTTCAACTGAAGAATATGACGCAGGCAAACATTTTTAAACGATGTTTCCAGTGGCGTAGCTAGACCCGGATTTGCAGATAAATTCCCGGAAATAGCGGAAAAAAGGAAACCAAATAAAAAATAATTACGTTGTAAAACCTAAAACATTTTATATAAATGACGAAAAATAAAATTTTTAAGTAATGCTGTTATTAATTTATCTTCTTAACAAATCGTATAATTAGTTTGAAAGTTAGATTTCCCGATATTTAATAATTTACTTCTCGAATTTTATTTTATTTCTCCCGAAATAGTGTTTGCAATTTATCTAGTTCTATCTGCTTTATCCCAAAATTATGTTCGTTTCAGTAATTGAGGAGGTCCGTAAGAGCAGGGGAATCCAACCTTTCACACTTTGGGGTACCCTTTGAGCTTACCGTTTTTTTTGAGGGAATATCATGATTAAAGAGCAGAATAAATAGGATATCAAAGCTTTATCCTTCTCAAATTAATGTATATATATATATATATATATATATTGTTGCATCTGTATTTTATTATAAAACAAACATCTTAATAATAAGATAATGGATGGTAATATGTAGCTAATAAGGTTTTTTTAATACATGAGGCTTAATGGTTTTGTTGCAGAGTAATTAAAAAGCGTCCGCGTAATAAGAGGAGAGTTCGTTAGAAGGGGTTTTTTACTGCATATAAATGAAATAAGTAACTAAGAAATGTTGATAATGATGCCACAAAACTCATTTTTATAATATAATTTTTTTTTAAAAAGCAACAAGCCCTCGGCAACGTTTTGTTTCAAATTTTTAATAAAATTTGTTAGAGCATAAAATATTTATAGCATAGTTAATTTTACAATTACCCTTTAGCTAGATACTTCATTTTAATTTTAAAAGAAATTAAATGCTTCTATTTTTTTTAATAAGGATAAAAAACATTGGAAAATGTCTCATCTGCAACAAAATTTTGTTAGAATGAACCGTTATTTGTTTAATTAAGTTAAGTAAAATTTATCTCTTGTTTACGTTCAATTTATCACTTATTTGAATTAAGCTTTAAGCTAGTACTTAAACTAAAATACAAATAAATTTTGCTACAATAATATTTGTTAAAAAAATTTTTCATTCGAAAGCTTTTAATAAATTTCACATTCGCTCAGTATAATGTGAAGAATTTTCTACATTGTCACGATAGATACGCTTAATATATATTAACAAGAATGATAGAAAACTATTCGTGACATTTCCGATTTAAATGAGGCAAGTGGTGATCCAAGCAGCGCCCCCTATATCTAGGAAGCCTTTGCACGGCAGTAGTCTAAATAAAGTCACGTGATTTTGAGAAGGCCATCAATCTGCCGTTGTACTGCTACCGGTATTGAGTCCTGTTGTATGTTTGTTGGTTATCGTTTCTACTATCTTCTTGTAATCAATTTTCAAAGTTTTAAAATGCCTTACAAGTGTGCCGTTTACGGCTGCAAGGGCAATTATGCTTCCGGACAGAAGGACAATATCAAATTTATGAAAGATCCAGTTCTTTAAAAAGTGTGGACATCAAAGACGATGAGCAAAAACTTCAAACCATCGAATAGTTCCAGAGTAAGTACAGTACAGTACATACATTTGATGGGGGCTATCAGAGTATGTCTCTTTTACCCCAGGTCCTTGTATTTTAAGTACTTTTATTTTATATGCATAGCCTATTCGACATCGTCGAGTCCCCGTTAGGCGGGGCTATAGAGGGGGGGGGGGGTTGGAGAGCGTCATCTCACCATTCAACTGGAAGAGCTTCCTTTTTCTTTCCCGTCACGTCACAGGAGCATTTTTTTTTTTGTACTTTTTTTTTGAATAAAATAAACGTGTTAGTTAATGACTATGTACATGATGGGTTATAAGAGAATTAAAAATATATACAATCCGTGGACGACTATCATTGGTCCAGTTGAGGATCAGGTAGGGGGTTGTGCTGTGTGCTTAGCGAGTCATAGTTCGTATAAACCGTGGAGTAGGGATATTTGTATCTTGCAGTCGTGGTGAAAAAGTTCACTTGATCTTTTATCTTTGGGTTTTCATGATTTACTACGGTATTGTAGAAATTTTTGGCACTCTTGATTATGAAGCGGGAAATTGAGATTACTTGAATATTCGCATGAAGGTCTTTGTTTCTGTCATATCGGCTGGCATTGGACATACTTCTTATGAACTTGTTCTGTATTCTTTGGAGTTTTACTATGTTGGTTTGGGCTGCTTGACCCCATATACTTGAGCCGTACATTAAAGTGGGAAGGATCATTTGGTTATACAGTATTTTTTTGTTTTTAAAATTTAATTCGCTTCTGTATCCGAGGAATGGTTTTAGCTCGTGGGATTTGGTACGTGAGTTTATAATTACTTTTTTGATGTGTGTATTGAAGTAGAGTCCTCGATCGATGGTTATTCCTAGATATTTGACGTCTCTAGAGAAATTCATTGTGTGTCCGTTCAGGGTTATGTTATCCGGGTTTTTCTTTCTTGCACCTTTCTTGAAATGGATTGTCTGTGTTTTTTCTACGTTGATGTCTATTCTCCATTTTTTATACCATAAACAGACTTTGTCGAGGTATTCTTGCATGTGCTTTTTGACCAGTCGTCGGTTGTAGTGTTTGCATATAATGGCGATATCATCCACATACATAGCAACCATTATGTTTTCATCTTTGGGGGAAGTCCGTCATGTATATATTAAATAATAATGGTAATAATAGACTGCCTTGCGGGGATCCACTGTTTATATTTTTCTTTGTAGAGATGCTATTTTTAATTTTGACTTGAAATGTTCTATCGTGTAGAAAATCGTTTATTATTTTGATTAAGTAGTAGGGGGTATCGTTGTTTATCAGCTTGTAGAGTAATCCTTTGTGCCAAATTCTATCCAAAGCTTTTGAAACGTCTAGAAACGTTCCTAGTGTGAATTTGCGACGGTTGAGGCCTTCGTTTATGTTGTTGACAACGCGTAGCAATTGGTGTATTGTTGAGTGCTTTTCTCTGAATCCGAATTGTTCGTCTTGTATGAGGTTTGTTTCATTTACATGATCTTGTAGTTGGTCTTTTATTATTTTTTCATAGATTTTTGCTATTGAGTTTAGAAGGCTTATGGGTCTGTAGTTTGCGGGGTTATTGCTTGTGGTTTTAGGCTTGTGAATGGGTGCTACAAGTGCATTTTTCCAGCATTTGGGGAAATAATGCTGTTTTAGAGAGCTGTTAATTATTTTCGTTATATTTGTGATTACGTTTTTCGGGATGTGCTTGAGCGCTGTGTTTGTGATTTGGTCTTCGCCAGGTGCTTTCCTGGGCTTCAGTTTTTTTATAATTCCTTGTATCTTGCTGGGATGGATGAATGGAGCTTCGTTTTGCATTGGTGGGTTGTTTATAAAATGATCAATTTTTTGGATTATTCTGTTTTCTAGATTTTGGTCAGGGTGCTGATTGTGTGGCTTGAAATTTTCTTCGATGGCCGTAGCTAGGATTTCGGTTTTTTCTTTGATTTTTGAGTATACATTACCATTCTGTTTTAATTCAGGGATTTCCTTACTATTTTTCTTAAATTTGTTAACTGCTCTGTACAGGGTGTTTTTATCGGCCGATAGAGATTTAATGTATGTTTCCCATCTGTTTTGTTTGAAGTGAGTAATTAATGCTTTAAATTTCGTTTTGTAGTCGATTGATATGTGGGTTGAGATTGTTGTTTCTTGTGATTCTCCTTTCTTTTCGAAGTTTATTTTTCTTCATTATTAGTAGTCTTATGAAGGGGGGGAGTCGCATTGTATCTGTTTTTATTCTGACTTTTGTTGTCGCCAGGTTTAGTGCGTGCTGTAGTGCGGCGGTGGTGTTACTGATTTCCGCGTCTATTTCTTGTTTGTTATTTATTTTAGGGTTTCCCCTTACGGTCTCCGCTAGGATTCTTGTGTATTTGTTCCAGTTAACGGTTGCGATTTCAACTTCTTTTCTTGGTAATGGGTGGTTTATTCTAACCATCAGCAGCACTGGGTTGTGGTCAGAGGGAAGTTCGTCGTATGAATCAATAACGTACGGCCAGTTTCTGTTTCTCACCAGAGCGAAGTCGATGATCGAGGGGGAGCCTGAACTATAATGTGTTGGTTTATTTGGTGTTAATATTTGTAGGTTTTTTCTTTCTGCATAGTTCTTGATGTAGTGGCCTTTTTGGTTACATGAACAGTTCATCCAGCTCGTGTGGTGAGCGTTGTAGTCACCCATAAGTATTACGTTTTCGTTTAGGCTTTCTAGTCTAAGGTCATTGTCGTCTATGTTATTGCTTGGGTGAACATATATTGAGCAAATTGTAATATTTTCATGGGGGTTTAGCTTTAAGGATATTGTAGTGTTTTCTATTGTAGTGGTGTCAATGAAGTATGCCGTAAAATCCAGATTTTTTCTGATGTAGATGGCAGTGCCGCCCCCGGTGCCAATTCCCCTGTCGCTTCTTATGCATATGAAATTTGGGATATTGTATTTCACTTGTTTTCTAAATCTTGTTTCTTGTACAAGAACAATGTCCGGTGAGTGACTTTGGATGAAATTATTAAGTTCGTATAATTTCTCTTTAGTCAGACTATTTGCGTTCCAGGAGAAAATTTTTATATGCTTTTGGGCCATGTGTTAATAGAGGGTTTTTTTTTTTTTTTTTTTTTTTTTTATTTACTCGAAAGCTTTATCAATTTGGTTGGCTAGCACTTGTAGAGCTGAGATGACAGTGCTGAACGTGTTTTTTATTTCTGATTGCAGTTCTGCTTTGTCTCCTGTTTTGGCAATATTTGCGTAGGATTTCGGCTGGTTGTTACTCTTTTCTTGTAAAGATTTGAGGTGATGCGCTTCATAGGCGTAACCAGGGGGGGGGGGGTTTGGGGTTCAACCCCCCCCCCCCCAATTGGGTATGTACTTATTTAGGCACACAGAAAATTTTCTGGCTACGGGCTTGCAAAGCACAATTTTTTTCCCCCTAAGAAAATTAAACACATATGCATATGATTTTTTTTTTTCCTTTTTCTCTGAAGGGTTGCGATCATGGCCAAAGTATGCAGCTCATAATAAAGAAGACCTTTTATTTGGTTATAAGGTTATAATCAACCCCCTTATCACCTTGGGGGGGGGGGGGTTAACAGCAAAAGGTGGCTTCAATCACCATACCACTCACAGACAGATATCTTTTCAATCACTCCAGAGGGTTTTCTTTCCTTCTTGATGTCTTTTTTACCCAAAGGCAGCAATCTGGGAATACAATCGCACAAGTAATAAGTTTAATGGAAAATATTCTCTATCGCGTTCTTTAGTACAGACTAGAGCACTAATGGGCGAATGAGCATTTTCGGAGTCATTAACGACTAGTGTGGACGGCGTCCGAACGGGAGCCCCCCACTGTGGCGCGAACGTCCCCCATGCTCGCTCGGAGAGCGGTTTTTGGACGAACCCTTTGAGCTAGTTTGGACGGTTTTGAACGCATTCCGGCGAACAGTGCAGAGATGGAAGACTGGAATCAAGCCGACATTTTTGGCCTCATTGAGAAATACAGAGAGTTCCAAATACTTTGAAACCCTCAAGCTCAAGATTCTTATTACGTCAACCAATACAAAAAAGAGGATGCATGGATTGAAATATCTAAGCAATTAAATAGTAGCAAAGAAAATTGTGAAAAAAAAGTAGGAAAGTCATTCCAATTTTAAAATTAAAGTCTTGCCCCAAGTTTCACCCCAAAGTGAAACTGAAAGATATTTGTAGATTAAATTCAAATTTGGGTTTCATATCTATCACACTTGCTCCCATAAATAAAAGCATTATATACAAGTAGCGTAACTGTTGCCTTTGTACTTTGAAGAAGAAGAGAAAAGTCATAACAAACCATTAAATACAGTAGTATTAAAGCATTGGAAGTTAAAATAATTAAACAACGTACGTTTTAAATGTTAACTAATTGCAGACGATAATTAATAAATAGAAAATAATAAGTAAATATAAAACGAAATATGCAACAATTTAAACTGAAGCTTTTGGTTTAAAAGCATATTTTGAGCTTAAAATATTGTGATACGTTTTTATTTTCAAAAACCTTAATTTTTATTAGTTATTCATAGGTAATGGAATGACACAAATGGATGTCATTCTGTTACTATGCGATTTCAATAACTTTAAGTCCATAATCGAAAAATTTATTTTCACGTGAAATGTTGAAAATAACTAGAAAAATTTTTTGTAATAAAATGCAATTCAATACAGCTTTTTTCTGGCATTAGTTAGCGGATTAATTTTTGCATTATTATTGTTATTAAACATAGTTGCAGTTGCAAGCCACGACCTTACCACGAAAGGGCTGAGTTTGAAATGTAATTTTAAATTGAAATTTTGATTAATTTTATGTATTATTTAAAATTCATTGAGAAGTTCATAGTTTGAACTTGATTTTGTAATTCGAAATGTACGCGCAAGAAAGAAGTGTTTCCTAGTGACCCAACATGTCGGGCGGTTTGCACGGAAAGAAGCAAATTGGACTAACTCAAACCCCTTAATAGATCCGGGAAAGAGGGGCTTAACGGGGACTCCAAACCCCCATCATCAACCCCCCACTGAGCTAATCTTGCTCGTTCGCCCACTTGTGCTCTAGTCTGTACGCGGCTTACTGTGATGGAGTCCTAAAGTCCAATTGTCCTTTTTAATGGGTTAAACCCTCAAGCCAGGAAGGGATGCTCATTAAGAAACTTAAAGAGCAGTTTGTATTTATTTATGACTTCCTGTCCAAACACCCATTTTGGTAAAATCTTTTTTGTAGATAAGCCGATTGTAAAACTGATGAACTGTAATTGCATTGCATTCTTATTTACAGATGTTCTCTCATCTCTTATATTTTAAATGTTTTTTTTCTTATTATGGTCCATCACTGATTGCATTACGACTCTGGAAATCATCCGTTCAACGTTTCCAATCTCACTGCTACGGTTTAATGCTGCATTTTAATTTACAATCAAGTATTATTTATATTTTAGCTAAATTTTTAATTATTTTCGATACATAATAATGTTTGCACTCCAGCGATGGCCACGTTCGTCATCCAAAAAGAAAAGAAAATTTGATTCAGACGCTTCCACTTCTGAGGTATGTTTTGCTACAAATTTAAGAAATTTTTTCGAAATTTATTGTGGGGATGAGCATTTTTGTAGGGGAATTTGGATTATTTTCTCTAAAATTCGACTATTTCCCGGTTTTAATATTATGAATGCCTGGACATAGAAGATTGCTTAGCGCTAAATATTGAATTTTCTATTGCATTTGAATTAAAAAATAAACTAATAGATCTAGTAAGGAATGTTCAATGTTTTTGTGAATCAAGACCGTATCCAGAGGTTAAGGGGGATCCACGGGAAGCCCCCAGAAATCTGTATCATATATTCCTCCCTGAAACTTTGCTTTACATAAGTGTGTCGAAGTCTGCCCCCCCCCCCTCGAAAAAAAATTCTGGATACTGCCTTGGCTCCGGAGCAGGGGGAGCATGTTAAGAATTAGGAAGGGCAGTGTATGCTTCAAAATCATATCCTTCATATATACATATATATACATATATCTGATTAGAAATGGTGTTAATATGAATTTTTTTACATATATGATAGCTTTTTGATGTATATATAGTAGATGTATGTTTAGATCTTTGGTGAAGTAGTTAGAAGAGTGGGTGTTTGGGGCTTCTGCAACTTAAATTTTTGTAACTGGTCTTACATCTATAATGCTTAGGATAACTCTGAAGGCAAGGCTTCGAGGGCTCACCCCCGGAAACTTTTTGAAATCTTCCTAGCAATGCAATTTCGGGATACTTTGGTGATGTTAGAGGAAACAGAAAGGAGTTTGGTTACTCTCTCCCCCGCAATTTTTTTCAAAATAAAGTCTTATATCTTTTAAGTTACTTTTGGTGTCGGTCGTGATAGTGTTCAATGTCCTTTTCCTGAAAGTAAAGTGTCTTAAAAGCGTAATTTCTCTTTTCTTTCTTTTTTTAAAACTTGTGATGTGAATTTTTTTTTTTGCCGGGGGGAGGGGAGGGAGGAGTTGACTTGCTCCGAGGGGGTAGTTCCCCCCCCCCCCGGGAGATGCCTGAAATAAACACGGAGTATATCTTTACAGACAAGTATTTATGACTAGTAAATTTTCAACTCTTTTACACTTTTTATTGGTGTTTAGTCTGTACATTTTTAGGGTGACCCCCCCCCCCCTTTCACCAACTCTAGTTACGCCTATGATGCGCTTTTTGGTTCCATCTGGTATCAATTAATTCAGTTGTCTTCTGTCTTATAGTGGGGCGCTTTTCGCATTCCACGGAGTTTGCTAGATGATCTTTTCCGCAATTGCAGCATTTTGGTGTCGATTCTTTCGGCCTTGTGCAGTCCCTGCTAAAGTGGTTTTCTGTGCATTTTATGCATCTTGGGGTTAGCGTGCACATATGCTGCTAGTGACCCCATCGTTGGCATCTCCAACACTGGGAAATTTGCCCTTTTCGGCGGAGGGTTTCTACGCGGACTTTGTAGTATGAGATGATTTCGATATTGTAGAATTTTTTGTTTTCTTCGTTCTTGATTAGGCTTACGAAGTAGAGGGGGAGGGGTATTTTTTCTCTTCCTCTCGTCATTTGTACTATTTTTTCTGGTTTGAATCCTAGTATATTTATTTCTTCTTTAAGCTCGTCTAAAGAATAGTCGATCGGCAATCCCTTTATAACTGCTCTAAGTTGCTTGTCTTCGTCCAGTTGGTTAGTATAGTTTTGTATGTTATTTTTTGCTGCGTATTCTCGTATTATTCGATGTTGTTCGGCGTCTTTTGGTTCAATTTTTATTTCGTTTCTATTTACACTGCAAATCACTTTTTCGTTTATATTTTCTGATAGTTGGTCAAGTATTGGTTTCGGGTCAGTTATGTCTACCATGGTTATTTTTGGGGCCTTTTTCTTCCTATTACTACTCCTTTGTACAACAAATTTGTTGTTTGTGTGTGTGAATTCATTCGATCCGGCCAATTCGTGTTCTTCGTCTTCATTTAATTTCTGTACTTTGCTTGTGGACGCGACCTGTTCGTCTTCATTTAATGTGCGTTTGTTGGATTTCATTTGATTTTCGAGTTTACAGAGTCTGTCTTCATGTTTTCTTTTTAGTTCTTCCATATCTTTTTGAAGGTTTTTGAAATTTTGAACTTTAGTTTTAACTTTTAATTCGAGTTTGGTTTTTTCCTGTTCTATTTGTTTAATTTTGTTGGTTGCATTGCTTAGCATTTTTGTCAAGTTATTATGCCTCTGCTCTGTGGCTTTTTGTAGGATTCCTCTGAGTTTACTTAGTTTAATACTATCGTTGGGGTCTTGCGGGTAATAGTTAGAGTTATCTAACTGTAAGAAGATTTTGTCTATTTTTTGATTACTGTATTTAGTTCTTTTTCGTCTTTCGCGGTATACGCGGTTTTTTTTAATTTTGCCTCATCATATTTATTTTCCTTAAGGACCTGGGTAAGAATTTGAGACATACTCACCGATTTTTTCTGCTTCTTCCTCGGGGCTGTCTTCTCCACGTCTGAAATTTCGTCGTTTGTGTCCATGTCGGACGGTTTCCTGAACTCCGTTACTGGATTCCTTTTTTTCTTTTTCTTCCATGTGGGATCTTTCCCGAAAGCTAGTGCGGCAGGGATTTCTGTGTCTGTATCATCAAATGAGCTGTTTTGA
The DNA here is from genome assembly GCA_038502835.1 of Octonoba sinensis. NCBI lineage: Eukaryota > Metazoa > Arthropoda > Arachnida > Araneae > Uloboridae > Octonoba > Octonoba sinensis. The sequence continues at coordinate 31,436,558 of CM076598.1, forward strand.
TCTTGATAGCTGTTCACAGGATTTCTTTCTGAGCCCATCTGCCTTGATTCAGTAAAACTGCCTTCAAAAAGGCACTTTATCAAGGTCTTTTGTGAAGAGACACCGCTTTTATAATCCGACCCGATACGTTCGGCAAAAACAATTTCAATTACCACCGAGGCAGAACCTCAGTCACACTCCGCCGTAAGTCTCGAGCTCCAGCCACGCTCGCTCCGAAAATCTCGACCAGTCTCTTCGAAGTCTCTCCAGAGTAAGTAATTAAATTCGTTAATTTATAGTACGATTAGAATAATATAGAAACTGGAAATATATAAATCCCGTTTTACGAATTTGTTTCGTTTTTGAATTGTGTCACTGTTCTTGCCGGTGTGCGATGTGTTACATTATCATTCGTCATTAATGTTGTGGAATTAAAGTTTTATAGTTAATAAGTTTTAATTTTCAATGACCGACTTTCAACTTTCCTCCTTCTGCAATTTGAAACTATACCGACTTGATCTGTTTGTTAGTTTGTATGTCATTTATGTGTGACAAGGTTTAACTATGCTTATTATATTTGATGAAGTTAGAAAACTTGATTTTGGTTCTTGATCGTTTTGCACACACATGACATTTAAGTTAAAACTCATTACTAAGCTGTTTTATTGTTCTTAATGTTACTATTTATTAACTAAAATTGTTTTTGAACGCTTTAATGTACAATTACTTTTAACGTACAACTTTTTATTCATTTCTTTAGTGTTTATAATTTTGTTTAAGAGTACTGTTACCAATAAAAAGTGTACTCTGTTTTATCTATAATTTAGGGGGTAGGTTACTCACAGTATTATATTGTGTGAATACAGCATAGGGTTCATTCATAAATCATGTCACGCTTCGAGGGGGGAGGGGTCGTAATGTAGCGACACGGGGATGGGCTAACAAGAAGTGTGACATCATGCTTATGCAACATAGCGTGGCATGTGACAAAGGGGGGAGGGTATGTTGAAGTGTGACACTTTGTGACAAGTGAGGGGGGGGGGTTCAAATATATAGAGAAAAACCTGACATCATTTATGAACGGTCCCATATTGCTTTCTGGGTGATTCCACCTTATTTTTGTGTTACGTGAGGAAGATTTTTGAGCAAAATTCTGGTATATTTATTTAATTATTTTTAATTATGAAAATATTAATGCAAAGTTTTCAAATTTTTTAGAACATTATGTACAGCTAGAGCCATATTTTGAATATTAAAATTTTGTTTCGCACGGGACATCAAAAATGTTCCTTACTTATCAAAATTGTAATATTTTTTAAATAATAAACTATTTACCCTATTGAAAAGAAATTTTGTACCACTATTGCTCCAAATGTACGGATTGTTAATAAAAAAATTTGAAAACTTTTCATTAATATCTTCAAAATTAAATACACCAAAATTTTTTTCAGACATTTCCAGTGGCGTGGCTAAGAGGGGGGGGGGGACAGCCCCGGGTGTCATTCGTTCTGGGCTGACACCGGGCCACGAAGGGGGAAACAATAAACCTTTAAAAGCTCCATATAATAAAACAAATACCTTGAACTGGATTTCTTTTTCAATAATTTTCTTTTCTACTTTTAACTGAGCAAAGTGTTTCCTTAGAAAAATATTCAAAGAGGTTTTTTACTGCTAAACACACCATTGCTGTCAACTAAGGCTCGACCGATGCATCGGCCTCGCCGATGCATCGGCGCCGATTGTTTAACAAAGTTGCCATCGCCCATCGGCATCGGCGGCAGATGTTAACTTTAGAAAAACATCGGCCCATCGGCCGTAAAAAACATCTAAAAGCCGATGCAAGGCCCATGTTTTTCGCAGTGATAACTTTCTAGAAAAAAATTCTGTCTTTCACTTTCTTTTTTTCTCCATAGCTCAATTTCCATTTCCATACAATAACAGGCAGCACATAAGTTTAAAAAAAAAACACAAAAATAATGTCATTCTACAAAGTATTTGGTAAAAAATTATGAAAACTAGTTTAAGCGATCGCGGCCCGAAAACCTTCATTATTAAAATAGTTCTCTTTGAGGATAATGCTCGCGAAATAGAATATGTTTAAGTAAAAGTCATAGAGGCGTCTTATGAGTGCTGTTTGTTTTTCGCACTAGGTTAGTTGCCTCATTTTTGTCCGTTTTTCTTTTAATAATGACTTAGTGCATTAGATGTCATTGTGCAATAATATTATACCATTTGATTTTAGTTTGTCATGTTTCTTATTGTTCCGAAATTGTAAACAATAAAAAGTCAACTCAATCAAAGAAATATAATAATTTTAATTTTTACCAGCGTAAACATTTTCTCTTTGCGGTTTTTTTTTTTTTTTTTGCTTCTTCGATCCCACGTGTTACAGTTTTACTGCAATTGTGCAGCAATCTTGTTGCATCTGTTTTTAGTGTGCGGTTGTTCTCATTATTTCCTTTTTAGCCTACTTTCCCGTAAAAGTAAAAAAAATATGGTTCAGCTAAAACTTCTCTTCCATGGTTCAACTTTGAACCATATCAGTGGTTAGTAGAAAGTTCATCATTATGGTTCTGAGTTGAACCATGACAGCAGTTAAAAGAAAAGCTATGGTTATGGTCCAAAGTTGAACCGTAATACTGGTTAGAAAAAATTCCGTAATCATGGTTCAAAGTTGCACCGTAATACTGGTTAGAAAATATTCCATAATCATGGTTCAATGCTGAACCATTCATGGTGAAACTAATAAACCCTCATAATGGTTCAAATCATCACCAAGTGATGGTTGCAGCTATATTTCACCAATTTTTAGTGAAAAGTTGAACCAGAATTTTTTACAGTGTGATTTAAAAATATCTTTAAGAAGTTGTAGAAAAGAAATGCATACAATCCAACAATCAACAAAATCAGGCATTATAATTACTACAAAATAAATATATGCAGCAAAAAGCATTTCAAGTACAGAGTTATTTTACAGATCATTTTGTTTTTGGATAGATCATTTAGATCTATCCAAAACTAAATTATCAAAAAATATTTTCCTGCTGTGGTAATCAATAATTTCAGATGACATAAGATCTTTAATAAAAATGAAGCTGCAACGTATCCAAGCGATATAAAATTTTAAGTCTTTTATATGATTCAGCAACATTCCTTGCCATTTGTGTTCTAGTCTAGTCAAACACTGTTTTTACAGTGGTGTATATCAAATCCAAAAGTGTACAGCCAATAATAACATCTTTTTTTCACACTATGAATAAATAATAAGGTACATTTTAAAAATGTGTTTGTTTATTATTAAACACCATACTTAAAGTTAATATTTTACTCCTCTACCCTGATTATTGTTAGAAATATGCTTATTATATAGAAGTATCTTTGTCAGTTAACACTTTTTTTGCAAAATCGGACGTAGCGAACTCTCGGTTATAGCGATCGCCGAAGTCGGTCCATTGAGGGTTCGTTATAGCGGGATTTGACTGTAGTTTATTTAGATTCAAGATTTCACGAACATTAATATTTTAACCTAGCTATTTTTAATTATGTCTTTGAAATGTATTGTTCTTGTTCGAAGTACTTCTAGTTCTAAGTATTTACAGTTTAATAATATTTATTGGAAGTGTGTTTAAAAATGAATTATTCTTCTGAGATAACCTGATAGTTTTGTTGCAGCAGGTATTATTCTAATAATTCGTCAATATTAACATAACATTGTAAAGAGACTTTCTTATAGTAATTTCCCCAGTGTATTGCATTTGAGCTCGGTTGATGTACGGGGTAAAATCGTCTGCTGCGTGCCTCTCATACACTCCCATGACGTCAAGCGGGTAACGTCCTTTGCGCATGAACATAAATGTTGACGACCACAGTGCTCCGCACTTCCTTTGTTAGAAATACAACGCCGAGGCAGATTGTTAATTAACTATTATTTCCACTAATGCTGTATTATTTTAATAAGTAAATAGAATTAAACACAACTGAGCTCAAATGCAATAAACTTTGATATTACTATAAGACAGTCTCTTACGAATTATTAGAAGAATATCTTTTGCAACATAACTTTCAAGCTATCTCAGAAGAATAATTCATTTTTAAACAGATTTCCAATAAATATTATTAAACTGTAAATATTTAAAACTAGCAGTACTGTTCGTAATTTTTTAGTAGAGCCATGAAAGAATTTGCGCATGCGTCAGGTCTGCTTCGATTTTATCGAAATAGGGGTGATAGGTTAATATGAGACATTACGATGAGTGTGTTTTGTTTTTTCCTTTTCTTTTTTAGCCTACTTTCCCGTAAAAGTAAAAAAAAATAATAATAAAGCATGAAAGAAGGCTTAATGTATCGAAAAAATATCGTTAGAAATCAAGAAAAGTCAAAAATAAGTTAAGTAATTAAATAAAGATTGAAAAATAAAAAATTTGAAAGTAGGGTTTTGAGATGGGGGAAAAGTGTGTCTGTCGGTCTGTCTGTCTGTCGGTCTGTCTGTCTGTCGGTATGTCCCCCCCCCCCCCTAATAACTTTTGAACGAATTGTCCGATTCGAAAAATTCTTTTTGCATTCGAAAGATCTCGGCGAGGATATGTCATTTCCATATTTTACTTTTTGATTTGAACAATTTTTTGTTCAATTTTGAACAGCTCAAAAAAATTTAACATTATCGCCTATGGGGGAAAATGAAGCAAATTATGCAAACTTTGGCTACAAGATCCAAGTTCCCATGAATAAGCTCACTGGAAGAAGTTCTTGGCGTGAAATATTGATTTGAACAATTTTTGTTCATTTTTGAACAGTTCAAAAAAAAATTAACGTACGCCTACGGGGAAATTTCAATCCTATATTATTCCTGATCTAACGGACCGATTTGCTTGTAACAAACTTTATCGGAAAGCTCTTATGACGTAGAATATGTACAAATAGAAAGTACATCTAGAACTAAGGAGCCTATTTTCCTACAAAAATTTTTTGATCGGGATTTTCAAGAATATATTTGAATCAATGAATGATTAAATGAATAAGCAAAAGAATGAATGAATAAATGAGTGACTAAATACATGAATGACTTAATAAATGAATGATTGAATTAATAGCTATTAACCGTTGAAAAAGGTATATTTGAAGCAATTAAGAACTAAAACTAAACGAGAAAGACAGAGAGAGATAGCTATATTATAAATTTGAATTCGGTGTATACGGGAAAGTAGGCTCGTATAGTTCTAGACGGAACTTCTTGTTAGTTTACAACATAGAAAAGATTGGTCAAAAATAAGAAAAACTTTCCAGTATAAATATTTATTGATCGAAATTTTATGTGTCAAAGTTCGACTTGCAATTTTTAAAAATTGAATTCTCAAAATACGAGTTCGCGCGACAGAATTTAATAACATTTTAATAAAAATGCTAAAATTTCTTTATTTTCAAAAATTGATCAATGCATTTTTTTTTTTCAAAATTCATCTTAACATTTTTTATGCGATAATTATTTTAATTTTTGCCCGTTTATGCTTCGTTTTTTTCGTCGCATTTTTTTGGCTTCTTTGATGCCACGTGTTAGACAGTTGACAGTTTTTCTGCTATTGTACAACAATCTCGTTGCAACTGCTTTCAGTTTAGAATATTTCTCGTACAACATAGAACATATTGATAAAAAATATGAATCAATTTTTCAGTATAAAATGTTTATTGATCGAAATTTTATGTGTCCAAGTTCGACTTGCAATTTTCAAAAATTTAATTCTTTAAAAACGAGTTTGGGATACAGGGTGGAACAATACCTTAATAAAAATGCTACAATTTCATTAATTTCAAAAATTGTCAACATATATAAAAATATATTTTTTTTTTCAAAATACATCTTAATTTTTATAAACGATCACGTGTTTTCAGAAGATTATTTGTCGACAGAAAACTGCTGGTGCTCAAAATATTGGTTTATTTCGGTGACCTTACATTGTGCTCATGAAAATATAAAGAACATGTAAAGTATTTCAGTGTAATTTTCAACACACAAGAAAAAAAAGCTAACAATATTAGTGTAAAGACCCCCCCCCCCCCCAGCATTCATTTGTAATGACAAAAAATCTCACGTCTATGTTTTTAAAGCAATATTCAGTATTTCTTGATTATGAACAATGGATATACTATACAAGGGATAATACTGCGAGCGAAATTTCTTAATATTTTATTTTTATTTCAGAAAAAGAGCTTAAAATAACTTTTTTAATGAAAAATAAACATGTAATCGTTAACGCTTTTCTTTTAAAAAGGGGGGGGGGGGGGGGGATCATGAAAAAAAGCTGAGAGGAGGGGGTTGACAGTTTCGTTAAAAATACAAACCCACATTATTTGTTAGTCTGCGTCATAACATCTGCATTCCTCTCCATGACAAAAATAAGAAAATAAAGGCAGCTGCACTTGGCATTTGCAGTGCAGGTGTTACAAAGAGAAAATGTTGAAGGAAAGGGAATTAGACTGGAGCCGATTCAATAGTTGTTGAGTATTTTTTTTTTTGAAAAGATAAGAAAAAAGAATTGAAAATTCTCTGATATAGCATTTTTTTAATTTTTTTAACCTCCAATAGTTTAATTACTTTACTAGAATCGCGAGTGATTCTTTCAGTTTTAATTATTATGTAAACTTCCCCCAAACAGTTTTATGGTGCTTGAATAATGCATTTATGCTTTTATAAACATAAAAATAAATAGTAAATGATTTAAATGACATTTTTGACAAGCAATCTACACGTTTTAATGGTTTAAAGCGACTTTTTTTTTCCATCGGCCATCGGCCGATGGAAGAGGAGAATAATCGGCGATCGGCCATCGGCCGATCTCGGAACAATCGGCCAACAATCGGAATCGGCCCATCGGCCAAAAAATGCCATCGGTCGAGCCCTACTGTCAACAAATACATTAAATATTATAACTCCCATGACAAGAACAGTATCTTTTCCTTTTTTTTTTTGCTGGGCTTTCTTCTTTTTTTTGGTGTGTGTGTGTGCGTGGGGGGGGGGGGGGGGGGTCAGCACGGATAACCGCCCCGGGTGTCACCTATGCTAGCTACGCCACTGAACATTTCTAGTAGGTAGCACAAAAATGCTGTGGAATGACTCTTCTATGTTTTATTTTAAAAGGAATTTCAATATTTTAAAGATTTTACCCACAGCTCAAATACGAGTAGAACTCAAAAAGTAAATGGACTTTTGAGAAAAGAGGCATTTATTCTAATGATAGGAAACTGCAATAGACCAATATACATTATTATTCTACTTAACCTCCCTCACAAGTTCATACATTGTCCAACGTTTCACAAGTTTTATTACACAAGGTACATTATATTTGTATAAAGTGGTTAGAAACTTTATACAAATATAATGCACTTTTGGTGAGAAATCAGTTTAATATTATATTAAAATTTAACAGTAAATAGCAAATGGTTGTTTAAAACACAAGAAAAAAAGAATCATACAGCTTGTAGTAAAACTTTTACAAACAATGGCTAAGTTTATTCTACATTTTAAGAGTTCTGATAGAAATAGTGCCGAATTTTAGGTTATTACTTTTTTCCAAGTGTTAAGTATTAACATGAAATAAATATATAAATAACTTAGAAATTCATAAAGAATGTTTGAGAAGATAATTCCTTTATGTAAATATATGAGAAAATGTCAATGTAGTTATGGTGGATTGCTTTTCAAAATCGACAAGATATTATTTTTTTCTTATTAAAGAAAAACATCATAGCGTAGATAAAATAAGGCTAAAGGTTAAATTAAAAATGGGTTAAGATGAAAAAGATATCAACTAATGAATTTAAGATGAGCGTTAAAAGAAACGACTAATGTACAAGTTATTTTGGAATGACTGAATTTTTGGTGTATGTTTTTTTTTCTTTACAAATATTGATTAATTTTAAGTAGCAGTCAATTGAAAAGAAATAAGCGCGAAGCGAAGTGTTCTTTTTCACTCATCGTGTTTAGCAACGGAGACTGAGCAGCGCCCCCTATATCTAGGAAGCCTTTGCACGGGAGTAGTCTAAATAATGTCACGTGGTTTTGAGAAGGCCATCAAATCTGCCATTGCAGTGTGTTGTGTTGCTACCGGTACTGGTGTATGTTTGTTGGTTATCGTTTCTATTATATTCTTGTAATCAATTTTCAAAGTTTTAAAATGCCTTACAAGTGTGCCGTTTACGGCTACAAGGGCAATTATGCAATTATGCTTCCGGACAGAAGGTGTCAATTTCGAAGTTATGAAAGATCCAGTTCTTTTAAAAGTGTGGACATCAAAGAAGATGAGCAACAACTTCAAACCATCGTATAGTTCCAGAGTAAGTAATTAAATTCGTTAATTTATAGTTCACTTGAAGAGTATAGAAACTGGAAATATATAAATCCCGTTTTTGGAAGGTGTTTCGTTTTTGAATTATGTCACTGTTCTTGCCGGTGTGCGATGTGTTACATTAATTCCACAACATTAATGACGAATGATAAAGTTTTATGGTTAATAAGTTTTAATTTTCATGAACGACTTTCATCTTTCCTCCTTCTGCAATTTGAAAGTATACAGACTGGATCTATTTGTTAGTTTGTATGTCATTTATGTGTGACAAGGTTTAACTATGTTTATCATATTTGATAAAGTTAGAAAACTTGATTTTGGTTCTGGATCGTTTTGCATACACATGACATTTAAGTTAAAAACTCATTACTAAGCTGTTTTAGTGTTCTTAATATTACTATTTATTAATTACAATTATTTTTGAACGCTTTAATGTACAATTCCTTTTAACGTACTACTCTTTATTCATTTCTTTAGTGTTCATAATTTTGTTTAAGAGTACTGTTACGAATAATAAATATGCTCTGTTTTATCTATAGTTTAGGGGGTAAGTTACTCACTGTATTATATTGTGTGAATACAGCATAGGGATCATTTTTAAATGATATCACGCTTCAAAGGGGGGGGGGGGCGTCGTGATGTAGCGACAAAGGGCGGGGGAACAAGAAGTCTGACATCATGCTTATGCAACATAGCGTGGCATGTGACAAAGGGGGGAGGGGGTATGTTGAAGTGTGACACTTTGTGATAAGGGGGGGGGGTCAAATATATGAGAAAAAATCCTGACATCATTTATGAACGATGATTCCACCTTATTTTTGTGTTACGTGCGGAACATTTTTGAGCAAAAATTCTGGTATATTTATTTAAGCCGGTATCATTTTTATTTATAAAAATATTAATGTAAAGTTTTCAAAAATTTTTAGAACATTTTGTACAGCTAGAGCCACATTTTGAATATTAAAATTTTGTTTCGCACGGGACATCAAAAATGTCCCGTACTTATCAAAATTGTAATATTTTTTAAATAATAAACTATTGACCCTACTGAAAAGAAATTTTGTACCACTGTTGCTCCAAATGTACGGAGTGTAATAAAAATTTTTGAAAACTTTGCATTAATATTTTCAAAATTAAATACACCAAAATTTTGTTTAAACATTTCCAGTAGGTAACACAAAAATGCTGTGAAATGACTCTTCCATGTTTTATTTTAGAAGGGATTTCGATATTTTAAAGATTTTAGGGGCCGTTCATAAATGATGTCACTCTTTTTCCCCATATATTTGACCTCCCCCCCCTTTGTCACAATATGTAATACTTCAGCGGACCCCCCATCCCATTGTCACACGTCACGCTATAGTGTATAATGCAGAATATCACACTTCTTGTTACCCCCTCCCCTCCCCTTGTCACAAGTTCACGAAACCCCCCCCCCCTCGAAGCGTGACATCTTTTATGAATAATCCCTTACCCACAGCTCAAATACGAGTAGAACTCAAAAATTAAAGGGACTTTCCAGAAAAGAGGTATTTATTCTAATGACAGGAAACTGCAATATACCAATATACATTATTTTTTTACATAACCTCCCTCACAAGTTCATACATAGTCCAACGTTTCACAAGTTTTATTACACAAGGTGCATTATATTTGTATAAAGTGTATTCTTTTGGCTAGAAATCAGTTTAATATTATATTGAAATTCAACAGTAAATATCAAATGGTTGTTTAAAACACAAGAAAAAATAGAAAGAATCATACAGCTTGCCGTAAAACTTTTACAAACAATGTCTAAGTTTATTCTACACTTTTTAAGAGTTCTGATAGAAATAGTACCGAATTTTAGGTTATTACTTTCTTCCAAGTGTTAAATATTAACATGAAATAAATATATAAATAAATTGCAAATTCATATAGAACGTTTGAGAAGATAATTCCTTCATGAAAATATATGAGAGAATGTCAATATTGCATTTCAAAATAGACAAGATTTTATTTTTTTCTTATTAAATAAAAACATCATAGCGTAGATAAAATAAAGGCTGAGGGTTAAATTAAAAATGGGTTAAGATGAAAAGTTATCAACTAATGAATTTAAGATGAGCGTTAAAAGAAACGAATAATGTACAAGATATTGTCTAATGATTGTATTTTTGGTGTATGTTTTTTTTTTACATAAATTCACAATTATTATTTCTAATTATTCTGTTTTTTTTCTTTACAAATATTGATTTATTTTAAGTAGCAGTCAATTGAAAAGAAATAAGCGCGAAGCGAAGCGGTCTTTCTCACTCATCGTGTTTAGCAACGGAGACTGAGAGACTGGCCTTCTGCTGATCACGTGACTTGCCTGTTAACGGGCTTCCTGATGCAGGGGGCATTGGACTGAGAGACTGGCCTTCTGCTGATCACATGACTTGCCTGTTACCGGGCTTCCTGATGCAGGGGGCATTGGACTGAGAGACTGGCCTTCTGCTGATCACATGACTTGCCTGTTACCGGGCTTCCTGATGCAGGGGGCATTGATATAAGGGAGTTTACAGGTATCACACCTTCCTCTTAACATGACGAAACCATACGAGCCTAAAACTATATTTTTAGGACCTCTAAAATTTTCTGAGCAGAGTGCGAATCCCCTAATGTCGCTAAATATAGATAAAAATTACGGTTTTGGGTATCAATTTCGATGAATTTCCGGAAAAAAGTACCTGAACCCCTCTTGCCTAGCCTAAAATTTCGCGATTTAGATTTCAATTTCGAAATATTTCTAGGGCCGTACCCGAAATTCTTGTACTTCCCAGTGCTGAAATATAGCCTAATATAGCATTTGTAAGGCTTAAAGTTAAAAAAAAAATTTAGGGGGAGAGCCCCCGAACCCCCATCAGTTATTAATTAGGAGCTTTTCTAAGCAAAGCATGTATGAGTTGCGATGCTTAATCTTTTCTTTTTGGGACCATATCCCTTTATTTCACACTAGCGGTACCCGCACGGCTATGCCCGTGTTAAAAAATGAAAAGACCAGTCGGTTTGCCATTGTGTATATAGTGATATCTTTTTTTAGGTGTAAATTATGTTATTTTATTAAAATGTATAGCATTCCATATAGTTAAAGATTAGCTGCCCATGGCAATCAGCCGGAGATCCTACACATTTAAGCATTTTTTTTTTACAAAACACACACAATAAAAAAGGAACAAGGAAAGAAAGAAACGAAATAAAACAAAAAAGAAAATATTTGGAAAAAAACGCATTTTGTTTGTTTTGTTCAAGTACCCACACAAAAAGGAAGATTATAATAAATTAGAATAGTTTTAATTAATAAATTTTTAGTACAATTAATTTTTATCTATTATTTATTGACAAAGCCGGGTCCAGACGCTACGTTTTGTACAACCTTTTGTCTGCGCAGTCTTAAGACTAAATGAAAACGTTGCAGTTTTTTATGCGTCTACATAGTGCAGAGATATCTGTATATTTCACTCAGTTTTGTGCGATATCGTCATGAAGGAGGTACTACTCTGGTCAATTATGATATGGTGTCATGTTAAAAAAAAAGACTGGAACGTCTCAGAAGAACCCGGCGTTCAAAGTGGTCAAATGATTACATAAAATAAATATTTTTTTGTTGCCTGTTCTGGTGGTTCGACAACTGCAATCTCTTTATTTTCATCCATGGTATTCCTAGACTGTCTTGGTGTCTCCTGATCATTTAGGAAATGTAACAAATCAAAGTACCAGAGAGATGGCTTGTAAATTTCGTCTCCGACCCCAGATCGAATCGATTTATTAACTTTTGCCAATTATTTCCGGTAAACACTTCTCAAAGAATTAATTATTTAAAAATGTTTCTCTGTTTGCGGTTGCATCAATGTCTTTGATTCTTTCCACTAAACTCTCATAAGCCTCCCCCTTTTTATCCTTGTCACTATACTCCTTGGATTTTACACGCCAAACGCGTGGGAAACTTTCGCATAATGCAATAAATTTTGTGAGAAACTCCCGAGAACATTGCCGAAAGTCGGCCATTGTCGCCTGACGAATTGAAACTGAGAAACAAAATTAATCGGAAAGGGGTGCTACCGTCTACATGTGCCGATTTGTCTGCACAGTTCAAAGACATATGCTTTCTAGCTCAGTTATCGCTGCAACTGTACAGTCTTCGCACCGGACTCAAAACTGCGCACTTTTCCAATCTACACGCAACGTTTTATCTGCAATGTGTTGAACTGTGCAGAAAAAAGGTTGTGCAAAACGTAGCGTCTGGACCCGGCTTAAAACAGAAAGACGAAATTTTGTAGCCTGCAGAAACAAGCAGCAGCAAGCAAAGATTTGAAAGCGGAATAAACCTTTCATCCGAGCTTAAATCGGAAAATAACATATGTGCTAATTCACTGGAGAAAAAAAAAGTAATTAAATGAAAGTGTAAATAGTAATAATAAGCTGGAATAACAAAAATCGCTATAAAGGATAACATTTCTTTTAAAAACCCCTGTGCAGTATGGAAAATAGTCCCGTAAAATACATGTCAAAATAAGGAAATCAAAACAAAGCTATCAATCGCCTGTGAGACGCAGGAAATAAATTTTAATTCGTTTTAAAAAAATAATCAAAATCCAAAAAAAGAAATAAATAAATTAAAAATCGGCTGCTTCTCAAAATGCTAAAAACCGCAAGCAATAAATTTTAATTCGTTAAAAGAAAAAAGGATCAATAGTCAGTCGGCATGGCAACAATTAAAATTAAAGTTAATTACCGTGAAAAAATAATTTCGAACTGCAGAGAAAAATGCTTATAACTTCTTTTCTAGTTAATTTAGAGCCTTCGAATTTTCGCACATAGAGCGAAACTCTTTCCGGGGTAGTTTTTCACGCGCTTTTCAACGGTATCAAGCTCGAAACGATGCGATAATTCCTTCCTATAGAAAATGACTATTTTATGAAACTTTCGGCTATAAATTGGAATAAAAGAAGAACAAATTCGAATTTCAGAAAAAACTCTCCGAGGTGCACACCCCCATGTTCCAAACTAATTTCGTGCCAAATTTCATGAAAATCCGCTGGACGGTCTGGGCCCTACGCCGTACACAGACAGACACACACACATACTTACTGCTTTATTATTAGTAGAGATAGAGATTCAACAATATTTAACTAATTAACAGAGCTATCATATTTTCAAATCAGATGAGACATATATATGTACATATGTGTGTGCATTTACACGTAGAAAAAAACTGGTAACGCTAATCTCATACCCCCCCCCCCCCCTTTTCTGCCTTCGGACGACTTTGTTCTTGGCACGGGAAAGGGGCGGCACTTTTATTATTCGCCTCGGGCGCAACTACGGCTAGTTACGCCACTAAGTCAAAATCAGCAGTTTAAACACAAGTCACGTACTCTTACACCATAAAAATCTTTCTTTATAAATTCCGAAATAACTCTTAAATGAAATTTCATGAAACTTCACATGAAAGTGTATTTCAGTGCTGTAAAAGTGCAAAAAGTTATTGGGATACTAAATTTGAAAAATAACAGAATTATTCTAGTCGTCCACTCTAGCCCCCATCTCTCTTATTTATTTTTTAAAGATACATAGTGTCCAGCAGTGGATCAGTCGGTAAAAACTCGGTTCCCGCAGAACACCGAAATTGAAGCAACATCGACTTAGGTCAGTGTTTGGGAGGGTGACAACCTTTCGCGGCTGGTTCCTGTGGGCCGTGTACGCTGAAGGGAGCTGGTGCACGTTAAATAGATCATGGCTTCAATGTCCTCCAAGTGAAACGATACCTATCGGGGTGCCAATCCCAGGTGACGGTCTCTTATCTGCGATCTAGTTCAAAATTAAGAGATCACAAAGTTTTAGGTCAAGTCAGTCTTCAGCCCTCGTGGTTCCTCGCTCTAAAATGAAGCTGCATATTACCCTAAGCCAGAGGATTATTGATCTTCTGGACCTGGTAGTAGGCTTTCCTATTCCAGGGGGATTAGTAACAACAACAGATACCTAGTTTTTTGTCATTTATTCACTTCTAACAAATTACGCACAAAAATTACACAAAATATTTTGCTCACATAAAAAGACGTTTCCATTTTGACACATTTGAGTCGTAATTCCTTCCCGACGTTCATAGCTTCCCTATTTTCATATTTTTTCTCTTGACCCCATGGATTTTTCTCTGTGGCCTCCCAGAGGGCCATTTGAGGCACCCAGAAGCAAAGAGATTTGTAAGTGACAAAACTGAAAATTTGGAGACAACTAGTGCAAATGATAGAGAAAGCACTATTCTGTATTGTGACAAGAAATGTTAGTGATAGCTCTAACGGGTGCTCCTCCCTAACGAGATTTAGAAAAAAATTAACATTAAGGGTCCCATAAGGTCTAAACTTTGAACGCGTTTTCTCAGAATCGTTTTTTGGTCACTTACATCCCTTTGCTTCTCACTGCGTCGTTTGGTTCCCGTTGAGAATGCCTGCGTTAAATTATACTCTTTATGCTTGTTTAAAACAAAGTGATTTATATGACATACTAAGTAAGAAGCTTGCGTAAAAGGTACTAAATTATCTTTCCATCATCAACAAAAACTCATCACTATGCATGAGATCATCACAGTTTCACTGTCGTTCATTTGAAAGGAAAAATAAAGTACTTTCTTAAAATTATAAGAAAAATGATAAAAATGCTTTGTGCTAAAGTATGAGTACAAAGATAAAACAAGTAAAAAAAAAGCACATCACTGAATTAGCTATTTGTGATATTTGTTCTGTTAATTTGTGTTTCTTTTACGTTGTTTTATATTTGTACGCATACTTTCTTAAAATATTTCGAAATAGATATAACTAAATTCACCATTTTGAACATTATTATAAAGAAAAAAGAATTTAAAAAAAGGTTAATTTGAAAATACCGTAAAACTCCTCTATAGCGGACATCAACAGTACGAAAATATTCGTTCGTAATGAATAGGTTTCCGCAAAAGAGGGAGGAGGGGGATAGGCTTAAAACTTTGCTGGCGGGGAATTAAAAACTGACCGCTTTTACGCACTTAATTTCTTTCGATAATGTTGTTATTATTTTATTTTACTTTTCTAGTAAACAAGTGTTTAACATCCCCAACTATCATTTAATGCTCTTTTACTTCTAGAAAATGTATCGTATTAAAAAAAAAATCACTCTTTTTTAATATTTATTTATTTACTTATTCCAACGGGGCTGCATATGGTTACTAACCATTTTGCAGACATAGTGCATTCCTCGGAAATCGGCATCCATTCTTTCAAGTAGCACAACTGTCGGTGGATGCCATTACCACTCTGAGAATTTTGACGCTCAGTTTCCCCTAGTGACGGCACCTAAGCTCTAATTGTTGCAGATTGCACTAGGAATTTACTTTAGTCGAGAGCATCCAAGCCAAATATCTACTCAAGGGATCTTTTACATGCCGCACAATGGCGCAGACGATTTTCTGCATCTTGAAAATAGACCGACTTGGGCCAGGTTTGATCCTGCGAACTTGGGTGTACGAGGCCTGCGACTAACCACTACGCCACCCTTTTGGCGCTGCGTTTTAATAGTGAAATAGCTTTTTAGTTGTTAAAAAAAGCCGACCACTGTACTACGATATTGGTATTATTCATTGACACATGATTTAATCAAAATCCTAGCGATGAAAAGATTTTTTTAGAGGAGTTAAGATTTTTCAAAAATAATTTGAACTTAAAGTAAATCCATCTCTAAACATTTCGTCGCTTATTAGTAACTAATAAATTAATTATAATTTAACCAAGGTAAAATAAATTAACAATAATTTAGTTAACATAAAATAAGTTAGTAATAATTAAGTCAAGATAGTTATTTATATTTATTTTATTTTCCTTTTTTTCCGTTATGGGAGGAAAGATATGTTCAAGAAGTGCTAGAGCGAGGCAATGACGTTGCGAAAACATTTTCAGGAGGGGGCGGGGTGGGGGAGGGGCTGCCCTTATAACTCATACATACATACGCACTTGTATGGGCATATACACATAATGTTAGAGCTTCGTAGGGGTTTATAACAGCTTTATCTCGCCTTTTGCTACACCACTGGATAGGGGTACATGTCCTTTTCTAGGAGGGCAGTAACGTACCCGATTCTTTTCTCTGAGCTGTATAAGGGGATATATGAAAGAGAAAGGGATATATATATGAAAGGAGGATTATGAGCCATTTACTAATGCATATTTTTCAAATTTCTTCTTTTAAGAGATCAGCATTTCGGAGGGGGAAGGAGAGATGTGTCCCGATTGTATTCATCCGAATTGAATCTTTTGCCGGGTTTCGCACATCTCATATTTTAAATAATTTTCTCTCTCCCCCCCACACATGCCCTTTAGGGCGTCAAAATGGAAAATTGCCATACCTATGCTTCGTGAATATAATGTATGTTTATGATTGGGTCTGTTTTTACTGCTTTTTAATGTACAGTTATTATATCAGGAATATATAACACTTCGCACCACTCCCTCCCCCCGGGAGACATCCATATGAGTAGCCCTGGTGTACTTTATTCCTTTTTCATTCTAAAAACGGTAGAAAATTCTGATGCAACTGTCAAGCTTTCATTTAAATCTGCAAAAATCAGTTTCAAAAATTAAATAGTTGTTTGTTAAAATAACATAGGCATTTTTTCCGCAAGAAAATTCGCTCTTATGACAGTTTTTAACAGGGGTTGTAGTCGCTCCCCTTCAACTACACGTAAACCACCGGATACACATGAATGGGGGATACTTTCTTTCCCCCTCATCCCGCTTCCTGCAGTCGCGCCTCGCGTGCTGGGAAAACTGGTTTTGAGCTCGTAGACAAACAAAGCAAGCACACACACACATACAAAAAAAGAGAGATAGGAAACCCAGGCAACTTTGCTCTTTTGTGTGTTGAGTTATTTTAATAGATACTACGCGAGCTGCGGTCTCTGCCAGACAGAAGTACTCACGTTGTGGGTAACTTTTAAAATGTTAATAATGGCTCAACATAGAAATTACTGTTTGCCCTATAAGGAAACCTCTGGATTAATACAATAAAAAAGGTAAGATTTTCTTTTACTTCATTTAGTTTTACTTTCTGAAATTTGTTTAAATATATTGGTAACGAGTTCTTATTATCTTACACCGTTGCAAGTTTCTTCCTATTAAAAATAACGATAAAAAATGAACAATATATTTTAGGTGAGGAGAGTTCCCTTCTTTCCTTATGTAAAAATATATGTAGGCGGTCGGGGGGGGGGGAGCATTTGCAACCCCCTTGCTTTAGAGATACAATGTATTTGTATGTTTGTGTATGTACTTTGTTGTTTTTTAAACTAGTATATCCGTTAGCTTCCCCCCCCCCCCAGAAAAAATTTGAAATGACGAGTTCTAGTACTTTATCGTCCTTCACCCCTCTAAGACCCACTTTCCTAAGAAATTGTTCGATTCTTGAATTCAGTTTTTGCCCTTGTCTCACAATATAATGACAGCAGTAAAGAAGTATTTTGAACTTCGATCTTAATGTAGCAATTTTTGCATCCTCTCAGCGCTGAAAATTCTCGTAACGTCAAACGTCGATCAGCGGGAAAGTCCATTGCGTTGGTAGGTTGGGTAAACGGGTAGGTGTTTATGTGGCGCCTGTCTTGGCAATGTTCCAAGTCTAATTTCTTCCAGCGAAAGTGACATTTATTCTGAATTTTTGTATCAAATTCATAGTGCATATCTAGTCGTGGACTCTATGTATTTCTACACAATATAATAATGAGTAAATGCTATCAAGTTTAATCGTGATGAGTTGTAATTGCTTATTAAGAAAGATGAATCGAACATTTCTCTCGGGTCGAATAAATACGAATGTAAAAACAAGTCGCAATGCGTAAATAGCAGAATACATGCAGGTAAGTTTGGCTTTCTTTGTTTTAAATAAATTAAACATTAATCTGAATAATTAGAAGAGCATAATAGAAAAATCAGTAACTTTAAGCTTAATAGCGTAAATGTGTTTTTTAATTCAAATTTCTAACCGCTGGCGTTTGGTATGTCTGTAAATTTTTTTTAGCCATTTGCGAAAAATATTTATGGGGATTCTATTCGCCAGAGCCCTGTTTGTTTCTCAAATTCATTGTTTTTTTCGTATTTATTTTCCAGTATGCGAATCGTTACGTTGAATGTAATTCCACGTACATCTTTGCGAGAATTGTGAAAGTATCTCATGTTAAGTGGTCGGCGTTGCGTTTATAAGATCATTTCAAGGTTGCCTTTTCAAGACGAATTAATTTTTTTTTTCTCGTCTGTTTTTTTTATTCACTTCGTGAATTATTTATGAGGCTTGTTTTGGTTGAATTCTTTATTCTTTGCACTAAACGTTCGCGATGGTAGGCAATACCACTTTGAAAGATACTCGTTTTTTTTTTTTTTTTTAATACGAATTCAGTTTTAAGTTTTAAACATTAGTCTAAAGGGGAGAGGGTAAAATATATCGAAACATGTTCTTAGTTGAAATTTTTTTTTAATTCTCAATTAAAATTATATTGGAAAAAGTTATTATTATTAAATGTAAATAATTGGTTTCATATGCTTTTAAAACATCTTGAAGGCATTTTGTTTTGTAAAAAATTTTTTGCTCTGTAAAATATCTAATTTTTGCTTTATAAGTAATAATATTTTGCTTTATAAAATATTTAAATGCATATTGTTTTATAGGTTTTTAAAATATCAGGAACTTGAAAAACATTTTTATGCAAATAAAAATAAACAGACTATATTTTTAAAGTAACTTAAAAGTTCTTTTTATCAGGAGATATGAAATAATAATTTCACAACTTTTTATTCCACTGAATTTCGCTTTTGTTTCCCACAATTTTAAATTTCAAAATATTTATTGTATAGTATTCATGAGCAATGGCAAAAATTTGATCCTTAACCATTTTGTATTAATATGAGCAGGGATGCACAAACTTTTTTGGGTAAAGGGCCAAAAAATTAGAAAGTATCAGGTTGGGAGCCAAAGTAACATAATGTTTTATTCATAAAAATACAGGGTGTATTTCAGTTTTTATTTAGAGGTAATATGTGCAAATTACATGTATTAATAATTACTGTACTCGGGAACAGATTATTAAATAGAAGTTTTTAAAAAATAATGTAAATGAATTCAAACGAATTGAGGTATAAGATTTCTAAACAATTAATTGCACAACATTTATACATATCAATGAAGTGATCGGTCAAATGGCAAAAAAGAGGAATACAGTGATCCCTCGTTTTTCGCGGTTAATGGGGACCAGAATCTTCCGTGAAAGCTGAAAAACCGCGAAGTAGGATTTTCCCTAAGGAACTTCCGTGTATGCGGGTACACGAATGTTTTAAGTATGTGAACAGTATTATACTTTACTTATTTAAGACAAAATTACAACAGTATACGTATTTACTTAAACGTGTCAGTGCTAATTAATAAAGTCAATTACAAAACCTTATAGTACAGTAATCAACAATGCTTTCTGAGAGAGGCGAAGAGTCTTGTGTTGGTGGGAGTTTTTGAGAGCCCGTGGTATGTACACCGAGTCAACTCATCTCTTTGTTTGACATGCAGGGATCCTTCTCTCTCACGCATCAACATGAAACAACGCTCCTTTCCACAATGTGGCTGCCAACATAGTTGTATTTTTTAAATTTATATTTCTTCATAAATATTTTGGAAAAATCCGCGAAGCACTGAAGCCGCAAAACATGAATCGCAAAGTGGCGAGGGAACACTGCACTAAAAATTTTTACAAAAATGTAAATGAAAAAACAGGGAAATGAAACAAATGGAAAATAAAAAGGTAATTTAAACTTAGTAAAACACAGCATTATTCTCTAAATTATAACTTTCTTTATAATTTAGATAATTTTTCTTTGACATATTATAATGTAAAATTTAAAATATATATATTAAGAGTTAAAATGAGAAATTAATTAAAAGTGTGAATATAAATACAGAAGAAATAAACACACATATATTAAATAGCAAAATCCAAATGCTGCGAGTCTGTACATCACGTTAACCCCTTGCGATTCAGAATTACTACTAGTCAATTTGGCTGGTTGAATTGTTTTTTTTTTTTAACTAACCATTTACAAAATCTTATTAGTTAAATTGGCATAGGGATATTAAATTTATACATTGCTACATGGACAATAAAGAAAAAGTTACTGATTCCTTTATCAAAAATCAACATGTCATTATTTTGTTCCATGGTATATAATTAAATTTAAATCCTTTAATCACTAGTTTTCCTGCAGATTAGAAATTGATCTTTGTGAATCAATGTAAAAATCGTTATTTATTTATTCATTTCCTAAATACATATCAACAATAAAATTTTTAAATTTTGATGATAAATTACACTTTATAAAGTAAAATAATTATTCATATTGATATTATTAATTCTGAAAATTAATGTTTAATTAATAAATTTTTATTCATTCATAGAAAAAACGATAAAAATCAAATTAAATTTCTACTAATTCGAATGCAAATACGAAAAGAAACTCTATTGTAAAGATGGCTTCTTTGCATACATCCAACTCTTTGAAAAGCCAACATTTAGTTTGCTTTTCAAAGCCGCAAAAAGAGAAAATTTGTAGCAATACCATTAAAAAAGCGAAATAAATCACATTCAGACTCATATATATAAATAGAAATCACAAAACTGACTTTTCTGGTAAGAAAAAATTTTTAAAGTACAAAATTTAAATTCAGAGAAGAAAAGTTTGCATGAAAATTATGACTCACATTAATGAGATGGGTGGGATTGAATTTTTGAAATTATTGATTTCATGTTAGGCTCAAAACTAGTTGTAGCAATCTGTAGAATAGCCAAAAGGTTTTCGTCACTAATTCTATTTCTAGTTTTTGATGGGAGGGGGGGGGGGGGGGGGAACTCACTCAGACTAAAAAACGCTGAAAACTGTTATGAAGCTAAACGAGGCACAACAAAAATCGTTGACTTACCCCCCCCCCCCTTTAGGCAAATTTTTTTTTAATTAGATTATTAATAAGGCTGCAATAAAAAATAATTATAATTAACTGATATGATCATTAAAACTTCAAATAACTTTCGAAAAATTCTTTATTTTCGGCCGGATTTTCAAGTGGGCGTGGCAGAATGACGTCCGTGTAAGTTCTTTACTATAGAAGCTGAAGCTTAATAAAGATAAAAATAATGGGAAGCTCAAAGTAACTGATGTCTAAGAAGCAGAATTGGACAGTAACTGACAACGAGGAAGTGTTTCCGAAGTCGATGCATTGGGATTTCGAAATGCATAAAAAATCGGGACCGACCCTTGAAAGCGCGAAAATACGGACAAAATGCGTAAATTTTACTCGAAATTTGTAAAAGTTGGCCGGTATGTATATTGACAGGTTACTTCCAAAATTTTCCATAGAAAGGAAAGGAAAAAACCTTCCAAAAGTAACGATTTTCGCGGGAACGAAATTCTTAATTTCCAAAACGTCCAAAAATACGGACTTTCGTCAAAATACGGAAAAATCACATGTCTGAATATGTCTTCCAGTCCATGTGGAAAAGACACTGCATCATTGCTTTTACTATCTAATAACCATAACTAAAACTGACTTTTCATTAAATGTTCTGCAAATTATTTTTCAATGGATTCATCCATGGGTTTATTACTACAAAGTAGAAGTATTTTTAGATAAAAAATATTGCTTCACATTTTGTGCAGAATCTAAGCTTCTAATGTGTAATGGTTGTCAAAACATTTTTACGGCGAAATGTCTAGAAAATAAGAGAAAAAAATTTAATAAAAAAAAATACTAAAAAAAAAAACTTCGCTTTTTAACGTTATTTTACCATGAGACTAGGAGAGTAAAATACCGAACAACCGCTCCTTCCTCTTCTTGAATTTCCCTTAGGTGAAATTATTGAATACCCCCCCCCCCCCCCATCTAGATTGCTATTGAAATTATAAACAAGGAATACACAATTAACAAAATTTAACAAAGGGAAAAACGAACTCTTAACAAAAATCGCGATAGAAAAAGCGGATAATAGTTCAAAAATGAGCAACTGCGATCCCAAATACGTGTTTAAGATTATATTCTCATTCTTTTAAAAATGTTTATTTCTAATTCGTGCGAATTTTTTTAAAAAAACAACTCGTTTTCAAAATAGCGTAAGATAGGCGAATATAGATATTTTTATTTTACAAGTACAAAATGTTTGATCTGAAATAAATGAGTTACAAAAAATAATTTTGAAAAATAAAGCAAGGTGTAAAGGTTTCTTTGCATCAAAATCAAAGGATTAATTATTCATATGACATTCAACAAAGAGAACAAAGTCCAAGATGGCGAAAGATGAATCACCGGAATCGTTTTTTTTTTTTTTTTTTTACACGTGGTTTACATATTGCTTTAGTTGCAAAAAAGACGATTTGAGATTGTTTATTCTCGAGGGCGAATCCGCGTTGCGTATATAGCACTTATACTTTTTTTTTTGCTCATCGGCACTCCTAGGAGAAGACGGCTCCGCTAGCAGTCGCTCTTGCTTTTGAATACACGTGCGTGCTTGCTCGACGGAAACCACCTTCTTCCTAGTTAAAAACCTTGCTTATTTCAAATGTATTTTTTTTTTTTTCGGATGCGATCTTTTTACTACGATTTCTCGTAAGCTTTTTTTTTACAATTATTTTTTCTTTCGTTATTATAATTATTCTTTTTTATCAACTATATTAGATTGCTAATTCAAAAGGCTCAGCGGGCCAATTCAAAAGGCTCCGCGGGCCAATTTTGGCCCGCGGGCCATAGTTTGTGCATCCCTGCTCTAGGGTAAGAAAGAATTAGGGGGAGTTACTCCCGGGAATCTCTAAAAGCGAATTAAGGATATCTTTGATAGCGTTAGGGAAGACATGGAGAGGGGTACTGAAGGCTCTCCCCAAGGAAAATTTTCAAAGCTGAAATATTAACAAGAAGTTCCGCCTAGAACTATATGATCCTACTTTTCCTTATACGCCAACTTCAAATTTACAATCTCATCAATATTTCACGCTGAGAGCTTCTTCAGATAAAGCTTGCTCATAGGAACTTGGATCTTGTGCCCAGAATTTGCATAATATGCTTCATTTTTGTCCATAGGTGCTATGTTGATTTTTTTGAACTGTTTAAAACTGAACGAAAAATTGTTTGAATTAAAAGTAAAATATGAGAATGAGATGTCCTCGCAGAGATCTTTCAAATACAAAAAAAAAAAAAAATGTCGAATGGGACAATTCCCTTAAAAGTTACTGGGGAGCGGGGGGGGGGGGGGGAGCAGACAGACCAACAGACACACATTTTCCATATCTCAAAACCCTACTTTCAATTTTTTTAATTTTTCAATCTTTATTTAATTACTTCACTTATTTTTGCCATTTTTAAAGGTTATGTTTACGATGCATTAGCCTGCTTCCATGCTTTATTGTTATTTTTTTACTTTTACGGGAAAGGGATAACTCATAAATGATGTTACGCTTCGAGAAGGGAAGTAGAGGCTCATGAAATTGTGCCATATTGCGACATGGGGAGGGGGTAACAATAAGTGTGACATCATGCTCATGCCACATAGAGTGTTTTTCTTATCAGTGTCTTTTACAACTTATCCTTTCCCTGCAGGGCATAAAATAAGATAGAAAGTGGGCGACAGTAATGTCGTCCAGTGCCGAGAAGTTGTCTCCCAGTCACTACAGATGATGCCGGCAAAAAAAAGGGGGGGGGGGACTTTTCGTTTATTCCTTAACAAAAACTATTTTTTCATTTTCCTTGCAATCCGACGTATATTCATGAATTCTTCTGAGGTTTCCACTTTCTCTGGATATTAATGCAAAGAAGTTTTATGAATGCAGAAGTTGCGTTTTCAAAAATTCCTGACGGAGAGCGTAGGGTACCTAAAGTTATCAAACATTGCCAAAATTGAATTTTTAGGACGCTAATTTCAAAAAAATTCCACGGGAAAGCAACGAACGCACCAGCCCTTCTCCGAAACAAAGAGAGCCTAAAATTTTGTTTTTAGAAATGTTTGAAAGAAAGCCGTCCCATCCCCTGATATCACCAAATATAATCTAAAATAGCGTTTTTGGAACTTCAAATTTAAAAAATTACCCGGTGTGGCGGCCTGACTAATTGTATTTTTAGAACTTCAATGTCGAAAAAGTACCATACAAAATTTCCCAACCTACTTTTCCATAACTTCACCACAGATTATCTAAAAATCCGTTTTAAGATTTCAATTTTGACAATTTTCCGGGGGGAGAGCCTTCAGTTCCCCTCTCCCCGTTTTTTCCCAACGCCATCAAAAATATCCAAAATTTGGGTTTAGAGATCCCCCGAGAGTAAGCCCCCGAATTCTGTCTTCCCCTAGAGTCACCTAAGAAAGACAATCTAAAATTTACTTCAATTAAAAAATTTTTAAAAATCGAGAGAAAATACCGACCACCAACTTTTTCTCTACCTAATTTTATCATAGCGCAAAATTTCATTTTTAGGCAGTCAATTATGAAACATTCTTATCCTTCCTCAAACATCACCAGAGATAGCTAAAGATTGGATTTTTAATACTTCAGTTACAGGATTTTTGCGGAGGAGAGCCCTCAAAACTCCTCCCTAAGAATACCCCCTACCAATAAATTACCATTTTCTAAAATTTTCAAGTGATCAGCTGCAATCTGCATTTTATTAACTCTCCAAATATAGATTACAATTTACTTCAGTTTTAAAAAAAATTTCGGGAGGGAATCCCTATCTTCCATTTCTTAAGTTATCAAACAAAGCTTAAAAGTATCTTTAGGGCCATCAATTCCATAAAATTTCTGCGAAAGAGCTGATGGCTTGTCTCTTCCTCCTCCAACGTCATCATAGCCCAAGATTACATTTTCAAATCTTTACATCGCCTCAGAAAAATCAACTGTTTTGTGCAGAAAAGTTTGGAATTTCAAATTATATAAAAATTGAAACTGCAGGAATTTTTTCGTCTATTATTAGCGAATGTCATTAAATAAAAATTAAAAGAAAAAGTGAATTTTTAATTTAAAAAAATCGCTTTGAGCCGCACATTAACGATCTCCGAATTTTTTTATTGCTAATGAGGCTGCGTACTGTCACTAACTTTTGAAGACCTAGTGCATCCCCCAGTAATCGGCATACATTTTTTCAAGTAGCACCACTGTCGGTGGATGCCATTGCCACTGAGAACTTTGACGCCCAGTTTCCCGTAGATGGCCACACCTGAGCTCTCATTTGATGCAGATTGCACTAGGAATTTAATTTAGCCGAGAGTATCCTAGCCGAACTAATTTTGTGCTAAACTCCCTGATTGCAGAATATATGCTATAGGTTCGTCTTCGATTGCAAATGAACACGCAACGGACACTTTTTTATATCAGTAAAAGTAGAAAAGTTAAGAAGGAACAGGGTTCCCCTAAGTGTACCCAGCCGAAGAAACTCACCCAGGTGTTTTCGGGCGAGTCCACTTTAAAAGATCCACGGTCACAGTAAAGTGAACTTTTTCTAAATTTACTGCATACTGAAAAAGTTTACTTCAGAAGCAAAATTAATGTTATAATATTTATCATTAACAAGACCTGAAATTTCCATTTTTCTTTTTGTACTATTTTTGCTGCTTTATATAGGTATTTCTAAAAATATCTGGAGATAGACATTCAATGTTCTTGAATCTCTTTTAAAGTTTCATTTACTTATTTTCATTCTTTTATTTAATTTTATCTGTATGCATGATAAAAACTAAAATTTAACATAAATTTAATTATTAAATTTTTGAAAAAATGTTTTGATGATCAAAATAAATTAATTATTTCAGCTGAAAATGCTTTTTTCCCTCCCATTGTTGTGAAAAAGTATTTGACAAATTGTAACATCTCTTTTTTAATAGCAGCCTTGGTACAGGATTATTAAATAAAAAGATTGGTTTTCAAAAAACTACTTAAACTCAACTAAGATAGTTGAAGTTTGATAACTGTAAACCATTCTCGAATATTTGCATCCATGTGAATTTCTATATACAAGGTTTATTACATGACTTAGTAACTAATACTAGTTTAATAATTTTCTAATTTTTATTGCCTGACTTCTCTACTCAATAAATTTTATTTTAGTGAGAGAACAAAATTGTGAAGCAAATTGCCAAAAATATATTGCATGTATGTGTTTCAGATTTACATCGAATACCTCTTTCAATCCAAAAAAGTATTTTTCAAACAATTTGTTTCTGCACAGAAGAAAATGTTCACTTCTTAAGTAGTCATATTCAGTGCTTCTTTCAGGCATCTCTCCGGGGAGGGGACTGCCTCCTCGGAGCAAGTCAACTGCCCCCGCGGAGATAAAAATACCGATCGATCACAATTTTTTTTAAAAAGGAAATAAAAGAGAGATTACGCTTTTAACTTCAGTTTAAGAAATACTTTTGGGGAAAAGACATTGAAAACTTTCACTAGTGTTACCAAAAGGAAACTAAGAGATAAGACTTTATTTTGAATAAATTTGCTGGGAGAGAGTCCCCAAACTCCTTTTTACTTCCTTTAACATCACCAAAGAATCTCGAAATTTCTTTATTAGGAAGATTTCAAGATGTTTAATTTAGAAAACCCTCGAACCCCTGCCTCCAATAACGTTGACTAAGATAGGCTGAAACTTCATTTTTAAGATTTCAGTTTCAAAAATTTTGTTAGAGGAGATCATCTGAAACACCTTCCTCTAACATCCCCAAAGAGCCTAAAATTGCATTTTTAGGAGTTAATTTGCAAGAAAATTTCTAGGGAGCCCCCCCCCCCCCCCGCCCCCACACTGCAGAGGTGGCCTAAATACCATTGTTGTAACTTAAAAAACTGTAAACTGTAGAAGCCCCAAAAACCCACTCCCCTAACTTCACCAAACAGTTTAAAATTGCATCTACTGTATATAGTAACTAGAATCTATTATACATATAAAAAGTCATATTATCATCATTTCTAATCATATAATATAAAAAAAAGGATGTGATTTTGAAGCATAAACACCCCCTCCCAATTCTTAACATGCTGAATCAAAAGGTCTGAAAGAAACACTGCTCATATTACTTTTAGAGAAGGAATTTGGATAATATTTCATATAAACATTGAATTCTTTCGAAAATTAATTTAATTTTTCTTTAGTTTCAAGCTTTTGTTACATACAATTTGATTATGACATAGATGCATGATTTAAAAATAACATCTGAAATGAAAAAATAGCCGAACAACGGCTTAGTACATCGCTTAAATAGAAATCGATATTTGAAGGTTTCCTGAAAAAGCCCGGAATTTTCATCAAAAACACAGGCAGGCAGGGCTTTTTCAAAAAAAAAGAGAATAATCAGTAAAAAAATCACAATAACATTTTAACATTGTTAAAATATATGTATACAGTTCAATTTAAACAACCTCAATGAATATTGATTTTTTTTTTTGGGGGGGGGGGGACATAAACATTAGAGGAAGTAGACCTCGCTGTCGCCCAGTGAAAATTCCTTAAAATATGCTCTGTTTCCCTGTACATGAAAATATAGTTTTGTTTATTTATTTTACTTCGCACTTGAAAATTAGATTTACATTCAGTTGATCGGAGAATACCTATTTAAAATTAACTATTACCTTAGTTTGTTCCCAAAGAAAAATAACGTACATATTAATATACATGCACCTATTTTTTTCAAAAAAAAAACTTTTTTTCAAATGTATAACTGAATAATTTCAGTGAAATCTAAAAAAAATTTACAAAAGAAAAATAATTAATATGGTGATACAAATCTTGTAAAACTACAATTGTTACATTTTAAATAAAAAAAGAATTAAAATAAAAAGAAGAGGTTTCGTACAAGTGTGCTTTTTGAAATTGTTTTAATCATTTACTTCCAGTTTAATGAAAAGTTTATTTATTTCATTTATTTTTCTTCATAATTCTATTTAAAAACATTTTCCCCCTTCGATCTACAGCTGTGGGTTATTCCCCTTCATAGGCGTAACCAGGGGGGGTTTTGGGGGTTCAAACCCCCCCCATTGGGTATGTACTTATTTAGGCACATTTAGGCACACAGAAAATTTTCTGGCTACGGCCTTGCAAAGCACAATTTTTTTCCCCCTAAGAAAATTAAACACATATGCATATGATTTTTTTTTTCCTTTTTCTCTGAAGGGTTGCGATCATGGCCAAAGTATGCAGCTCATAATAAAGAAGACCTTTTATTTGGTTATAACGTTATAATCAACCCCCTTATCACTTTGGGGGGGGGGGGGGGGTTAACAGCGAAAGGTGGCTTCAATCACCGTACCACACAGACAGAGATCCTTTCAATCACTCCAGAGGGTTTTCTTTCCTTCTTGATGTCTTTTTTACCCAAAGACAGCAATCTGGGAATACAATCGCACAAGTAATAAGTTTCCTGGAAAATATTCTCTACTGTGATGGAGTCCTAAAGTCCAATTGTCCTAATGGGTTAAACCCTCAAGCCAGGAAGGGATGCTCATTAAGAAACTTAAAGAGCAGTTTGTATTTATTTATGACTTCCTGTCCAAACACCCATTTTGGTAAAATCTTTTTTGTAGATGAGCCGATTGGAAAGCTGATGAACTGTATTTGCATTGCATTTTCATTTACAGATGTTCTCTCATCTCTTATATTTTAAATGTTTTTTTTTCTTATTATGGTCCATCACTGATTGCATTACGACTCTGGAAATCATCCGTTCAACGTTTCCAATCTCACTGCTACGGTTTAATGCTGTATTTTAATTTACAATCAAGTATTATTTATATTTTAGCTAAATTTTTAATTATTTTCGATACATAATAATGTTTGCACTCCAGCGATGGACACGTTCGTCATCCAAAAAGAAAAGAAAATTTGATTCAGACGCTTCCACTTCTGAGGTATGTTTTGCTACAAATTTAAGAAATTTTTTCGAAATTTATTGTGGGGATGTGCATTTTTGTAGGGGAATTTGGATTATTTTCTCTAAAATTCGACTATTTCCCGGTTTTAATAGTATGAATGCCTGGACATAGAAGATTGCTTAGCGCTAAATATTGAATTTTCTATTGCATTTGAATTAAAAAATAAACTAATAGATCTAGTAAGGAATGTTTAATGTTTTTGTGAATCAAGACTGTATCCAGAGGTTAAGGGGGATCCACGGGAAGCCCCCAGAAATCTGTATCATATATTCCTCCCTGAAACTTTGCTTTACATAAGTGTGTCGAAGTCTGCCCCCCCCCCCCCTCGAAAAAAATTTCTGGATACTGCCTTGGCTCCGGAGCAGGGGGAGCATGTTAAGAATTAGGAAGGGCAGTGTATGCTTCAAAATCATATCCTTCATATATACATATATATACATATATCTGATTAGAAATGGTGTTATTATGAATTTTTTTACATATATGATAGCTTTTTGATGTATATATAGTAGATGTATGTTTAGATCTTTGGTGAAGTTAGAAGAGTGGGTGTTTGGGGCTACTGCAACTTAAATTTTTGTAACTGGTCTTACATCTATAATGCTTAGGATAACTCTGAAGGCAAGGCTTCGAGGGCTCATCCCCGGAAGCTTTTTGAAATCTTCCTAGCAATGCAATTTCGGGATACTTTGGTGATGTTAGAGGAAACAGAAAGGAGTTTGGTTACTCTCCCCCCCCCCCCCCCCGCAATTTTTTTCAAAATAAAGTCTTATATCTTTTAAGTTACTTTTGGTGTCGGTCGTGATAGTGTTCAATGTCCTTTTCCTGAAAGTAAAGTGTCTTAAAAGCGTAATTTCTCTTTTCTTTCTTTTTTTAAAACTTGTGATGTGAATTTTTTTTTGCCCGGGGGGAGGGGAGGGAGGAGTTGACTTGCTCCGAGGGGGTAGTTCCCCCCCCCCCCCCGGGAGATGCCTGAAATAAACACGGAGTATATCTTTACAGACAAGTATTTATGACTAGTAAATTTTCAACTCTTTTACACTTTTTATTGGTGTTTAGTCTGTACATTTTTAGGGTGACCCCCCCCCCCCCCTTTCACCAACTCTAGTTACGCCTATGATGCGCTTTTTGGTTCCATCTGGTATCAATTAATTCAGTTGTCTTCTGTCTTATAGTGGGGCGCTTTTCGCATTCCACGGAGTTTGCTAGATGATCTTTTCCGCAATTGCAGCATTTTGGTGTCGATTCTTTCGGCCTTGTGCAGTCCCTGCTAAAGTGGTTTTCTGTGCATTTTATGCATCTTGGGGTTAGCGTGCACATATGCTGCGAGTGACCCCATCGTTGGCATCTCCAACACTGGGAAATTTGCCCTTTTCGGCGGAGGGTTTCTACGCGGACTGTGTAGTATGAGATGATTTCGATATTGTAGAATTTTTTGTTTTCTTCGTTCTTGATTAGGCTTACGAAGTAGAGGGGGAGGTTAAATTTTACCTGTAAACTGCTGTAAAATTCAGGCTGGAAGAAAGGTGGAAAACGTCAAAATTCAATATCTGACATGCGAATGATGCACTATTTCTATGTTTCAGATGGTGAAGTTCTTGAAGAAGTAAATTCTAAGTATATTAATAAGACTCAGGGATCCGTTAGCATTAATACAAACATTTTAGAATCTAAAAGTATTACTGAAAAAGCACCCTCTCTCTTGTGCCTAGTTTAAGAGAAGGAACTTGGATTTCAGTTCTTTTTAATAATAATTGGTGGCCAGGACAAATAAAGTTATGTTAAAAGAAATAAAATTAAAAGTAAAGTTTTCATTTAAACCTGTTGCAAGAAATAAATTCCAAGCAGTGGAGAAAATAGTTTGAGGAAATTGCCCTTGGCACTCATTTGGCTGTTTTTCCAGGAGACCCAAACCCAATCGATTTTTCTGCATGTTTCTTTGCTTATGATCATGACACCAAAGTTGTATCAAAGATAGCAACTATTGAACAAAAATAATAAGT
The DNA here is from genome assembly GCA_038502835.1 of Octonoba sinensis. NCBI lineage: Eukaryota > Metazoa > Arthropoda > Arachnida > Araneae > Uloboridae > Octonoba > Octonoba sinensis. Next base: position 31,467,842 of record CM076598.1, read on the forward strand.
TATTGTTATTTACTATTATTTCTACAAGATGCCAGGGACATAGAAGTTTAAAAACTAGTAGGAGGAAACATGATTAGGTGTTCCACACCTAACTAAAATAATTACTAATTATAATAATAAATTTAATGTAATTTTGTATGTAATAGTTTGTAATACATATTTTTAAATTTATGTATATGTGTTATTGTAAATATTCACTACAAACCCACTTTAGCTTGGGTGACACATACAAGGTAGAGTCCGAAACACTCCCTACATTTGCCACTTGATCGACAAATAGTTGATTTTAAAAAACATTGTTGTTCTTTTTAATTAATATTTTTGTGTTTAAGTATTCTATATATATTGGTATGTGATAGACAGAGTCCAATAACTATAAATGTTTGTAAAATTCAGAAGAAATTGAAGCTGAATTTCTTCCAAAATTTTCATGTCCATTGCTTGTAGAGTCCGAAACAGGTCATATATTTCATTATATTGTGGCAAATTAAAAAAATAAATACCCATTTTTTGTATCTCATAATGCATCATACATAAAAGCATTAAAATACATAAATTTTGATTTGATTATTTATACAGAGTGGCAAATAGTTAAGGAAATAAGTTTGTAAAGTGTAGAGTCCGAAACAACCAAATACTGTGGAATGCCCCTACAAAAAAATCGGAAATTATTCAGAAATGGTTCTCTTTATAAGTCATTTTCAGACACAATGGCGGATCTAAGGGGGGGGGGGCGATGGGGCGATCGCCCCCCCCCCCTTGGGCTGATTCAAGTGGATACTACAACGACACTCCTAAGTGAGTTTTTACTCTTTGTGCCCCGGGACCAGCCATTTTTTTATGTTCTTGGAATCCCAGCCTAAACGCCCTTCAAGTTCTATGCTTTCCCCCTGTTCCTTTGTCCTCTAGTATTGCTGAGTTGCTAATCCTTGGAATAATGGGAAAGAGATTCCCTGCTCTTTTCTTCTACCTATCAAACTGGTGACAGCTAGCCAACCCTTAGCACGTGGTGTAAACTCCTGCAGCATTTACGCTAAAACCTGGAGTCTGAAACATTTCATTGAACATTCATAATTACAGATGTTTATATAAATTGCACATACTCGTTGATGGTTTTTTTAGTACATATTTAGTATTACATTTTGAAAATTTTAGAAAATATATTACTAACAATTGCTATTATTTTGTAATTTAGACATATCAATTCAAATTTAGAAAATGTATTTACAAGCCTACATTTTTCTTGAGAAAGCTTGAAGGAAATCCTAACTCGGTTAAAACTTGGCTAAGAAGCAGAATGAGTGATGATAGACTCACTGAATTAGCGTTATTGCATATCCATAAAGATATTACATTGGACGTTGAAAAAATTATAGACAGATTTGCGAAAGCAAAAAAAGTCAGCTTGTGTTCCTTTTATAAGGGCTTTGAATAAACGTATATGCATTGAAAAAATGTGCTAGTAAAATTTTAAATAGCACTACACTAGCATTTTTTTTTTTTTTTTTTCCCTGCTGTTTGAAAAAAAGGGGGGGGGGGCGCGGAGGGACTGTTGAAAAGGAATGAAGAATCTCCTCCATCCATCCTTACATTGAACCCCGAGATTTCCAAAATCGCTCCCCCCCCCCCCTTGAAGATTTTCTAGATCCGCCCTTGTTCAGACATAGCCTCGGCGTAGGATGAAAAAAAGGCATCAAAATTCTGGCCTCAAAAGTCTGCGAATTTCAAATACTGGTTTCAAAAGTCACTAGTGAAGTTTGAAGCCACTGGCCTCAAAATGCTGCGAATTTCTCTTGGGCTTCAAAGTGCGGTGAACTTCTTTAAAAAAGCTACATTTTGAAGCCACTTCCGTGAAGCCAAAAATGGCTCGGAACTGCTGCGAGTGGTTAGTTTCAAGGTGAGTTTCAAGAGAAATGGATTGTTGTTATTGTTGAGTCCTCGCGCGTGACGAGAAAGAATGGGTACGTTGCTCCTGAGTCTAACGGGGCCCTTATAGGCAGGAACCCAATTTCCGCCCCTTTTTGAAAGGTCTCTTAATTTTTGAACCAGCTCCCAGATGAGAGACCGTCACCTGGGATTGGCACCCCCAGAGGTATCGTTTCACTTGGAGGACATTAGAGCCACGACCTATTTAACTTGCGCCAGCTCCCTTTAGCGTACACGGACACCACAGCAACCAGCCGCGAGAGGTTCTCACCCTCCCAAACACTGACCTCAGTCTGTGTTGCTTCACTTTCGGTGCTCAACCGGAACCAAGTTTCTACCTACTGGTCCACTGCGGGACAAGAGAAATGGATTTTTACTTGATATATTTAATCATTATACAAAATGAAACTTTATTTTGTGTGATGACTAAATATATCAAGAAGTATTATTAAATTTAAAAAGGATAACAATACATAAGTAGTCAATGTGAGGTATGTGCTTGCAAAGAACTCGTGATTGCTTCTTGAGAATGAGGTATTATCTAAAAGTGTGTGGTTTCAAAATTTCCCTATAACATATGAAACTTCTAAGGGTGCCCGTAAAGCTTTCTCAGGAATTGTTGAAAATGTTTTCATACATACAGTTTGATTTTTCTTACGTTCAGGGTGGTTTTTAAAAAATGTTTCAGATTTATTAGCAAATTATTTGTTTAGTTAGTGTTAGTCTTTTTAATTTAGCACGCTAACATTCATTTGCTAATTTCGTATTGGTGGGGGTGTCGTGTCTTCGCACGTAACAAGGAAGAACGGGTACGCTGCTCCTTCCGCCCCTCTGAAGGTCTCGTAATTTTTTGAACCAGCTCCCAGATGAGAGATCGTTACCTGGAATTGGCATCCTCAGAGGTACCGTTTCCCTTGGTGGACATTAGAGCCACGACCTGTTTAACGTGCACCAGCTCCATTTAGCGCATACGGACCGCAGCAACCAGTGGCGAGAGGTTGTCACCCTCCCAAACACAGACCTCAGTCAATGTTGCTTCACTTTCGGTGTTCTGCGGCAATGGTGCGCAAACTATTTTCGTTTGCGACCCCCTATTTTGTGCGGAATTTTTTCGCGATAACGCCTTTTTAAAATAGTGCACCAAACTTATGATAAAAACGTTATAAAAGTTGTAACATCATAAAAATCAGTTAATGAATCAAAGCATAATTTTATGCAACAATGCTTCACTTATGCATATGGGTATAAATATTTTTTTAATGAAAAATACTTTTTAAAAACTTTACATCATAAGGAGTCGATGTGAGGTCTGTGCTTGCAAAGAGCACATGATTAACAAACAAACAAACTCTTCCCACTAAGTAAAATAAATAAACTCTTGTTTCGAATACAGGTATGGCCTTATTTATTTTTTATGAGGAGGCTAAAAATAAATCGCATGATTATTTGTTGGTTTCTAAAATTCTCGGGCGGTAACCAAAAGGCTGGGCCTGAAAAATGACTTATAAAAAGAACATTCTCAATGATAACCGATTTTCATGTACAATCGTGTCCATATAGGTACACTAAGATTAGTCATATGAAATTTCTAGGATATCAATGACTGGCTCCCTCTGGGGCTCTCAGACAGGTACTGTAAAGGGGCCCCCTACAGGAAAGATCCTTCCCCGGAAAAGTTTTGAAAATTGTGTGTCTGGAAACCATTTTTTACCCTTTTTAGGGTCTTATACGGTAGTTAAACTAAAGCGACTTTTTTATATTAAATGAGAAAAAAATCAAAATAGTGTTTTAAAGTTATGCTTGACTAACTGTTTAGTACAACGAAATTTAATGCTATTTTTATTTTGTCTCAATTACGTAGAAACTAGAGGAATTACAGTATTAAACTATGAAATACTATGAGAAAGGAAAAAGTCATTAAGTAAGAAAAGAGCACTTACTGAATAATAAACCTCTATTTATTAAATGAACAATGTTGCTTTATGCTTCAATACTGTATGAAATCATTTGAAGATAGTTTTAAAGTATAAATGAAAATTAAAAAAATTGTCTTACTGAATTATTTGCAGGCTAAATAAAAAGTCAAAGTTATGTTTGTTAAGAATAACTTTTTTGAAAACATACATTATCATAAAAATCAAACATAGATTTGCTCAAATTTAAAATTTATAAAAATATTATTAGATTGTACTAAAAAAATAATAAAATGAACATTTATTTCATTTAAGTCACAAGCTTGGTTATCACTCCTTTTATTTATTTTTTTTTGTTTGGAGCAGTTTTTCTACCAAGTTCCAAATGAACGAGTAATTACTTTGTAACTACTTAACTGGTTACCGACTAGAAACAAATCAAGCAAAATAGCATTAGTTTTCAAATTTGAACCGTTGACTGATCCAGTTCTTTGCTGCCGATTTGATTTGAGAAAAAAGATGCTTTCTCTTTTTGCTATCAACATGGGATTGTGAAGGGGGAGAGGTCTTAAGAAAATATTAGATTTGGAAGGGGAAGAACGCACTTCTAACTGGGGAATATGTTTACTTTTCAGGAATGCTAAAGAATCTGGGATACAAAGGTTGATAGCGCTATAAAAGAAGTTACACACGTATAACTAGACTTCTGAAAATGGAGTAGTTAAGCATTGAACTGAACAGTACCTGACAGATTGAGCTCCGCCCATGTCAAGAGAAACAAGTCAGGGCGATTGCACCCGATTTTGAAATCAAGCTATATGTTCTAGGTTGAAAGACAAAAAACGCACGAAAAAGATGTACATCACGCCTATCACATTGGGATTTATCTGTTAGTGTGTCTGGTGGAGGATAGGTTCTCTTTGGCTAGAACATTTGTGTGCTCGGGCTGGCTTTATTTACTGTGGTAAATAAGGAATCGCCTTAAATGGCAATGATAAAGGGTGGTTTAAACGTCCGGTGACATGATAGTAACCGCGGTATATCCGATTCCGCGGTATTACGGGGTTTTACTGTACAATGTTGGTTATTGTCAATGATAAGGCAGAAATTAGATGAGAGCAAAGCATTTGCTTAAGTTTTAGGATATGTTACATCAAATAATGTTATACTTTATATGCTTGGGGACTCTTTTTAAATGGTAATTAAACATAATTTTTATTCATTGAAATTCGCTATGATTAACACAGATCTTTAAAAAATGAACACACAATACTAAAATAGGACAAAATATTTTACTTAACTTCAAATTTTGAAACATTTCACTAAGAATGAACATCAAAAATTATGTTTAAAAGAATATCAAGATATCTATATAAGTAGAACCGAAAGTTTGTGTATATGTGTGTGTATCGCTCGCCTCCTCGCCTCCTGCCGTGCAGTTAATTATTGTATTGTTCTCAAATTTTTATTTTACGCTTCATAACTTTTTCAAACAACGCCAATAATCCTTATTAGTAATATTGCTCTCATTCAATTCAATACGCGGTTTACACTGTAGGATCTTGGAGCATTTGCATTATGCTTCAGAACTGTAGTGCAATTTGGCAATCTTCTGCTTCATTTTAACTTCTGTACGTAGCTGGTTTGATGATTCCATATTTTACTCAAGCGATTTATTTTACAACATTTATTTATTTTTTGAACCACCTATTTATAGCCATTTGGATAGAGTTTGATCTCCTTCTAAGAACTTATATTTCACACAGTATTGGCTCAGTACTGAACATTTTCTAACTTAAATGCGCATGTTTATTTACCTTTGGAAGTAATGCTTTTCTTTCGTTTTTTGGCTGGTATTATAAAAGTGATATTTTATTGAAATGTTGCGACAATTTTGAAAGAGGGATTTTTAGGAACTGCTGTGCTTATTCTAATGGGGATATTAAGATAAACTGTGGGTAATTTTATTAACAGCAGTTCTTAAAGGTCTGTAGTCTAATGGGTATTTTAAGTCGCTGACGTCTTTATTCTTACAGAAATATTCAAGGACCATTGTTCTGCAGCTGATGGGCATTTTTAAAGAGAATGCAGCTGTTATTCTGATGGAAATTTTTAGATGTAGAGTTGTTTATATTGTGATTGCGATTTTTATGGACTCTTGATATCATTTTGGAACAATTATCCTGATGTATATGTGCACTTGAGTTATTGTTGCCCTTACTTTAACGGTAACTTTTATGAACTGTTGTTTGCATTTTAATGTGGATTTTCACGGACTGTTATTTTTGGTCTGAAAGAAATTTTTTCGGGCTGTTGTTTTAAGGGCAATCATGATTTTTTAAGGAGTTCCTCTGTTTAAATGGGATTTTTAAGGACTGTTGCAAATCTTCTACTTGGATTTAAGAAAGTTTTTCCTTACATATTTACAACAGAATTTTGGACATGTGCCACTTGGCCTGCAAATGATGCAATAGTATCCCGCGCAACGCAGGGCATGTCAGCCAGTACTTATTAAAATGCTATAAGAGCATTTAAAGCTAATTTTAGAAACAATTTAAACATTGACTTGTCTCAAAAGTGTTTAAAACATCTTTAAAGTTTAACTGTTTAAAAAATATCATTAACTAAAAACTGTTTACCCGAAAATACATAAGAATATACTGAAAATCATTCATCCGGAGTCTGACGTAAAACTACCGAGAACTAAAAACAGGAAACTACAAAGCCTTTAAAAAAGGTAATTACGTAGAGTAAAACACAAAGAACAATCTGCAAATTGGCAGCAAGAGATAATGTGCCTCGGTCACCCTCTGTGAGTACGCTGAATTGCTATTTCTGGTACACAACGATGATGGTGAGTTCAGCTGAGCTCAAGCTGTTGTGATTCCTGTGTCTTAGGTCAGTCGGATTATTGTTCATATTTCTTAATTTTTTTGCGATGGGGGCCTTTTTTTTTTAGTTTTCACTTTCTCACTTGGGGAGGGAGGGTCAATTGATAAATTCATAAAACTTTCGTTAATGTTCCCACTGGATATTTCAGCTCAACATTAGGAGGGTAGAGCCATATGAAGGAACTCCCCTTAATTGGAGATATTGAATTGTAACAGTTGAAGGGGGTTTGGGGGATTCTCCTCCGATAAAATTTTGAAAACTGTATGCAAACTGGTGCATTTTGAGGCCTTAGGAGATGCATTTGCTGCAAACATTTTGGGAAAAACAAAAAACAAAACAAACTTTTTTAAATTTAATCATTTTTACTCATAAAAATAAAGAAAAAAATTAACATTAAAAAAAAAATTAAATCCAGGGAGCAGGACTCCCCTCCTACTAACGCCCATATCGAAGAGCCACGTGTTGACCTTCTCAAACGATGCTTACAAGCACCCACCTACCGCCTCTTCCCAAAAGGAAGCTTTGAAAATTTGTAAAAGAAAAACTATTGTATTGTTTGAACATGGAATGATTCATATTTCACTTTTACAAGGTGAAAAAAACCTTGACTTTTTTAAATTAACATTTTTAAATTCCAAACTTTGCTGCCCCCTTAAACTGCCTACCTAGGAGTGTTTTCTGCCTCAGGAGCCTTCAGACTGACCAACGACGCAACATATTCAGTATAACTCAATTTTAGAGTTTCTGACAGTCTATATATACAAATAAATAATTCTACTAATCGCTTTTAATCGTTAGCAACATAGCCGATCAATGATCGAATCGGAGCGCCAAACTAGGATTTTTATTCTCTCTTTCCAACAGTTAAATTTTCCTGATTAAATATATTTTTCTTTTTTTCTTCCATTTTCTTTCTTCTTGTTCAAAACAGTTGAATTTGCCGCCCCCCCAGAAGTGCCTCCCGGGCCATGGGACCGACTCCCCCCCCCCCCCCCCCCCAGATTCGGCACTGAGTTTTCATGACTCTTATTTCGAAAAAAATCCAGGAAAAAGTTCCTGAACCCCCATCTCTAACCTATTTTCAATCATTCAGCTAAATCAGTCTGGGCAATAGTAGGATAACAAAAAAGTGCATTCTGAAGAGCTCACCCCCCTCTTTTTTGACATAACTTTTGTGCAAAGTTTTATTTTAAGAAATGAACAAAATTGCTCATTCTAGACGGAAGTTGTATGACAAATAATCATATAAATTGTTATAAAAATAAAAATTAAGTGAAAAAGATTCCATATTGAACTTTGCTTTCAAGTTCAAAATTCCTAGAGAAATGAAGTCTTAAGAAAAACAATCCTTTATGAGATTATGTATAAATAAAATTAAAGTTACCAAAAAAAATAATAATTTTTTTGGTACTAATGTTTGAGCCCTTGACTCATCAGACAAGCAAATTAATTTTAAAATAATGATTTTTTTTTTTACTGTTGATTCTTTAACTGAGCATAAATGTTTAGATTAATACTTGAAGAAATTCAGAAACCAATTTCAATAATAATTGTACGAATTTTAGATTTTTTTTTTTCCTTTTTGGGCCCGAACTAGGATTTTAGTTCGGCGAACTAAAATCCTAGCAACCCTAGCAACTCTTTGCAAACCCTAGCAACTCTTTGCAAAAGTTAAATTTTCAAGAATCGATATATTTTTCTTTTTTTATTGAATTGTTTTTCTTCTTATTCTTTTTTTGTGCATCACAGTTGAATATGCCCGCCCCCATATGTGCCCCCCAAGCTGGTGCTTGTGCCCTACTTGTCCCCTCCCCCTTTAGACCTGGCACTGCCTAGCATCCTTGGATAATTACTTTCTCATGGTACTTCAGTCAACTTGTGGTATAACCTGTCCTGTCCATGATATTGTCTATCTATTCATAGATAAATACCGTGTTTTACAAAGTATAAGAAATAAGATTCCCCTTTTATTTTTAAGCAGTTTTAAATAAAAATGTAATTTTGAACACTTATTATATATTGCAAAAGGCAAAAACAAAAAAGAGAATTTTTTACTACTTTATAAAACCAAATTGGCCTTTAAAACAGAAGTCACGCAATGAGTTAATGAGTAGAATTAAAATCTTCATCAAGAGCGCAAAGATAAGTTTGGGGACCCCTGGCGGTAAAATAGATATGGGGCCCCCTTAGAAATATTCTTGAAAACGTTAATGTGAGTGCCCAGTATTTGAATTGCTCATTCTTTCATCCAATTCCTATTCTGTACAATTTTCGTAAAACATCATTTATTGCAAATCCCTACCTGTATCCATGTGGTCTTCCGTATGGAGGGAAGGAAACTTGAAATAATAAAGGGGCCACTTTTTAATTTGGGGCCCCCTTGGCGGACCTAACTGCCGCCAGGCCGCTAGGTCCGCCCACTGAGCTTTGTTTCTCTTCTTGAAATTGGCTTTTAGGCCGTTTTGAAATACGTTCACGTTAGCAGCTCCAAGAATTGAGCAAACAATAATATTTCATGTTGAAGTGCCCTATCTAGCTAGTTTTGATTTTACAAGCTCATACAAATAAAGTCCAATTGCGCCATCAACCACTATTATGTCTAAAAGTCTTAAAACTTTTGTGAGATGCAGCATTCTGGGAAAAAATGTAATGAAGCAGATGCAAATAGTTATGAAGAAATTAAAGAAATGTAACAAAAGTTCGGATACAAAAATATTTTTTTCCCTTCCCGTTTGGACGCCCACGAGTGCGGGGCCCCTCGGCGATCCCCGACCTGGCCAATCCGGGCCTGGTTACCAGTCTCCAAACTACGTTCCACGGGCCAAATTTGGACGGCTAATGGCGTATTGCAATGTTTCCCAACCTTTTCTCCCTTGCGAACCCCCTTCTAAGTTCCAAACGATGGCGAACCCCCTTCTGAAGTTGTTA